>CM022552.1:1229022-1810133 GCA_012273795.1 Dendrolimus punctatus | reverse complement strand
AACTAATCGTCGTTGAAGGTTTATTAAACACTAATTAAATATTCATAATTATTAGATAAGCAAACCGTAAAAAAGCCATATTTTAAAAGATTAGATGTTACTATATATGTATTCATTTATGAGAGATTTTAATAACAAATGAATATAGCCAAAACAACATTGTAATGTTTAGCCTAATGTCGTTGTTAGATAAATGAAAAAAATAACATCCAATAACTTTATAATGGCCCGTTGATGTGTAAATGTATATTTAATGATAAAGTATTATTTTAAAATAATAGTTAAAATTATTCGTTCGTGGATAAATTAAGTCTACTAAAATTAAATACCAAAATATTTTATTTACTGTTTATATTTTTGTGTGTGGTATTGCAGGCAACACTTATTTCAATAAATTCACCAACCTTCAAGAAGATAAGCTCCTTAGTAAACTATATTTCTAGTCCGTAATGTTGTTGGTTACAAAATTGTATCGATGAATGTACGTATATAATGTACGTGTGTATGAATACACTATTTTTGAAACTTGAATTATTCACGAACTTAATTAAGCCTAGCGTCACATTAATGTCAATTAATATAACATTTCTTTTCACTGCATGTGGTGTTACACAAAAAACATGGTTATAGTGTCTTATTATATATATATATATATATATATATATATATATATATATATACGTATATAATAGGACACTTTTCATGTTTTAACCCACTGAAACGTTTCAATAAAAATACTTTTTAATTGAAAGCAAGTATTTTAGGCGGGAGTACGTTAGAACGCCATCTAGCCTAACTACTAACCCTTAGTGTCTCATACGATTAATATATTACGCGCTAGTAAACACTATATGGGGCTTATAACATTTTTTGTTTTTATTGTGACTTCAGTCTACAGTGTATCCATGGGAAAATATAGTATTCTTCTTCCACGATATGTCTCTTACTTCAAATCAAATAGTATTTCTGTTGTCAATGTAATTTTAAACAAAGTTAGCGCCACAAGTCAGATGAAAATTTAATTCCTATAATTTAAAATATTGACTTATTTTAAGATTCTTTAAAATCATAATATGCAAGCTTTTATTTATAGACTCTTTATCACTGATATCACTCACTATAACTACAAGCTATAGACATAAGCTAATTATGTTTAATATTTAATCACAATTAATTTAAATGTGTTATTTACGGACTTTGAGTGTAGCGACATCTTTATGAAAAGTATTTGACATTGAAATGTGACGCAAAGCTAAATATTTAAAGGGTGGCTAACGCGTTCACCCTAAAAGATTTTCTTATGATTATTATGTAAGGAAAGAAAACTATTTTAGTGTTAAATGTATCAAGTTTTAACTACAATTATATATTTCTATGTCGCTTTCAATGTCATTTTAATGAAAGTAGCTTTAAATCTGTACTGTACTTAGTTTTCATTCACGCTATGAGAATCCGATGAATAATTGCTACTAATATTTACGAACAAACAAAAAAGATCACAAATAGATTATTTCATGTCGCTATCGATTAGATGGCATTAAATGTCGTATAAGTAGTCTTATATATATGCAGATTTATTTTTAACGCTTTATTTATATTATATAAAACTGGATTATATGGATGAACATAAAAGATTAATTTCCAACAAAGTTTGAACGTTCCCTTAAAGTTAGGATATTAAGGGCCGCTTGCATAAGGCTGCTTAGTTTTATTTAAGAAACACTAAATATATTTAACCCCCTTAAATGTAATTAGGTCTTGCACAACGCAAAATTTGCCGCTAAATATGTTAAAAGAACTGTCAATCAGTTTTGTGTAACACGTATTTAGGCAGTTTAATATGATTTACTAATTTTTATTTAAAGGCGATCGTTATGTAAGCGGCACTATGTGTTTTTTCATTGCGAAGGCTGTTTTGCTACTCGCTTATAGATGGCGCTGCATCGCAACAACTAGCCAGATATTTGAATGAGACATCTTGATAACCATTTCCACTTGATAATACTATAATATATCATATTCTTATACACGTATAAATACGACTCTCTTGTTCCTTAAATGAAAGAAAAACATGTAAATACTACAAAAAAAAATTAGTGAACGATAAAGAAATCGACGTTTTCAATTAGTATTTATACTGATTCTCATACCGTGAATATAGTTATTAGTCTATCTATAGTCTAATCGTAACTATCAATGTCATATTTACACGTTTTCGTTTGTTTGAGATGCTGCTGTAACGCCATGACAGCCTGTCTACAAAAACGATGTATTGCAATTTTGTATTAGTTTGACTAAAAATTCTAGATCATTCTTCATTTCTAAGGAAGCGTTAACACTATACAAATTGCATGCAAATTGAAGTCGCACGACTATATAAATACAACGTCATCGACGTTCTCGATAGGTTGACATGGCAGTTTTCTAGTGATGTCGTCACATATTAGGTAGGCGATATCGATAATTTTGTGATACGCAACAAAATTATGGGAAAATTATTCCACCTTTTTATTTCAAGTAATATGTTCAAAGACAACTTTATCCAGTGACTGATTGAGAAGATATTTATAAAAAATATTTTGCCGTTCAATGTCAGTTTGCTAATACCTTTCTGGCTAGTTCTCGTGCGTGAGAATGAATTATTCTTTTTTTTTAACACGTGACGAAAAGGCAACCAAAGTTATTTTCAATACACAACTAGCCCTGTACGAAGGTGGCTGGGAATGAATTGAAAAATGGGAATGTCATTCCCATACATTCTCTGCCTTAAGCGCTAATGCCACTTGTTTACAGGGTCTGTTATACAATGCTAATGCCGACTCTTATATGAAGCAAAAGCTAAAATATTTTCAACAAGACAAACATTCAAGTGAAAATGACAAATAAATAAATATACAAGTTTTCTGCTGGTTTCTGTTTATATTTTTGTTTCTTACTTAAATGGTGAATGTTAAACTAGGAGTAACTCATTCGTTCTAGTTTATTTTTTCATGTTACTTTAATTGTGGGTGGGTACTTATGGGGTACTTTGACGCTCTAGAATGACCTTTGGTAGCTATATACTGACCTATCATTAGCCACGTAGCCACTAACCATTTTCAAAACGGTCCCATTTAGTTATAGTGTTGAATTTTATGCCTTAAGCATTATTGCTATGGAAACAACATGGTTTTTAAAATTCACTGTTTATTATTTCGTAGAATTCAATGCGTAGTGTAAACGCCTCTTTAATCATTTCTTTTTACAACACTTCATTGCTCATTCCTACGTATTTTTTATTGTTTGTATATTTCTTTATTATATTATATCTATAGTGAAATAAATGTTCGATCGATGTTGAGACTAAAATTCAAGAATGTGATAGGTGTTTTAAATTTTTTATTGACAAGTGTTTATTGATTAACCAGCGAATTCTAAACTTTAGACATGTCCTGCACAGGATTTCATACGTAAGTCCTTTACTGGAGCTAACACAAAATAATGTCTGCTAAGGCGGTGAGGTGGAAGAGAGAGCGGTCCAATTATTTCCATACTTTTTAATTCAATCCTTTGAACATAAAATAAATAATCCGACAGACAGACACTTTCATTATATATAGATAGATAGATAGATAGATAACACTTTATTGTACACCATTACAGAAAAGCTTACGAACTAGTATTATTATAGTAGGGTACAAAGGGCGGTCTTATCGCTAAAAAGCGATCTCTTCCAGACAACCCGTATATAATTAGGTATATAACAACCAAGTCAAACAATTTACGCTTGTATTTATAGGTAACACAACAAACAACCTTGGGACCGCTCCGGGACACCCAGAGCAGAATAAATACGGAAAATTTTCATTACGTAATTAACCTTTCCGGGAATCAACTCGGAAATCTCGCGTTCTAGTGTCGTCTTCGAGTGAAAACTGAAAACAATCTAGTTATCGTGTTGTGACACATAAAAAAACCCAAACACACTATATACTCTCCGCAAGAGTTAACTTGAGACCTAAGCGGAATGCGCGCTACCCGCCTTCTTACCGCTGTCGCCATCAACGCGTCATCACTTCGCGCTTACGTTATCCGTGCTAAGTTTTAAGTTAACTCTTGCGGGTACTTACGTATTAAAATGGATCTTATAAGGTTAATCAGTAAGTACTTGATCTGATTTTATTAATTGAAATTGATTAATCGTATTAAATAAATGATTCGGTATGTTAAAAAGTCATTTTAAAGGGAGTGCAGGTTTTTTCCTACCTTTAGTTAAACAGTATTTTTGTAAATTAGGGCAATTTTATAACGATAACTTGAAATTACAATATTTTTGTATACGTCTTATCTTCCTAGTTTTAAATAGCTATCTATTCATGAAAAGCAAGATGCACTAAATTTCAAAGCTTAATCTTTTGTCATATTTAAAAACAATATGATCATGATTTTATATAAAATATCATGAGCTATATGTTTATATGCATATTCGTTTTATTTGTGTATCATTTTTGTTCTGAATTATTCAAGTTATCGTTGAAAATTATAATGAAATAGAAACTATTTTTATGATAAATAGACATTACCTGTTTGGTTGCTATTTTTATTAATTTTATTTAAATGTTTCGCCTAAATAATCTTTACCCAAGTATTATTTACTTAAAAGAAAAGTACTTCATATTTTTATATGCTTGGTAGAACAATGAGCAACGTTTTATGTGAATTATTTACATGATTAAACTTTATAGGTGAGAAAATAAATCTAAAGTTATTTCTAATTTCGCTTTCTTTAATTAACGCAGAAAATTTAAATACACCTCGTAAGCTTTCTAAATTCGCGCAGGGCGCAGGAAGTCAGTGTTAAGGTTTTTATATCTGACTGTATGTAGTGTGAAAGAGATGCAATACTAGTCTGGATAGCAAATGAGCGAGAACGCTATATTTTCTCCTCTAAGCTCTGTAATATAGTTCGTGAATCTTGTAATTAAGAATTGGTAACCGAGCAAAATTTCAAAAACTGTATTGTTACCGTTGCTGCTGGGTTTAAAGGCAGGCTAAAAACATAGTTGATGACTACGACCCAGCCGGCTAGTTAGTTGTTACAACCGCCAAGGCGACAGCTATCAGCCATCGAACAACCGAAGCTGCCGACGACTGACAGTTAAACTGTAAACTTATCAGTTTTTGGTTTTATTCAACAATCTTTGCCAGTTGGTGAGTTATTGATTAATTTAGCAATGGTTATTCTGTGAACAACCAGTATTTAGCTGGTTTTTGCTATAGCTGTCCAGCAGTCCATCTCTACCTGTATTAATTGTTCCGCGCAATAACGTTTACGAACTTCAAGAACGTATTTGAATTTTGCTCGTTCAACTTGTACCAGAATACAGACTTTGTTCAATCAATCTTTTGGTACATTTGTCATAAATTATAAAAAAAATAAGATGCCTCTCAGTTAGCAACCTGTACTGTTATAATCGTTGCTTCTTGTTTTCTAAGCTTGTCATATCTGAGAATTTTGTAATTCCATATTTTTTAAATTAACTCACGAGATAACTTGTCCATTCTCTTTTGAATAACAAGTTTGCTATTCAAAAGAACCAAAACGTGGTGAACAAGACAGGTGATAAAATAATAAATATTAGAAAAACAGTATATATATATGTAAAAAAAATGTGATTACTGTATGGATGTACGGATTATAATAACATAAAATTACTGTACTTAATTACTTTTGTTCCAAAGCAACGCTCAGTCGATGGATATTGTTTATGTTGGACGATATGTATTAAAAAATACATGTGAAAATATTGGCCCTTGTGTTTTATTCTTTTCGCTCTTTAAAGACATGATTATGACTACAGGTGTGCGATTGCAAAATTTAGCAATTATTTTGTTTTTTTAAGTGAATATTACTTAATTACGTGACTTAAAAGTCCTAATTCGTTTTTAATACATAAGAAACAAAAAAAAGAAACAGCGTGAGCGTGCTCTCTATCGATAAACGTGGTCGATGGCGGCTCGTGAAGCACTAAAGGATAACCATACCATAACGTGGCTTGTATTTTGGCGATGGCATTACTTTGATTACAGCTCCTAGGGCCCGCTCAATACTGCTGTCTGCCTCTAACGCATCCCGCTTATCCCATCCTACAGGCTAATAACCCGTTTGCTTCGCCTTGGTGATGCAAACGTCTATTCTTCGATGGTGACCACTTTCCGTGAGCTGGGCTGTCCGATTGCCAGCTTCGGAATATCCCGATTGCTATGTTATGTTCTTTAAATCTCTTTTGTTTCACCATATGACAATTAATTAGGGTCGGCACAATGTGTCTTTTCCTGGCACATTCATCTATTCTGACATACATCTTCTGTGACACCACATATCATCCTTCACGCAGTCCATCCATCTTTTTCTTGTTCAACCTTTACATCTGTGCCTATCCATCTTGTAGTTTAACATTCTTTCCCTCCTCATACTACCAACTTAGTCGTCTTCCTCTCGATTTTTCAGTCACGGGTGCAACTTTCAAAGATCCCCTTATGTACACATTTCTTACCTTATCTATTCTTGTAACACCACAAATCCTTCTCAACATTCTCATCTCAGCTGAGTGGAGACGTTTGAGGTTTATTACTTTAGTGGCCCAATATTCGGGCCCGTATGGCACGACTAGTTATTTAAATCTATAATTTATTATGAAATACTAAACACGTCATGTCTATACATTGAAACTATTTAAAAGTACAACTGGATTACACTATATAAAGGATGGAGAACATGATGCAATTTTCTTTAGATTTCTTGTCTGTGTTCAGGCGTTTAAAAACTACTGAACCGATTTCGATGCGGGTTTTTCCCTGATTGACAGCAAATTCGTAGATTTAAAATCTGCGTTACTCCTTATGCCGGGAGTCCAGCGGGAATTTTTCTGGGAATGATATCAAAAGGACTGATTGAAAAAAATCGAATTCCAATACGGGTTTTTTGACTGGTCGATAGCAACTTTAATGTAATAAAATATGTGATATTCTTTATCCCGGGGATCTCGCGGGGATTTTTCCGGAACCGGTTCAGATGTATAAAAATTAGCTTATTCCAACAGTTTCCACGGAAACGATAGCTTACAATCTTTTTTTTTAAACTGCGATACTTTATGTCCCAGGAATTTGCAGTCAAGCGTGGACAAAGCTGGCATATCATAGTTTCCACATATAAATAAAAGTCATGAATGTAATGGAATCACAATTTATTTTATCTTACAGAGATATTACGCTTAAATATTAAAAACAATTGCATCTACATTTTAAGCCTGGAGAAGCTTCGCTGGCAACAGACTAGCACCGTCTAGAACAGGAAGAGACAATATGAAAATTAGACTTTTAATATAAATTCAGAATACATATTGTTAAGACCGACAAAGAACAATTCACACCTGCAGTTTATTGCCTTTCGGCATTTGTACTTATTTTATTTACTTTGTGTTTAAAATTTGTAATTAGAAAAACATCCTATTGTGTAATTGTTTATGGTAGTCGTTAGCCAGGTGTGATTCTTGTATTGCAATTGTTATGCGGACTAGTATTGTGTATCGAGACACATTGTATTGGTGTAGTATAAAACAATGCCCCAACTAAGAGATGATGTAGTCAAACGACGATTACGATACAAGCAAGACGTGTGTATATTCGATAAGCTATATAGTGACGGACTTTGCCCTTGTTATTGAATCGTGCATCACTTTTGTACTGGTTGCGTTCAGTTATATTTGTACCTGTGTTTGTATATTTCCAATAAATTCTATAGTAATTCCAACGACATTTTAATTCGAGTCCCGTAACTTGTAACAATATATTCATATATTGAAAAAAATCAAGATGATTGGCAAGTACCACCGGTTTGGGATCCGATCATCAAAACTATTAAGACCCAAACCCAGCAAAAACCAACTGCCAGACCTCAAGACACTGTGAGCTCTTTCTACGTGCAACGGAACACAAACCAACTTGACTGATAATTTCTTTTATTTTTTCCTTCCACCCATTTTAATATTATAAAAAAAAATTGAGGTAGGCATGTTTGCTGAAGCAACTTGTGCCGCTTCTTCTCTTGAAGCCACAACATGTTGCGAAGAGGTGGTAAATTAGATTAGGCTCCCATAGAGTAAATAATATCCATAAATAAAATTAAAACTAAAGAATTAAAATGAACGAGTTGGCGGTAGGCTGAATAAAACTTTAACAATACTCTCGATATCTGTCTTCCGCGATCACTTTTCAGTGGTCGGAACATCGGAATAATAAAAATCAAATAAATTACCGCGCTTAAAACAGTTAAAGCGTCGTTTTATTATTTCTTGAAATCTTCAGAAAATATCATCATATTAACATGTGAAATAGAAACTCTGTACTCCGTTTTACGAAAATTACGTGGACGCAGGAGTACGAAATTTCGCAACACTTATAAAAACTTTATATAGAGAAGGAGTGCAGATTGCCGAGTGATATTTAAAAAAAAATTACACACACTACCATGTATTTAATACACACATGCATATATACTCTTTTGTATATGGTTAAAGTCAAATTATCAGTGTAGCCTTGGCTCCTCGCAGCCCTCCCCCCGCCGCTGACGCTGCTGAGAGCGCGAGGCGGCGAGGGGGGGAGGAAGGAGAAGGAGGGGTGAAGGCGCAGGAGCAATCCTCGCAACCTCCCCCTCCCCCACCGAAGGAGGATAGCGCCCGTGACTCCTGGCAGCCACGGGCGGGCGGCAGCGGGCGTCGAGGTCTGGGGGATCCTATAGACCTCCGCCCGCACTAATGCCGCGAGAGGGCGCGAGAGGCAGCCGCGCGTCCCTCTCAGGGCCGGGGAAACGCCACTCCCCGGCCCGCACATAGGAGAGGCCGCCTCTGTTTACGAGGCGGCCAGCCGCTGCCGGGGTTGCGGGCTAAGCTCGCGCATGTACCGTGACCCCGGCGCTAGGCGGAAGAAGGCTCCCATGAGGTTTTAGTGGGTATACCGGCGCCGGTCGTATTGATTAATCGGCGTCGGGGAGCCCCACATGTAAAAAAAAAAAAAAAGTTTAGCCTTGGCACAATCTGTGATTATAGAAGCATAGTTGTTGACAACAGAACCTTAATAAGGTTCAAAGTTATAATCTAAATTAATTATGGTCGAATTTCGACCACTAGTTAATAAAAAAAATATGTTTCATCTAGTTATCAAATGGGTCGATCTTCAGAAGTCCTTAGACTACAATTGTTATTAAGGTTATTAAAGCAATGTTTTTTCTCGACGCATGATTATTTTAAATAGAACAAGACATAGATGAGTCTGTATGACATTTATATGACTTTTATTATTTGGCATTATTATCTTTTGACATTCAACAATACTTTAATTTAATTTAATTTTACGTGGTTAACGTAACAAATATTTTAATTATATCTTTTATAAGAACTTCGTACAGCCTATTTTCTTATTCCTAAAAAATTTCTTCCATGACACAAAAACAAAATCACCAAAATCGGCCAAATGATTAGGAGAATTATAGAAGCCGATCTCAACACCACAAACCATCCCGGGACCCATTCAAACACACACACAAAATTTTATCAAAATCGGATGTACAGTTTACGACTCTATAAAGGACATACGTACAGATATTCATTTTTATATATCAAGGCATATGCAAATAAATTTCATTTAATTTTTTATTTCATATCATAAGGTTAGGTGCTATATAAGTGTTCAGCACATACCGTTGTGAGTTTACTTCCAGCGGTTGTTCTCGTAGTCCCACTTGGAGGCGAGGCCGTCCACCGGGTTCACCTTCAGGTCCAGCATCCTCTGCAGCTGGGCCTTCTGCTTCTCCTCGCCCAGGGTGTCAGGGATTGGACTGTACACTGGACCAACAATTGCAACTTCTCAATACTTTCTTTATCAATATAGTATAAAATAATTTATTGACAACAATGTCAAAATTGGAAAGCAGTTACCATCGCTTATGGAAAGTTGCTAAGGTGCTACAAATGCGTTGCTGCTCTTAAGGGTGACTCCAGTCTAGGTGGTAGGGTATTTGCCCGTATGGATGGCTACCACCTCTGGTCTAGATAATGGCGTCATAGCAACCTTGAGTTGTTGTTTTGTTTTGTGTGTGTCTACTGTGTGTGATTTTAGTCTACCTTAAGAGAGCAGCACCGCATTCACAGCATCTTTGGTGTTCCAAATGTCCATAGGCGATGGTAACCGCTTTCCATCAGATAGGTGGTGCGCCTGTCTGCTGAACTTATGCAACAAAAAAGATTAAAAACTTACTTAGACTGGTGTGCATAGACAGTTGCAATGCTTTAAATAATAAAACTGCCTTTTAACGGTTTTTAGCGCGGTAATTTATTTAATTTTTTCTTCCGTGCCATCTTTGTCGTCCGTATCTTTATAAAATCAAATAAATTACCGCGCTTAAAACCGTTAAAACGTAGTTTTATTTACTATACAAGTCACGAAAACTTAAAAAAATACAATCCTTTAAATAAAATAATTACTGTATAGCCATATAGCATTAGCGATTACTTTGTTTTAATTATTGATTAAATGTTTATGCACACCTGCCTTTAAAAATAAAAGCCCATAACTGTCCCACTGCTGGGCTCGGGTATCCCACTAAGATGAAGCCTTAGAGGGAACCAATAACCTGCATCCTTGGAAAAAAACTGCACTCCAATACATCGCTCGACTCCTCAAACGCCTACCAAAAAGTCTTAAAATTTACTTAATAATTACAAAATCAAACTGGGCAAAAACTCACCAAACATCTTCATGCCCATGAAGATCCAGACGGCGAAGGAGACCACGAACAAACTCCAGCCGACCACTCCCTTCCACTCCCCGGTGGGCGCCTGGAACTCGGCGAAGGTCTGACAGAAGGAGGCCCGGTACAGGGCTTTCTTCTCTTCTAGAGTCAATTTGCGCCAATCGCCCTTTTCTTTCTCGCGGAGGACCTAAAAGGAGATATTTTTTATTGCGAAATCCAAACATTCGGGGCCTCGACTGATGGAAAGTGACCAGTGGAGATACCAACCTTTACAATGGGATGAAGAGGAAGAACAGAATAGAAGGGATGTGATATGGGATTAGGCAGGTTGGATAGAAAAATAAATATGGATGTATTTATTTCGAAATGGAATCTTGCAGATTACTTAATTGAAAGTCTCTACCAATCTACGACCGCTTCCGAAGCAATTTTTGTTACTTTTAAAGGAGAAGACAATCCCCAGAAACATATCTTTACTTCATATTTATTATTATGCGTTTTTCTTTAATGTAGTTTTAATACAAGTTTTATCAGAGTGTAACACTCACTACTACGCGGCCACCTAATTATCTACGGAGGGTCCCCCAGTGCCCACGCGCAGCGCCCGTGCATCACCGTGCACCCCCGACCCACCGACCGGCGCGTATAAATACCGGGCCGTCCCGAGGCTTCGCCAGTCGATTGCGCACGGCGGTTGCTTCCGCATCGGAACAACCTCTTGGCCAATAGACGCCCCCCGACACCCCGCGATCTATGCGCTTGGGCAGTGCTCTGTTTCGGACACTGACTCGGACCATAGTACGCTGAGTGCATACTTAAACTGTATTCGTATTAGTGTGTGTATTCATATATTGTAAATACTGAATATAAGATTTATTCTGCAACCTCCAGTGGTCTTATTTCTCACAAGAGTAATTTTTATAAATGATTACTGGAAAAGCTTATTCTCATTCTGTGCTAAAGACGGCCAGTCATATGATCTAAAGACGACCTATCTATCTATCTATAATATCTATGTTATCCTCTCACGTCAACAGGCACCATATACATAATATTAATGCAATAAGAGGTGAGCGATATATCTATATAAAACATTAATTATTCTTCAAACATCAATCAAAGTACAGTCCCCAAATTCACATCCAGAGTCTCAACAGGCTCAAACCTTTACAATCTATCTGTCTATATCTATAATATTATCAAATTCTATACATGCCGTGTTTGTACATTGAAGCCATTAAAAAAAATCGAAATGTGTGCTGGGACACATAGTAGAACTGAAACTTCAACGGACAAGTTGGAAAACGAATGACAAGGGATAAGTGGAAAAACTCAACAAAATTTCAACTTAAAGTCTTACGGGCAGGTTTTCAAATTAGACGAAATACATTAACAATCTTGTGTTGAAAGTTTTAAAACACAACTCAAATGGTTTTGTCTTTATAAATCTTAAAGATTATCTAAAAATGAATAAAATGACTTTGATAATTATTGTCCTTACAGAGTCACAGAATAGCAGTAAATTTGAAATTACCTTAATATCGGGAGTGTCAGGGCGGAATCTGATGGCAGGCATTGGGAAGTCAGCTCGGTCTGCGTAGTTTGGTTGACCGTTGAATCCATAACCTACCCATTCCCGGTTGCCAATCTGCAAAATTACAAAATTAACAATTACATCACAGTAGAGTCTATTTTAACCTATATTGATCAAGGGCTTAATATGAAATAATAACACATAATATATAAAAATTTTATACCAACGTTGGATATGGTGGCGTGGCAACCATGCTTATAAGCATGTGCTTGATTGATAGCCTATTTTTATAAATGATGTCGGGTTTAAGTGACAATGATAGCAATTTTAGAAATACATAGCATTATGGTACCATTATTGTACGTGAAAGCGAACACTGCATACAATGCATTTTTACTTTACTTTATTAATTTATATTAACAAATAGTACAGGAATAGCGGCCACTGCTGTGCTCCCTCGCTCTTTATTACTCCTATCTTCCTCAAATAAAAAAAAATTAATTACCCTAGTCAGAAATGAAATAGCTAATTTTGAAAAAAAACATGTGTTGTATTATTACACTAAACTATAACTGGTATGGACCAATTTCTGTAAAGGAATGTCAAACATCAAACTAAAGGAAAGTAGTACTGCAGGAGTAATTTTTGCTATATCTTACTGCTATGACCACTGCTACTGGAAAGTAGCAGAAATATTGAAATAAAATCAAGTAATTATAGTCATAACAGTTGTCCACTGTTGGACATAGGCCTCCACAAGTTTGCGCCAGCTACACCAGTCTTCTTGGCCAATAGTCCTGTGTTAAATGTGGCCAATTCCCTGCCGCTGTTATTTGGTCTTAAAACCTTTAAAACATGATGTTATGATGATATCTTACAGTATGATAGAGTGAGATATGGCCAGAGAAGCCCACTTGAAAATTCACCTGGATATGTAATACAAATTCATATTCATTACCTTGGCAAGTTCACCGAGTGATGAAGAAGCCCTGGCGCAGAGGGGGACGCGGACTGCATCTAACAGTGCACGGCGCATTAAGTAATTAGCCATCTGGAATATAAATATATAATTATAAATGTAACCTCAGATCAGTGAGTGTCAAAAACAATTTATAACCATGAATTAAATAGTTTTTAAGGAATAAATGGTGACCAGCCTGTTCTGGCCCAAGTCATGACAAGTGATTACAAGGGTAAGTTAGTCTTTAGATCAAAGCATAAAAGCCAAGCGAGCGTGTGTGTGATGAGTGCCAGAATAGACTGGTCACCATTTATTCATTAATTATTATTTAAATGATTGTTACAAATCAATTGTGACACCCCACTGACCACTGCAGAAATACCATCTCCAGAACTATACATTTTCTTGACATAGGAGTTGTAGGAGGGGTAAGTATGCCTCCCTGTCTTCCCCTTACACAACCTTACACATCTATTACTTAAAGTAAAGGTGCCCTATATCTACACCGCACCCTTAGTGTTAGCAACTATGTCACATAGGTGTAGCCAAGGGTTTATTGTGTTATAATTTGAGAGATGACATTGTGAGTGACAACATTGACAGACAACTCATGTATGTGCACCTAGTGTGCAGCTAATAATTAACAACGTATTTTTAACACTATGAATAAGTCGCATTTCGACACAATCGCTAACACTAAAGCAGGTGGAGCAGGGGTATAAGAAAGATAAGATAATTTAGTTCTCAAAACAGGTTATAACAGGTAATTTAGAAAATAGAAATTACATTTGTGTACAAAAAATTAACTATAAACGAACAGTCTGTTGTAGGCGATCATTATTAAATACATTTCTCAGCAGTTTTCACAATTTCAATATCCTTAGATAAAAGTTAGGTTACTTCATATCAATCAATACCAAAGTTACATAACGATATAAAAATCTTTGGATTCGAGTTATATGAATAAGTAAAAAGTTAAATCTAATCAAAACTTTAGTACAATACAGAAACAACTTAAAATTATCAACAGAAGATCAATAAAAACACAAAATAACTTTAAATTTGGAACTTTACATAGTCGGTTGTTTCAAGATTTTATTGACTTACCACTCGAACTATATATAAGGCAAGCACTACAATAGAATAAAAAATAGTCAAACACTTGACAAAGAATAATTTACCTTTTAAATTATTTTATTTCTGGGTTAAATTTTCTTCCTACACTAACCCAAAATGACTTAAATTACTTAAAAAAAGTTAAAGAAACAAGCGCCACCTAGCGACGTTCTAGTAATCGATATATTTTACGTTTCTATTCACGCAAAATAGTAATAGACTAACTCTACATTCTCGCAAGAACATTGAGAAAAAGAAAACAAAAGCCCGCTATTCCACATTCTCGTGTCTCTCGGACTCGCGATGTTCTCAAGAGAATGTGTAGAGTAATTTACTGTTATTCTAGTTTTTGAAACATGAATTCGCACATTTATATATTTAACCATGTCATATGTTTGTTTTTTTAAGATTCTTGCCCAAAAAATCTGCTCACCAACAAACAATATGACAAAATAGATTGTGTGATAATGTTATATTTCTAAATTTATGCGGTCCTATTCATAGAGAGTTAGAGTAAGTTTGAAAGTTTCTTTATGGTTTTTAAAGAAGCGTAGACAGAGAATCAAATCAAAATAAACTAAACCTTATCACAAAATATATTAAATGGGATCCAATATTTAAAAGATATGTAATGTTTATTTAATTTATTAACCGATTCATCCTTTTTAATAGCTTCAGTTAACAAATCGAAAAGATCTTCTTGTGGCAATAAATCCAAAATTGTTGTCCCATTCGCATTGTTCCTATAGGTCCAATCCTGAAAATTTTCAACAGGAATACTCATTCCATCTTCATCTAGCTCATCATTCTTTCCATTACTAGATTTTTCTTTATCTGATAAATATAACAATGTTAGTACAGAATCGTCTACAATTTTCTGATTTTTCCCTCTGTTCACATTTATAGTATCGTTTTCAATATCACTTTCGTCTGAACTTTCTTCATTTTCGATCAATTTTTCTAATTGAATATTATCTATTAATTTGACTATATCTGCCTCTAAGTGTTTCTCATCCTCTTTCAATAAGGTTTTATCCATTACTGTATATTTTGCTGGATTCTCTGTAACTTCTTCGACAGTTTCTGGAACTTCGTCATCATTGCTTACGAATCCTTTTAATTCATATGCTTGTTTAGTTGTTAAAAGATTGACAGTATCTTCTACATTATCTGTGTACTCTTTTTCTAATTTATCACTGGCAGAATAAGGATAGTCCAAGGGTGATTTCGTTACGTGTACCCAATCATAAGCCTCATTATCAAGCTTCTTCTGACGTTTTAAATTTTTATTTAAAGCTATTTTTTTCTTATTTTCTGTTTTCCCTTGATCGTCATCAACATAATCATTCCTATTATCTTTATTATAATGTTCAACCATTTTCTCAACAATATCTTTGGTTTTTTCACTTTCCATATATTCATCTACTTCTCTACTCCCAAACATAGTTTTTAAGAACTCCTTAAATATTGTCTCTTCAGTTCTTAATTCTGATATTTGAGTTGGTTGCATATTCTTTTGCTTTCCTAGTGGTGGAATTATGTATCTTGTGGTCATAGTTATCTTGTGTATTGGAGGTAGGGTCACTGTGTAATATTCTTTTAATGTTGTACGCTTTTTAAAATGTGGCACGTCCTGTGAAATAATCAAAATATTTTTTATAGAAGATTCCATTCAACGTTGAGTTTCGAATACCTAGACACTATGAAGAAGAAATCGCTCGATGCGATAAAAACTGCTTTAGACCATGAAAGTATTTAGAAAATTGATACAGAAATCAATATTCGCAAACCACTGCTGTAGAATAATACTGTGTTGCAGATGTTAGCGCCCAATTACAGGCAACTCGATGTACCTACATTTAAAAATTTCTTCGTATTAACATATCTTGTAATGTATTTGAAAATGTATAGGTGTGTGAATGTATGTGTATGTTTGTGAATATGTCAGTGGTGTGTGTAAACCACGTAGGTGTAAGTATAATTCTTATTAACCTGTTCCATGATCTCTTCAATCCAGTCATTGTAGAAGCCTAGTTTAGTAAAAACAGTTGGTGCATCAGGGGTCCCGCAAGCTGGTGAACCGAAGCTGATTACTCCTGCCAGTTTTCCATTAACAATACCCGGACCACCGACATCTTGCTATTAAAGATAAACATACATATAATAAGCGCTTATAAATGTGTATACATATTATGTTAATGTATATGTAATTATAAATTCATTTACCTATTGTTAGGTAATTCATAAATAATAAATCTAGTGAGATTGTAAACTTTCGATAGATTAAAAACGGACGTAAAAGAAACTTGTAATCAGCAATAGTTTTGACACTTAAAGTTATCAGCTCCTGCAGGACTAGCTGACGCGTCGCGCGACCTAATTAGGGGCCGTTCACAAATTATGTCACACGAATTTCATGATATTTTGACCCCTCCTCCGTCCTTGTCACAGCTCATCACATTTGTGAGACCCCTCTCTCCCTAGTGTAACATTACGTATATTGCAATTTTACATAGAGAAATTATTAAATAAAAACAGAAGATTCGTTCGTTTTATTCGAAATTCGACATCACGAAATTTAGGACCCCTTCCACCTCTTGTCATACATGGCCACATTCTGTCAACCCTCTCCCCCCCTCGTAAACTGAAGGTTGACTATATTTGAACGCAAAACTTACATTACAAGCACCTCCTCCTTTAGACATGAAGCCAGCGCAGAAATTATATCTTGTCACGTATTCTCTAAAAAAACGAATTCAATTATCTCTCTTTGTACATAGCAGACTAATAAATGTATAGAATGAGAAAAATAATATGGCTGTTTACGGGTGTCGTTTTTTTTTTTGGCCAGGGGAAATATGTTTGAGGACTAGGACCGCGACAGGCGCAGAAGCCTGGGGGATGCTCGCGACCTTGGTGAGACAGTGTGGGATTCGCCAGATCGGGGGTGGCACTAGCGTGCCCGGTCAGAACCGGTGCCACGCTATTGCCATTCCCCAGTTAGGGATACCCACTAAAACCCCTGGGTGTTCCGTCCTGCGCCTTTTGCCAGGGCTACGTGTATGCGGTTTTCCCAACTCCGCTGCCCTGGCAGGTGTGGGCCCCGCTCACTGGGCCTCTTCCAATGCCGGGGGAGCTACTCCCCCGGCGACGACTGGGTCTTTTCGGCGTGGGGCGGTTTGTAACGCGCCCCACGGGAAGAGAGATGAGCGCGCGCGGAACACTCGCGCTCTCATCTCGACGGCATGTGCGGGTGAGTGAGAACCTCTATACCCCTAGAGGCCCCACCCGCGCCGCCCGCTTACGGTGGCCGAAGGTCTAAATCAGACCTCCGGCGCCGACGCGTCCTCCTTTGCCGGGAGCGGAGCAGGGAATTACGCTCACGCTCCCGTTCCGCCTCCTCCTTCGCAAACATGACTTGCTCACAGAAGGAGGAGACGGCGTCCCATCCGGTGGAGCTCCCGACCATGGTGCGTACCACGGCCGGGAGCGAGGTGTCAAGTCCGGTATGGGCGACGAGCTCTCGGCGCTGCTCTGTCCAGGCTGGACACTCCTGGAGTGTGTGCAGCGCCGTGTCTTCGTCGCCCGTGTCACAGTGATGGCACCCTGACGTTGCCTCGCGGCCGAGGCGACACAGGTACCTTCCAAAGCAACCATGCCCCGTCAGGACCTGTGTCAGCCTGAAGGCCAGGGTGCCGTGACTACGTTCAATCCAGTCTTGCAGGACGGACCGCACCGCCTCAATAGTGGCGGGGCCGGCGCTGGGGCGTCGTAGGCGATCTTCCCAGACCCCCAGGGCTACCTGGCGGAGCTCCGACCGGCACGCCTCAATCTCGCGAGGCGCGGGTCTGGTGCCCCTGGCCAGGGCTTCTTTGCGCCATGTGTACAATGACGCCAGGACCCTGGCTTCCAGGTCCCATGGGGGGGATCCGGCGAGTAGCGAGGCCACTTCGAAGGACACCGTACGGTATCCTCTTATTGCCCTGACGGCCAATATGTGTTGCGCTTGACGCAATAGCGCCGCGTTTTTGGCCGTCAGGCGGTCCGACCATATCGGGGCCCCGTATAGGGCCATCGAACGTACGATGCCTTCGAAGAGTTTTCGGCACGTGGCATTAGGCCCCCCGACATTTGGGAGCAAGCGCGACAGCGCACCGGCTGCCCCCTTGAGTCTGGGGAGCAGCTGCCGAAAGTGTGCCGAAAAATCCCACCGGCCATCGAGGACCAATCCCAGATACTTCATGGTCGCCCCGATGCCGATGCCGATGCCTCCTACAACGATGCTACTGTCTGGAGGTGGGGGTTACGAGGACCGTGAAACATCACGGCCTCGGTCTTCTGCAACGCCACCTCCAGACCAAGACGCCGGATCCTGCCTACTATCGTTGACACCCCAGCCGTGCCTAAAAGACACGCCTGCCTATGGGTCCTCCCGCGCGCGGCGATCAGCGTGTCGTCTGCGTAACATACGACGCTGACGCCCGGGAGGACCCGACACCTCAGAGTCCAGTCGTATGCGATGTTCCACAGGAGGGGACCCAGAACCGACCCCTGTGGAACACCGCACACCATTGCTCGCCGATTCCAACCCTCGTGGACCGGGTAAGTGACGGCTCGACTATTTAAGTATGCCCCGACTATTCGGCAGAGGTAGGTCGGCACCCCGAAATATCGAAGTGCCTCCATGATGCATGCCCAGGGCAAGGAATTGAATGCGTTGGCGATGTCTAGACTCACCGCCAACAAAACCTCGCCTGGGAGATTGCGTCCTCCGCCAGGCTTCTCAAGCGCATGATCGCGTCGATCGTGGAGCGCCCCGTGCGAAAACCAAACTGGTTGTCCGCCAGATCCGGCCCCGTCGTCGTTAGGTGCTGGACGAGGCGGTGGACGATGATACGCTCAAAGAGCTTTCTGACCTCGTCCAGCAGCACAATGGGCCGGTAGGCGGACGGCGAGTCCGCAGGGCGCCCCTCCTTCCGCAGCAGAACCAGCTTTCCTGTCTTCCACCGCTGTGGAAACTGGCCCTGCTCTAGGCATGCGCTGAAAAGCCCCATCAGTCGGGGACGGGTGTCGTGTCCCAACACTAGTGAACTTTATGAGTGAACATCACTAACGCGTCCATTATTCATTAGAATTAGAAACGTCGATTGGTAACATTTGTATTTATGAAAAATATTAATACGAACATGTGTTTTAACGAATGAAATACTATTTATTAATCCACAAAACATCTTCATCATCAGGCATCTCCATATTAGCTACAGAACGACTTATTAATTTCAGTTAGATCCAGTCTATCAAAATAACGGTAAAGCTATAGCTTCCCGGTACACGAATTTCAAGTAGCGGGGTGGTGAAATGGGGAGGGGGAGAGGCATACTTACCTTTACTACAACCCCTAATGTCCGGAGACCTTGTTTTTTTCTAATAAACATAACTTCACTTATTTTTTCACTAATATTGGCACTTCTATCATAAGTCCAAAGTTGAAAAACCTTTTCAAGGTCCAAAAAATAAAAAGAACCAAAAACCAGCTTAATTGGATAAAAGTGATAAAAAAACACAATAGAGCACATTCACATACACTACAAAATGGTGACCAATAAAGACGTTTTTTTACGTAATCGCATTTATTTATATTTAAAAGAAAACATGTTCTGCAATGTACTTAAAAATTGATATCATTAATATGTTGATTTATTGTGATATTAAAAAAGCAACTTGCTAGTCGTCCACTAAATTGATAAATAAAACAAATGTTTCATACGAGACTTTTAAGGCTTCGTACGTTTGTATGTCGCTTTGGTCTGCACATAACCTAACCTAACATAACCGACTGTTTGTGTGTATTATTACTAAATGGTTACAAGTCGGTCCTAGCATTCGCCGGCCGCTGGCGCGGCATAGCGGCCGGCGAATTATTTCTACATTAAGAACAGTTTTAGTTTTACAAAAAAGTTATGGTGGTTATATGTATTTCGTGAGTACATTAATAAACTCAAACCACGCTTTGTTATTATCAAAAGTGAATGTGAACAGAATTTTACAACAAAAATAAGTGAGGTTATGTTTTTAAAATAAAAAAAATTTAAAACTTCTGGACCTGAGGGATTGTAGTGGGGGTAAGTATACCTCCTCCCTACCCACTACAACCATCCACTACTTAAAATTTGTGTACCGGATTGCTAAGTCGCAGCCAAAATAACTGCCAACAATACGGTGCAAGAAGCATACAGCACAGATAGAATCCTCTATTCAGGCCATGCCTATTGAGAAAAATGGTTAAACCAGTAGCAATTAATTGACACCATCAAATGCACACTATTAGAATCGTAATAATATGCCTGCGCCCATTTCTTTTGGCGATGCTTTGCTTCGTAGTAGAAAGGCAATAGTCCTCTAATCTCCGAGCAGATCACCTAGACAAGTAGCATTAGCGATAAACGAATAGAATCAAAATGTATGGAAATGACGTAATACTTTGCGTACAGAGGGCTTATTATATCAGCATATGCGAATAGAAACGCTTACATTGTAATGCAGTGAAGAACAACAACGAAAATTCCCCGAATACCACAAGCACGCGGTGACAATAGAACGGCCGATGGTTATTTATTATTGGTTTTAGAATGTTTGTAATCAATGAACACTGGAACACATCCCGCCAAACTTGTACATGTGCTCTACGACACAACAATACGTACTGTTCTCAAGATGAAGAATGCCGCATTGCCGTTAGTCTTGTTTGGCCAGTGTTATGCTAAGATTGGGTTCAAGTTTGGACTTATATAATGTTTTAAATTTTCTGTGTTTGGTTGAAAATTATTATACTTGTGTTATTTGTACCAAATAAATCATTTTTTTCTTATTTTCTTTCTAACCTTGAAAGTGAAATGATTGGGATAGATAAGATTCTTTAATCCCGGTAAATCGTAGTATACATCCGTGAAGATAAAATATATAGAAAGCCATAAAAAAATGAACTTACTCTGAATATATCTCCTGACATTCTCTCGCTGGATAAATATCTAGAGTAGCGAACGCAATTCGATTTTTCCATGGTTCGTGAATTATGTTGCTGGACTAAAAAACAACAATTAACCGTAAAACTGTTGGGTGTAAAACCTACTTAACACCCATCAGCCTATAAAATTTTATGTATTTTTGTTATTGAAAAGCTAGCAAACAGTTGGACGACCCACGTACTGAAAAGTGATTACCGTCGCCTACAGACATTTGCAAGACCAGAAGCGAAGCCAACGTATTGCCAGCTTTTAGGAAGGGATCGACAGAATGGAATAAGACGGATCAGATACGGGAATGGGATAGAGAGAAGGGGAAGTGGGCCACCGGAAATTTCATTGGGTCAAGGCCCAAGTTGCACGTTGATATTCTGTGCGAACGTCTGAACGTATCACACTGCTGGCCCTAAAAGCTGAAATCATGATAATGATTCCAACATGGCTCCACCATCTTAAAATATAAAAACAAACATAATGAATAAAGAAGGGATCCGTTTTTGCCAAAATGGCGACGGTACCCTCAAAAGCTTACATCTTGAGCTCCCCACCCGACAACAGTAATGCCATCAGTTGTCATTGGCAACCCTGATGGAGTTCTGTCAAAGTCGATCTTCTTGACCCTTCTAGACTTCCTTCGAAATCTGAGCCTCCGGACTAATCTTATTAAACAGAGATTATGACGCAAATTCTTCGGATTGTAACGCGGATGAAAGTAAACTTCTAAGACTGGTATGACCTCCCCGCCTCCTTGATAGAAGGTACTACCGACACGGACGGAAAGGAATGATGGGTTCTCTCTGAAGAAACGGTTGTTGTAAGCCCTGAAAAGAATTTATTCTTTTGTTAAAACAATAATTGTGTAGCTTAACTCTGTCTGATCTTTAATTCAGATGGCTCTCTGAATTCTTTAGGATCGTCGGATGTATCGTTCGTTCCAAACGTCGCGATATACAGCAAGGAGAACACCAAGGAGATTTATTTGGTGTGTCCGAGCTTGCAATCGGTAGTCCAACGATACCCGTATATTATCCACGGTCCAGCGGTAGGGTATTAATGTCGAAATACACGAAGAGAGATAGGTGGTTTTCTGGACGAGATAATTTTGACTTGAATTTCAAAACTTGAAAAAATCATTATATGATGGCAAAACTACACACTCGAAATTTATTGTCTCTATTTAACTCTTTATTGTGCGTGGACTGCCCAACACTTATCTAGTACCCAGTTTATTTACTTTTAGGAACGTCTTTAAATATACGATTGAGATTTACTCACAATTGCAAACAAGATGCTGCGGTGATAATCAGATCAGATTTGATGATGGAACCGGCACATGTAAACTTTCCAAAGAATTGAATTACCGCCATGAAGGGGAAGTATTTGATTTTAGTCAAACGTCCTCGGTAGATGCGCCGCCCACTTGGTTCTGTGATAACAATTCCAAATTATTCTTGACGTAACCTGCAAATGCTTGCTCCTAGTTTTCTAGATTAAAATAGAATTATACTTTTTATAACAGAGATAAGCAAAGAATTTATTTTGTTACGGAGTACGGATTCGGTTTTACTACATGAAAAGTTCAGAAACTATAGTAACATTTTAAAATATATCACAAAACAACACATATAATTTTAAACAAATAGAATACCTTACCCCAAAACTCATTATCACTCAGCAAACTGTTATCATCAATCGCATTTGTATTATTTGTTTCGACCGCCGTATCACGCTTCAAAAGGCTAATAATTTCTGCATTTATATCCTTTGATTCATCATTTGTTTTCATTTCTTTGCTATATTGATTTATAACTTTTAGGATACTTTCTATTTTTGTAATACCTTCATTGACAGGTTCTGTTTTATTACCTTCAACATTTTCATCTAATATTTCATTTAAAACATTTACATAGTCTGTTACATTAACATTTCCCTTCGAAACTCTACTTATACTATCTACATTTTGTAAAGTATTGTAATCTTGAAGAGTCAATGAGGTAAAATAGTTATGAACAATATTTGACTCGATTATCTTCTTGGTTTTATTATTAAATCTTAAATTACCGAAAAGTCTATTCATTGTTTTACGTATTGCTGTTTCTGTAGTAATTATATCATTATCAACTGGTAAAGGTATCCTTATAAGCGAATTAATTTCGTAAATTAAACTCAAAATCAAAACATAACCTAATTTAACACTTATTCTAAACATGATGTAAATTTTCCAATCATAACAGAAATATTTTATGATTTTTTTATATTTTATGTAACGAATTTTAATGTACCTAGTTTTATTCTCGCTCGGTTATTTCTTATATATAAACCTATGTATTACTTCCATGTTCTTTTCTAAACTAAATGTAGTAAATAGTTATACGTCTTTATACATCAAAGACTTTCTCACGTGCAAAAAAAATAATTTAAATTGAGTATAGTATTTAAATAGTAACAAATTGTCAAGAGCTTGTGTTCAGTTTAAACAATTATGATGCTAAAAGAAAATTACCAAAAAAATAAACGCTCAATGAAGATGTTTATCTCAAATTAGGTTATGTTAATTGAAACAATGCTAATGATCCAATGTAGTTTCATATTATTAACATTTATCTCACCATCGACTCAAGATAAAGCTAATATAATAAATATATTAGACACGAATACCATTCATAAAATAAATGCAGACATCCATAAATGTATAAACAAAATATTTTCATTGCTTAAGTTAAATAATAAATTTACAAAACAGACCAAAGTGCAACCTTTACTTACAATGCACAATGATCTTGTTAATATTGCCGAGCAATATTATAGAGTATATGACGATATTAAAAATATAATTCACGTAATTAATAATACAATAAATTCTAAACGTAGATTTAACGTCGTTAATGATACTAAAACAGAAGAACTTACTCATAATTATTTTACATATTCTAAAGTGCCTATTGCAAGCCAAGACTCTAAAAAGATGGAAGAAGTTACTGAAATCGGTTTACAACATAATAAAACAGATAATATCAAGAATAAATCTTTTATCAAACTCAAGCTTGATAAAAGTAATGAGCTGGATGAGATAAGTGAAATAAACGATTATATTGTGAAAGAGAATCACAGTAGTGTAAATCTAGATGATTCTATAGAAAACTATACACAAATCAATTATGTTAACGAAACTAATTTTATGAATGAAACTAATGAAGTGTTGTCTGCAGAGTTCGTACAAAAGTTTTTAGCGAAGATAAATGCTTTGTCAGCAAAAGATTTTACAGTAAAATACCGAAATCCGAGTCTCAATTTATTTGAAGGATATAATAATTATTATAGGAAGAGATTTAAGGGTGACCTTAAAGTTTGGAGTATGTATCCTTGGATAGAATAATTAATATACCACGCATAAACGCATCTTTACATAGCGTTGGCCGAAGATCTCGCCACGTCAGCCTTTTAATGACATCATCCGCCGAGCTCTTGCCAACGTCGGCATACCAGCTATCCTAGAGCCAAATGGCTTGGTGTACGACGATTTCAGGAGGCCGGACGGAATGTCACTTATTCCTTGGAAGATGGGACGCTTGTGTGGGACGCGACATGCGTTGACACTCTGGCGGCATCACATCTTCCAATGACTAAGTCAGGGGCTGGCAACGCTGCTTCGACAGCTGAAGATCTCAAACGTCGCAAATATGGAACCCTAGAAAGGGTTAAAAATGGTTTTGGATTAACTTATTTGTTCAATACGTCTTTGAATGTTATGGAGGTTTAAATAATTATGTGGTGTGTTGATGATGTTACCTCGTTGGATGAGGGTGCATTAGCAAGAGTTCATGGCTCCATCGCCGCGGGAGCTATGCTTGACCGTTTGAGACGGGAGTACAAAATAATACGTCGGATTATTGCTTAAATAATTTAACATTAAACTTAAGACTATATACAGAAATCTTGACTACTACGTGAAAATATGTCATTGTAACCTAAGCATTTTCGTAGATGCATCTCCGTAGGTTTTCTGTTTTCTGTATGGACTCCTGACCCTGCTAATTGTGTAGCCATAATTTATTCTATATAGGTGACGTAACACATGTTACACAATTGTTGACGATAGAATCCGTTAGATGAACGGCCCGCTCGGCGTTGCCTATATATAATTAATATGATATAGTGCTATAATTATGTTAATTAATAATATAAATTATTAACATATAAAATAAATATACATATGTTTGCTACTAACGCAACTTCTTCATAAAACCTCATTACATCAAAACATTATATTATTAAAATCACTCATGTCACTCGCCTTACATACGTCTAAACATCATCACAAATATCTAATATATAAAATTCTCGTGTCACAGTTTTCGTTGCCATACTCCTCCGAAACGGCTTGACCGATTTTGATGAAATTTTTGTGCTTATCCGGTATCTATGAGAATCGGCCAACATCTATTTTTCATCCCCCTAAATGTTAGGGGTAGTCCACCCCTAAATTTTTTTATTACTTTTTAGACAAAATTTTTAATTTCTATTTTTTTATGATACAACATACAAAAATACACACAACCCTAAATTATTAACCCTCTGCGACAAACCCCTATTTTTACCGGGCAGGACGACGTCTGCCGAGACAGCTAGTTAATTGTATAAAATCTAAAACTACATCTAAATGAAATATTTGTCGTGTATTTAATCTTTTAAAGCAATTAATAATAGCCAATAGATTGCCTAGAGTGTAAGCGATTGCATGAACTTCATTTAGGATCTACCTCCAGTTAGTTGCCCGCAACCACCGACCGTGTTATACGTGCCCTGCATTCCATTCTTTCAAAGCATCAACAGCTAATGTTCAAACCCTTAAAACCTTGTTTAATTTACTCCTTTGCACAATTGGACGTTATATCTGGTGCGGCGGCAATGGACTGTAACTGGGCGGCAAACGTCTTTGGGAAATGAAAATCTAGGTTACCTGGACTCGACAGCTGCTGTAGGCTTCCTGGCCGGCCGGCTGTGGTCTGATCATCCTTAGTTTTGCAATAACTATCACTTCACACGCGTGCGTTCGTAGCGGAATCGATTTTCACTCGGTAGATGCCAGCGAGCGTGGCAAGCGGCGTATGAGCGCGGGAGTGAGGAAAGGATTGAGGGAGGATGACGTTTTACCGCCGGTGGCGTTACCAATATCCGTTACAACTCTTTTAGTTCCACCAAACTCAAGCGAAGATACGATGAGAAGAGTATACAAAGGAAGACGCTCAGTGATAAAGGACTACCCATTCATAGTCAGTGTTCATGTTATGGGGCAATTCATGTGTGCTGGTTCCATAATAAACAAGGATTTGATCGTGACAGCAGCTTCTTGCTTACAGATGTAAGTTCTTATATAGAAGAATCATACTATTGATGATAATAGTCTTGTAAGAAATGGAAATCCAAAAATCTCCTGAACGCATGACTAGGGGCGCGTGCCTTTAGAATCTCATAAAGCCCAAAATGCTCCGTCTGCCGATCCACAAGGCGACCGCGGTCGTTATGGTCGAGGCGAAAACGTCACTAATGCAGTCATTAGTTTCGATCACACAACGCTCACGACTCATGTAAAGAGGTGGATCGAGTAGGCGTTGACCACAGATCATTAATGGGGATTGTTCACAAAAAAATACCCTCTGATTTTATATTTTATTACGTAAAATAGGGTATTTTAAGATACTAACTTGAATATTTTTGTATTTTAAGCGTTAATTTTTTTATAATTCGATTTTAAAATTATTTCTCCGATGACGTCATAAGGGACAAGTTTACGTTGATGTCTTTGCCTAGAAAACAAAAATAATAAAAGTAAGTTTTATCTATATATAATCACAGTAATCTGTGCTACTATTTAAATGTCACTGTCATTACTCATTACGTATCGTGATCATTTTAGTGTTTTTTGTCGTTAGGCTTATAATTTTTCGTGTTCAACCATTATTATTTTCTATAGTTATCGTTAATTTTTTTTAAGTGGTCTTTAGGGAAAATCCATGTTGCAGAACTTAAATCAAATAATGTACAGCTAGAATTTTTTTTACACCTGAAGCAGGCAAAGAGGCAGATGGCCCACCTGATTGGATTTAGTAAGGTCAAACGCATTTCTTACAAAATACAAGAAGATCGTACGTTTTTAGGAATTTTAACTAGACAGAAATAATTAGGGACACTATTCCTCGAAATGGTTTTTCAAATAGCTAGATTGAAAAAAAGTGAACAATCCCAATTCTCTCTATCGATTGACATTGAAAAAGGCGCGATTTTCAAATCAACCAATGACTTTTGTGTATTTCATCATTAATGATATCAACGTTCCACTAGAGTTTATGATTGGAACTTGTCGTTGTGAGTCTCTTATGGAACGTAGCCTTTATAGCATCACAAATCATTCTTAAGTTTTATCGTTTATAATTTGAAGCATAATTTTTTAAATCAAATCAGTTAAGAATTTAAACTCTTGCGGCCTTGTATTGGAATGAAAAATTTCTTCTAGTCACGTGGCAATGAAAAAAAATGGCGGTGGCAGCCATACATGTTAAATTCAGAGCAGAATATTTTATTTAATTATAGTCGTATAGGATATAGTCAGACCTAGAAAAATCATAAAGATGTTTTTCTTAAAGATTATAAGAGGCGATATATTAGTACTAAAAGTCGTAAAACTATTGTCCCCGACACACTAACATTTGCTATACTGGTAACTATGAAGTAGAAAATTTAGAAAAAAAATCCAGGTGGAGCTTTAACCGAAGTTGAAATAGTATTTTTTTTCAACATATGGCTTAGTATGAAAATTACTCTAAAGCATTTTTTTTTATTGCAAGAGATCAACAGACAGGCCCACTTGATGGAAAGCGGCTACCATCGCCTATGGAAATTTACAACATCAAAAGCGCTACAAATGCGCTGCTGCTCTCTTAAAGGAGACTGGAACCTGGTAACTAATGACGGAACACAACAGAAGGTTGTTAAGGCGGCATACTCTAGACCTGGGGTGATCGCCATCCAGTCGAGGAAATACCCTACCACCTGGCTGTGGGTTGCTTAGTCACCTCTTAAGACAGGTCGCCCGGCCCCAGGAAATTATATTCTTTCTCCATTTCTGTACGGATAGAAAAGTTATCTTAGGTAAGTGCTGTAAATGTGAAAATTTCTGCAGGTTCTGCGGCATCTCAGGTTTTGTACTCTGTTGGCGTCAGTGTTGGCAGATGGAAATGATCCTGTTGTCTTATTCCCAGACATTATTTTTATACTAGAAAATGATTCTAATTGGTTTGCGTTAACTCATAACCCACTTTTTACTACCTTTTCAGTGCATACAACAATAGAATGTATCGGGAGAACCCAAAATCAGTCTTTATACGTGCTGGAAGCAGCTTCGCGAACTCAATGGGTGAACTCATACGTATCATAGAGATATACTTTCATCCTTCATACAATCCTACTACTTTGGGAAATAATGTAGCCATTGCAAGAATGGAGCGGCATCTGAAATTTAGATATCGACGAAGGAGAATCAGAAGGATTGAGTATGATAGAGAAGCTAATATATTGCCTGATAATGTCAACGGTGTTACTATTTTAGGATGGGGAGCTACGACAGTAAGTCAGCTCTTTTCAAAAACAGATACTACTAGTAAACAAATGTTTGCGAAACGTCTGTCTGTCCCTTTATTAGTCTGTGGTGGGATCCATCAACTGTAAAACATAATTCATTTACGTCCTTTTAATTTTAGATTTTCAGATTTACGAAAATATGTTAGGCGACGAGAAAATAAATTCATAATTGTCATTCATAGAAACGATAGCTGTTTTCAGCAAAGCCTGTTGGGAGACCGCGCAAGGCCACCAGATTTGTTTACAATTGCTAATAACTTAATTAAAGCTGAGATAACTGTGATGTCTTCATAAAAGGGTTTGACTGTTGAAACTGTTTGAAAACTATTTTGTCGGAAATAAAATTAAGAATGTTTAAATATGTGATTGGAAATCAAGGATGCGATGTCTCAAAAAGATGCTGCTGCTAGTTTACTAATATTGGAACATAGTGGAAGAGTCAATAAGAAATGACTTATGTATCGGACGGTAGAAGGATAAAATGTTTAATCACAACTATTTATTTCATTATATTACAGGAAACAGGAATAGTAGATCCTGTTCAAAAGCTTCTGGTGTCACGGCTAAACGTGTATAACGCCGAAGAGTGTAAATCAATATATTCGAGTAATTACGTCAATGAGAGACATTTTTGCGCTGGATTCACATCCAAAGGCGGTGGTGCCTGCAATGTATGTAATATTACATTTTATACAGCATATTTTTTTAATAAAATTAACATCCATTTTTGACTGATTTAGAGTAAAAATATGATTTAAATAACAAATCATCAAAAAACATAGAAACCTGACATGGCACCATCTATAAGTCATATACATAATATAATAAGTACTCATGAATCAAAGATGAGCACAGTAATTTATTTTTAATTTGGATTCCGAAGATAAAAATACTACACTTTTACTCCGATAAATGTTAAGAATCTTTGTGAAATCCCAAGTTTTCTTTTTTCTAGAAGGACGTAGGTGCTCCAGGAGTTATTAGCGGAGTCCTAACCGGTATTGTAAGCTTTGGAACACCAATATGTGGTACAGTAGATGCACCAACCGTCTTCACCAAACTAGGTTACTATGCCAACTGGATTGATGAAATTGTGAATATGGTATGTACTTTCCTCAATTTAATCGCCTGTTGTTGTACTTCCAAAGCCCCAACCGTCTAATCAGCTCATAATTCACTTTACAGCCAAAATTGTCTTTATTTATTTTATTAACTTCTATTATAAATAAGATTGCATTTAATCAGATTATTTTGTTAAAGGACCGTGAGACTATATATAGACAAACAACAACGACCCAACATCCTAAACTTAGAATAGCTCGAAACCGAAAACCTACAATTCAAAGCATCAAACCAGTACCAACAACAGAGTCTCCTGAACCAATTAATTTAGTTACTGTATATCCCAAAGAAATATCCTTATTAAGAAAAGTGATTGATGACATGCTAATTGGCAACGACACGTTGGTCGATGATTTACTCTACGGCGGTCTATATGATGATCTTAATGAATTCTTCAGTACAACAACCAAGAAAATAGATATAGCCAATCATCCTTTAATCAATAAAAGTATAATCATACCCCCAGAATTCTTTGAAAATGACGAGGACAATCAAGCTGAATCAACCATAGTTCTAACGACGTACGCGAGACCTACTGTTGACGGAACTACTCAACCTTTGCCACATGGGTTTGTCACTGATACACCTGCAGATATATATGATAGAATTAAAGAGCTAGAGAAAGAAATGGGTACAACAACTAGTCCAAATACACAGTATATTCCTTCATTTAGTTTGGAATCCGAGATAAGTGCAGAGAAAAATTTAATAAGATTGAATGAAATTCTTGAGAGTAACGAGGAGTCTACTGAATCAAGTAATTATGAGAACGATAAAAGCAATTCCTATGAAGGTATGAGCATAGATATGGGTATCACAAAATTGCGTCGACATAATATTAAAAACAATAACGCCGGTAGAAATGAAATAAAAGGTAAAGCTAAAAATAAACCAAAATTCAAATTGGGCTTCGATTCCAAAATTGTTGGAAATGATGTCATTTTGGAGAATAAAAGAGTTGGTAAAGTTCCGCCCAAACCTCCGAAACATTTCCGATTGGATACAACACCAACATTTTTAAAGAAGGCGATAAAATCAATGAGAAGACCGTCTAACATAGAATTTAAATTTAATTAGGAAATTTAATAAAACATGAAATAGTTATCAGGTAGAAAGGCTATGATCTAGGCTCAGTATTGAATGAATAAATGAATGAAAACACTTTATTGTTCACCATAATCTACGGATACATTTGTATTAGAACAATGGGCGGCATTATCGCTTATAGCGATCTCTTCCAGACAACTCAGTGTCTAAGGAGATTTAAAAGAAAATTACAATAAACTATTTTTGGTGGTATACTAAACTAAAATAAAATATAAATAAACTACTATATATTATTACATATATAAATATTAGGGTGGTCGTTAAAAATTAAATTTCTTGCGGCGCCCCCTAAAAAGCTTCCTTTTAATGAAAAAACACTGGGGTTTTTTTATAATTTTTTCAAGTCAAGACAACACGTGCCTGGAGACGATTTAAGACAATTTTTGAGTAATATCATGTTTTTTCAGAAAACTTCTTAATAAATATGAAGTAATAATTATTTTAAGATTGGAAAAGTTTTAACAATGAAATACCTTCCGTATCATTCTCAGTGATGAATTTCAAATTATAGTTTCAGAAAAAGTTTAAAATTCTTCGTGTGATTCAAGCTTATCTTTCAATTTTTCTTATATTTTTAGTTTTAACTTGAATCGTCTTGAGGCACGTGATGTCTTGACTTGAAAAAATTATTTAAAAAATCCTAGTGCTTTTTCATTAAAAGGAAGCTTTTTAGGGGGCGTCGCAAGAAATTTAATTTTTAACGACAACCCTAATAAATATACGGTGCATCATAAATTAAATATTTTACATTTGAATAATAGATACATTCACGTGCAACAATTTTATTTAATAGACCAATAATGGTTAGTGACCATACGTTTTAATGTAGTCATTGGCTTAGTTTGTCTGATTGGTAAGGGGAGGGAGTTCCGCAGTCGAACAGCCTGTACGGCAAAAGAATTTCCTACGAAGAAATAAGTTTGTGCAGGTATTGTTAATAAAAGATTTTCACAATTTCCTCATTCACCTATAGATTAAGAGATTAAAGGTAGAATTCAGTATAATTATAACTAATATTAAGAAATTGGTTAAGTTTTCTTCTATTGTATTAGTCTATAATATTGTACTTATTAAATTCCAAAAAAATATATTATAAATTACTTAAATATCTGTCGTCATTCATTTTCGGCACTTATAATATACGTTCTAAACAGAACACACACCTACAATACAACTATAATTACATAATAAATCTAGTATATAAATATCTTATTTCACGACATTTATGGTCGCAGTCATCTGAAACGGCTTAACCGATTTTGATGATAGTTGCTTTGAATATTTAAAAAATACTTTAATAAAATTCCTCTTTCAACAAATCACATTTTTATGTGAAATAAATAACACTACACTAGTTGCATTCATACTGATCTACTTTTTTTTTCTAAAAAGCGCGAGACCTTTAGTCTCTGCACAGATACACAACGACAAGTATAAAAATAATTTGTAAAGAATTTTTCATCCTCCTATGCTCTTTCTTTATTGGGTCAGCTATATATAATTTCTATCAGTTCGGAAACATTTCCTATTAATTATCTTCCTTCAAACACTCTCACACCTCTTTCGCTAGACTGCAAATAAAATTCGAAAAATTTGAATAATTGACAACTGCAGTATAACTGTCAAAATTTGTCACACAACTTATAAATAAAATGTCTATAATTACCTTAAAATTAAGTTATATCTTCACACCAGTATATAACGCTAGAACTGTCTACAATCGATGTAGAATAGGTAATAGGGACTGGGTTGGTTTTGGACACAATGGAATGGCTAATTATAAGGATGATCCCCACTTTCCCTTCCCAGCGCTGAGGTTTAAGGAGAACACGAGGGATATATGTGTAAGTCTTTATCCTATTAGGGAATGTACCCATACTAAATTAGTCTAGTTCTCACGTAGTAATTTATAAATATGGGGCTGCGACTTAACAATCCAGTACACATATTTTAAGTATTGGGTGGGCGTAGTGGGTTGGGGGGAGGTATACTTACCCCCACTGCAACCCCTAAGGTCCGGAGGTTTTAATTTATAAACATAACCTCCCTTATTTTTGTTGTAAACTTATGTATACACACACATATATATATATATATATATATATATATATATATATATATATATAAAATTACAAGTGAAGATATATTATCCAGAAGAAAAACAACTATTATCTGGCGATCACTGATAGTTAAACGTAAGACGCTTTAAAAGCGTTAAGCACTGCTTTAATTGAACTGAAGAGAGCGGCCAGTATAGGGTAGGTAGAGAAGCTAGAAGGAATGCCCCTCCGTCTCAAATGAAGATCTTCCAGCGAGCCTATTGTTATTCCTCGCCGATGTAGGTGAATCTTTTTTTTTTAAGCTAAATAGCCGCAGATGGCTGTTTCAGCGATACCGGACTTTGGGGGCTTCCCAACTCCGTGGGAGCGGAGGCGCTCAGCCTGGAAGCAGCGCGCTCGAGGAGGCACCTCCTGTGAGGTTCGACCTCAGTTCGACCGCTGCGGGGGATTAACTATATATTGAGATTTAGCCGTAAAGGCTGAATGAACTAAGCCAACAGGCTGAAGTGACTATTTGGGGACTCGTCATCGGCTCCGCCGGCGGAGCCGATACTAGTCTATCCTTACTACCGCTTCGCAACGTGTTATATCTGGAGGAGAAGAAGTGGCGGAAGAAACTCTCCAGCAACACGTCTAAGCTAATCTTGTATGGCTACTTGTGTCTGTAATGAGTGAGTTGGATTGGTGGGTCTTACCTTTGTGTAAGAGGATCCGAGCCGGGGCTCTCCGGCATCTGCTTTGTCTGCGTCTGTTATGCCAGGCTGATGTTTTGAGCCTCGGGGGGTTCGTGATCGCAAGGAGACGGGTGATTTTGTCGAGGTCGTCAATGAGTACATTGCGAGGGCGACGTTTTCTCGTGGGGGCGTTCGGTGTCTACAAACCCAGTTGAATTATTTTTGGAAAGTATATATTCTTTCGTTTGAGACCTCAGTTATTATAAAGCGTCATCCATTGGCATGTAAGTGTTCCACTACAGAATATATTGAATGATATTGACTACATGACGAAAACTTAAACTTCTCCCCCTCGCCTATACGGGTCACGTAGTATGGGTACGTTCCCTAACGTGTTATGTGCAAGAACTCAAGAAACCGTGAAGCTTTTTTGAAGTACAACGGTCTGCGGACACTACTGCTTCAGCAGTGGGATAGTATAAGACTCACAGGCTGGGAGACCATCGAGTTAGTGTAGAAAGTAACAGTACTATCTATTATCCGGGTTGGGTACAAATATGTGGGAGGTGAATTTAATGGTGATATTTGTTTAAAGACATGATACAGGGTTGCAAAAAGAGTAAGTATCCCTACTAAAATTATAATAATAAAAAATAATAAAAAAACTTTGTTTATTTCTCTACACAACAGATTCAGAAAGAAACCCTATACATTTATATTATAAATGTGAATGTAACTTTGTTTGTTACGCTTTCACGCGAAAACTACTCAACTGATCATCATAAAAATTTGTACACATATTCTTGGAGGTATTAGAATTAACATAGGATACTTTTTATGAAAAAAAATCACGCAGACGAAGTTGCGGGCAGAAGCTAGTTCATGATAAAACTACGTAGTGAAAACTTAAGAAAATATTATGAGTAAGTATTCCTCCCAAACTACTTAAAATTCACCTCCCATCTACACTAGAGATGCAACGAGTAGTAGTTTTTTTTTTTTTTTTAATTGCAGGAGGTCAGCAGACAGGCAGATGGCCCACTTGATGGAGAGCGGTTACCCTCGCCTATGGACATTTGCAACACCAAAGGTGCTACAAATGCGCTGCTGCCCTCTTAAGGGAGACTGGAACCTGGTCACTAATGCCGAAACACAACTCAAGGTTGTTATGGCGACATACTTTAGACCAGGGGTGGTAGCCATCCAGTCGGACATATGCCCTACCACCAGGCTGTGGGTTGTTTTGTCGCCTCTTACAACAGGCCGCCCGGCCGCAGAAAATTGTATTCTTTCTCCGTTCCTGCACGGATTAAAAAGTTTGGCCGAATAACGAAAATTCGGACACGCTCTCGGCCGCAACGCCAAATATTCGGCGTAAGATATGTGCAATTCGCACGTAACCGGTTAGCCCTCTCGCTCAGTCACTCCTTCGGTAGACACTCCATGCCCGGGGATAGTGCCCTACTTGCCCATTTTTTTATATTTTTTTTACGAGGTGTAATCCGTCATCCCTACTCTTCGGGGCACGGTAGGGTAGTGTTGGACTCCCGATGGCATGCTCGGACCTACCAACTAACCCACCTCTTTGTGCCATCTTGACGGCGTGTCAGGACCTCGGGAACCAAAGATACTTCCGATGGTCCTGATGGCTGTTATAGAGCCCCTCTTTCCAGCGGAAAAACACTAATATGTGCGGTGGCAATCCTCACGCAGCGCCATCTCTCGACCGCTATTTGAACGATAAGTACCCCCGAATCTTACCGTTCAAGGCCGCTGTTAGGACGGGAGTGACTGGTGATAGTCCCTAATACCCTACCCTAGCTACACCTCTGGTCAACTCAATGAAAATAATATATAATTGTACTGGTATTTTTATCGCCGCCTATGGACATTTGCAGCATCAAAGGAGCTGCAAATGCGCTGCGGCTGTCTTAGGGGAGACTGGAACCTTGCTACTAATGCCGGAACACAACTCAAAGTTGTTATGGCGGCGTACTGTAGACTTTACCACCTGGTTGTGGGTTGTTTTGTCACCTCTTACGACAGGCCCCCTGGCCGCAAGAAGTTGTAGTCTTTCTCCATTCCTTTTCCGTAAGCTTCGGTAGGGACGGCATTGCTCGAGTTTGGCTCCGGCGGGCGTGGCGACAATAAAGCTAGGGCACTGCTATAACTGAGCCATGAGCCTGTTTGCCAGATTTGCAATTAAAATAAAAATTTCACACCAGGCTCTTCGTGAAAAGGAAAGAGGAGATTGGAAGATGCTCTGCTGCGAAGAGAAGAAGGCGTTATACAGAGCGTCGTTCTGTCAGACCTTTGCAGAATTCCAACACCCTACCGGACAATGGAAAATGATTCTCGGCATCGCACTTATTGGCATTTCTTTTTCTTTTTGGTGTTTAATCTTTCATCATTATTATGGTAAGTAGTAAATAAGTCGTGAAAGCGTAATGGCAAGCGCACGCGTCCCAAACACAAAGGGCGCGGCTGCTATTCTGGCCGGAACGTATGCGCCACTTACGGCCTGATTGACAAAGCGTCCAGCGGGCTGCGGGCCATAGAGCGTCCAACCATCTTCACAAACTGATTTAAACCTATCAGAGACACTCGATCAACGCAAATCTGAGCTGGCACTAGGGACGCTTTTTTTAATTATTTCATTAGACTTGACTTAATGTTGTTGGTCCGAAGACCTCATAATTTTACCAGGGTTTTCGAGGCAAGCCCGGGGGTCAACTTGCTCGAGGGAGCTCCATAGGGAGTTTTACGTCGGCTGGACTGTTGCCATGAAAGGGGGATGAATGAATTGAAAACGGGTGACGGTAATATAAAGTACGAGGGGAAGGATCCCGGCGGACAGGGATCAGCTGTTCGAGACGGCCTACACTATCTAGTAAGATGCCATAACACGTTGCGAAACGGCAGTTATTATTAACTTTGTTATTTACTATGGTCTAGCTGTCTGGGTGTGACCCATCCAGACCCAAGAGTGGTTTGTTGTATATCACCCATAATACCTATTACGGACCCATAACATGCGTTAGCGTGCTAGATTCTTCCATTCGTCTCGGCAACGGTGCAAACGACTCAGAACAGATATAGGTATATCTGTTCTGAGTCCGATATGAATGTATGTCGCTATGCTTTGCATACATGGACTCATTGATCCTGGCATATAGGGTATAGAGCTCCTTGAGTACCAATATACAAAGTACGTAAGGTGAGAATCATATTTTTTTAATAATCGCCAGGCAAACACTCAAACTGTAATTATTACAGTGTGTGTTTGCCGACATGCCGAGAAAAGTGGACGCACACCTGCCTCCCATAAAACCTGTTTTATTACCTTTCCCGCATTCGGAGTTCTTTTGTTTAATTAGTGTTTAAAATTTGCAATCAGACAATAGCCTATTATTATTGTACTTGTTTACCCGTCGCAGGTGTGCAGATTACGGTTTCTCGGAAACCTCAGTCAACACGGTCCTTTGTTGTATCGTACAGTTTAGTATAAAACGATGCCTGAATGGGGGGAGTGAGGCAGTCAAGCGAGGATTACGATACGAGCAAGAGGTACATTCGATGAGCGATATAGTAACGGACCTCGCGCGTGTTATTGAATCGTGCAGTTTTTACTAGTAGTGTCTATTTATATTTGCAACGGCATTTTAATTCGAGTCCTGCGTAACAATATATATTTTCTTCGGCATTTTTACAGTATGGGAGCCTCGTCCTATTTCTTTCTCGAAAATGTCACAAAAAATGCAACTGCGACGAATGCTCGAGATCCGAGCGAACCCTATAGATGGCATATCCTCAAAGTGGGACTATGACAACGAAAGATGGAAGGTAACTCTATCATTTCTAAAAGTTATTTAAAAACAATGAGGTCTAATGTACTACGTACTACAGAATGCGTACGTAACTAGCTTATTTAAACCTTGGTTTAGAGAGCGGCAGCACATTGGTAGCACCTTTGGTGTTACGAATGTCCATAGGCGATAATCACCGTTTTCCATCAGGTGGGCTGCCTGCTAAACTTATGCAATGAAAATATGTTTGCTGCGACACATATTAGAAGTGAAACTTCAACGGACTAGTGGAAATACGAATCGCAACGGATAAGTTGAAAAATGAATGACAACGGATGAGTGGAAAAATTAAATCGCAACGGACAAGTGGAAAATCTTCAACTGATAAGTAACAAAATGAATCGGAACAAAATTTTAACTTGAAGTGTTACGGGCAGATTGTTAATGTACTTTTCCAATTTGAAAACCTGCCCGTAAAACTTCGTTACGAGTTGCAGGGCTCGGATTAAAATGCCGTTGGAATTATTATAGAATTTATTAGAACTATACAAACACGTATAACACTGGTACAAATATAACTGTACACAACCAATCCAAACGTAATGCGGTTCAATCACAGGCGCAAAGTCCGTGATTAACGTCCTATCGTCTATAGCTAGACTGCCTCATCTCTCCCTTGAGGCATTACTTTATACTGTGCAAATGCAATATGTCTGCTCGAATAACACCTGGCTAATGACTACAAGACACACTGGGCTGTTTTTCTAATCACAAATTTTAAACACAAAGTAAACAAAAAAAGAGCCAAATTCCAAAAAGGTAATAAAATGCAGGTGTGAATTTGTCTTCAGCATTCAGGTTGTAAGAACCCTTACTAAATTATCTAATTTTATTTGTTGCAGTAAATCATACCAATGCGAAATTGGGAGAAAAGTTCACATGCATAGTTATTTAATTTATTTATTTATTTTATTTAACATTATCCAAGGGCTATGCGCTGTTAAATGTATTGATGTCTCAATAAAAATAAAATACTTTCAGTTTGATGGTACATTTTTATTTCAACCTTGGAAAGTTTTTTCAGTTAAGAGTTTTACATACGCCGTACTCGCAGTTAGGTAATACTGATATGGACACATTTGCATTAGAACTAACTAACTAACTCCATTGGCTTAGCGACCCAAAGTGAGTCTTGGCCTCCGAAACGAGAGCACCATTTCCCTCTGTCCTGCGCAATGTCTTGCCAATTGTGGGCTTGTAGTGCGGTCAGGTCAGCTTCCATTCTATTGCCCCAAGTATACTTTCTTCACTCCCCGACCCTCCTCCATCCGCTCTACATGACCGAGCCAGCGGAGACGGCAAGATTTTATCTCCCGAGAGGAAGAAATGCACATCCGTGTCCAAAAAGCCCTCAGGTGCAGTGCTGCCCTACATAAGGTGTTAGTGTCCAGACTCCTAAGCAGGAGCAAAATTCCCGTCTACAAAAATGTCATTAGACCAATTTTAATGTACAGAGACCTGGACATTCACACTGTTGGTCACAGAGCGGAAGGTTCTCCGAAGAATCTTGAGTCCAACAATAAAAGAAGATGGCAACTGGAGGGTCCGAACCAACTCAATTTGCATTAGAACAATCACATAACTTTGTTATTATATAATTATTTGGATCATCAGGATGATATTGGAATTTGATACACTTCTCCGAACTTCGCGATTGATTGGTTGGTTGACTTTTAGTTGGTTTCGAGAAGAAAACAAGACAATAAAATGTATTGTTTAAAAAAACTTTAAAAAACACGTGGTTATTTGTTATTTTTTTTAAACAATAACTCAGTTACCTTTGATCTCGTAACACATGAAACACGCGACTTGAAACGATCCTAAGTACTTGGGAATTTAAGATCCTTACTCATAATTGAAAAAAAGTGTTGTGTATTGTTTTTCGCAACTGCAGTGGCTCAATAATTTTGACGTTTGACTTTGACCAGTCAATCAACTAAACGATACCGAATGAAAACATAAGTTTATAATTTCAGTTTCAATATACCAAATGTGCAATAGCCGGTTTGTTTTAAAGGATGCGTCCATTTTATTGATCGTTCAGGCGCGACGCGTGTGCGCCTATAAATAGCAAATTGATTTTGTAGAAAGACATTGCAGTAAAGAACAGTGCTAACATGAAGTGTGCGGTAAGTACCAGTTCTTAATTTGAAAACCAGCATTCGAAGAAATTAAAAAAAAAGAATTCAATAAGTAGTCTAGATTCCTCGTTAATGATAATTTAATGCACAGGGCTGCCAACCGCAACAAACATTAAGTATAATTTACAATTTGTAATAATATAATTTACAATCTTTTTTATAAGATAACTAGGCTATGCTCACGACATCGTGCACGCTTGACTTGAAATAATCGCGAGATTCCCGGGACATACACTATCGGAACATTTAGAAAAAGAATGTAAAGTAACGTTTTAGTGAAAATTGTGTCCGGATAAGCTAATTTTCATGCACCCGAACAAATACGGATCGTTCCCGGGATTTTTTTTTGATGTTCCCAGAATGAAAAGTAGCGCAGATTTTAAGTCTAAGAATTTGCTGTCCATCAGCGAAAACCGCTTTGAAATCGGTCCAATAACTTTTACGTTAATTCCGAACAAACAAACCGACAATTGACAAGAAATTTAAAAAAATGCGTCGTGTTCTCCTTCGTTTATATAGTCTATTCAAGTTTTTTTTATTCAATGTTACAAACACGGCATGTTTAGAATTTGGTAGCCCTGGGACTCAAGTTATTGTGAACAAGGAATATGATAGTACTCTTGGAGTACAGAGTATGTGGCGGAAACTTCAATTTATTAAAAGAAATGTAAATAATTATTAGTTAAAAATGAACAAAAGTTGTTGAATATCGTTTGATTTAAAAATTTCAACTGTTTAGTAAATTTTGTCTTTTGAGTTGCCACAAGAACTCTGTGGTGTAGCATGAGCCAAGTATCTGGTTATACATGCAGAAATGGGGAAATAATTCCTACGACTAGGCACAAGCCACCTGGCCGCAGGAATTAAGAAGCAACAAAAAACCCACAGTCACATGGTAAGGTATTGGTCCATCTCGATAACTACACCTGATCTAGAACATGTCATTGTATCAACCTTGAATTGTGTAACGGCATTAGTGGCCAGATTGCAACACCCCCTTTGTGGATGATGAGACATTGGTGACACCTCTGGTGTTGCCTTGGTTTGCATACACAAAAATATCAAGACAACTCCAAAAGTTCTATTGCACTCCTAGAATAGTTCTCTAACTATCAAGAAGGACTTGTCCACCACAATAAATCCACCTCGCGTCTAAGCCTGCTTTAGACTGCCCGTCGTACTCTGCCGGTTGTAGACTCCCGGTTGTGGTGTGGTTTGAGGACTAAACCGCGACAGGCACAGAAGCCTGGGGGAATAATTCACGACCTAGTTTGGGATTCGCCAGATCGGGGGTGGCACTAGCATGCCCAGTCAAAACCGGTGCCATGCTATTATCACTTCCCAGTTAGGGATACTCACTAAAACCTCTGGGTGTTCCTACCTTCGCTTTGTACCAGGGCTACGGGTATATGACCTAGCCTCTCCACAGCCCTGGCAGGCGTGGGCCTCGAGAAGCCTCTTCCACTGCCGAGGGATTACTTTGCTCTCCCAGCATCTTCAAGGTACTCCCTCCCTGCCCAAACTCCGCGTATTTAAGGTACTCGTGGCACGCTCAAGTGACACCAGCCGATAATGCTATGACGCCACTTTAGTTTCACTTCCTTCATGAACTCAACTTTCGCCGTCCATATTACCTTCCAACTTCCAGTCACTTCATTTTCGACATTAGTTCACTTGATAATAATTGCCTCTACATTGACATCCGGCTATATGATTTACGACATCCATTTACTTCAAAAACGAATACTGTATAACCGGTTATTGACTACACCCGTCATCCAGTAACTTTACAATAACAAACATATCTTCATAATTTATTAAAAAATGATTGTTTTTCATTTGCAGGTAGCAATTGTCCTCGCTTTAATCGGCATGGTGGCCACTACCCCTGTCCCACCAATCGGACTGGGCCTTGGTAATTCATTTCACGATCGACACTTTCTGAATCACAATTAGCTTAAAATACGTAAAAAGAACCCGCTAAAGTAAGGCAAAATGCCTATAAACATATACATACGTGTAAAATCTTAAAACTATAGTCTTTACTGACATATCATCCTACACAGTAAGCTTGATAAAGCTTCTTGCTGTTGGAGATATGATACGAAATAACCCCTAAATTCAATATTTAAACTCTGTATATTGTAACATTTTAAATTAAAACTGTATTATTCAAAAATTCCGTTTTTTATTCGTAAATCAAAATTGTTAAGAAAAATCGTTAATATCTGACATTAATGGCGGATCTGAATCAATTGAAAATTCAAATTTAGATTAAAGTATAGAGTAAGAAGAGATTCTATTGTCTTTATTTGTAGCATCGTCATTATATGCTACACAATATTACTGTGTCGCAGTTTTTGCGAAATTGTAATAACTTTGTTTAATCGTAAAATTAATTTTGTTTAATACAATCTAATGTACAAAATCTAAGCAATACTATGATCTCTAACTAAAAAATGTATTTTTAGGCTTCCGTAACAACTTTGACGAAACGAAATAATTACATCCGCCTGTCAGTTTGACAGTCTATAGTATGTCACAGACATATTTATCAAAACTACTGCTAGGTCTATAAAATCAAATAAGTAATTCGTTATTATAAAATAAAAATCAATATGACTTGAACAAGATCCGTTATGTACTTTCTGAGATATCAAGTATTTACTAAAAGCTTTTATAGACATTCGTAGGAAATGACAAAAATTTGTAGACGTTCCTTGGCTCTATGGAACCATTCAGTGTGCCTACACATTTTTTGACGTTTTTGACCACAAAAACTGTCCCACAGACACGGCGCTGCATCCGCCGTACTTCAATTTATTATTACTTGGTAGAATTGAAGACATGAGTGGCTGAAGGTGATAAGTCGCATAATTCCAATTCTGAGTAAATCGAGATAAAAGCTTTACTTTTATTTGAAACTGAACTGAACTTAACACCTTTAGCAACTTTTTATTTTTTAAATATGCCTTATGTCTATGGTCTAAGGTCTGTAGTCATTTGGTATCGAGTTATAACATTCATCTACGCAAAAAAGCAAAAAACCGAATAAGCGACATATCACCTTCATCCACTCACGTCTTCAATTATTAATTTTGCCAAAGTAATTATTTGCTACTCTGTAAATTGATATAGGTAATTACTGAATAATAAATACAAAATATTCTATAATTAAAGCTGTACATTTATTTCCTAGCTACTTTACGGACAAAATTTTATCAAATAGCGGAGCTGCTTTTTGTTTCGTGGGACTTATTTTGTGACATTGAATCTATCTTCGATACGTGGCCTTTTTTTAAATTTACTTTTTCTTTTAACAGACCACGGCATTGGAATCCATCATTCACCAGTCCATTTCAGAACAGCTGTGATTAATCATGGAATCACCATTCCTCATGTGCCTGTGGTAGCTGCTCCAATAATCAAGACCCCAATAATCGCCACTCCAATAATCACTGCCCCAGTTGTCCATACATCAAGCTGGGGCCATGGCTTGGGACATGGCCACCATATGGGCCATCATTTAGGCCATTCCTGGGGCCATTGGGATCATCATTTAGGCCACGACTTGAGTCATTGGGGACACGGCTTGAGTCATAAAGGATGGCATTAAACGACAAATTCTGTCATTAAAGTCTGAATAACTGTGACTAGTCAAATTTTCTGATTGTTTTTTAATGTTCTTCATCGTAACTAAGCCTTCTCTAAAAGCAGTTACAAGTCAACAATAAAATTGCTTTGAATCTAAAAACAGTTATTTCTTCTTTGTTCAATTTTTATTGTACATAAACACTTGTTCATTTCTTTTCGCTTAAATTTGTGTAATAAATATATTTTATATTTCTTTTATTTGCTATTTTATTTGTACCATTTTGATTCATACGTACCGAATGAGATATTTCGATTTGAAATATTGAAGTAGCGAAGTAGAACACATTGTTGTTTCTAAATTTAAAATGAACAAGGTGGTTGATTGTTTCATTAAAAACAAAATGGCGGTTGGAGTTATATTCTCAGTATTTTACATACAAATTACTTCAAGTCATAAAGAGCGAACTTCATCTTTCGTAACTTCCGATGACAGTGAGTGTATGGTAAATACTTGTAAATATTGTTAGTGCGGAATTTATACAACAAAACATGCAGAACTTGGCGAACTATTTGATTTGACCTCACAACAAAGAATTCTAATGTCTTAGACCACGGTCTAAGGCTGATCTAAAATAAAAAATAGTTATAAGCTATAATTCTTGCACAATAATTATATACCCTAGACCACTACTATGCCATGTGCAACCGACCAAAAGAAAAGCAAGAATGATCAGTTGTCGCCACGTATGCTTACTTTTATATCCGAGAGATAAAGAAATGATATGATGAAATGAATCGAGTGGTAATCGCAATTACTACCCGCAAATATTACAATAGTACTATTTGCGGTTAGTTACTTATACCTAGATACAAAAATAAGTGGCTCTACTTAGAACAAATATTATTAACAAAATATTAAAACTAAAATGTAGGTATGGTCTCTCCAGGCACTTGATTATATGTGTCCCTCACGGACTTATCCTGGTCATTGGAGTTAAGGTAGTACCTTATATTGGAGAAAATTATTTATGTTTAGTATTTCTTTATAAAAATGATTGTTACTAATATCATCCAATTATTAGTGGAAAGAGAAGATATACAACGGCGAAGATCCCATAAACAGGAGTGGCAGTACGAAGGCATTCCTATAGAGTTTCCGAACAGAAGGTTTTTTGGGGATACCAACAAAATCGAAGTTACCACGGCTCGTAAGGAATACATCAATTTGTTTTTGTTGCGTTGTAAAAACGCTTTATGCACACGCTTCCATTCGGGGCAGGTACTGAATTCATTTGTGATTCACGGCAAACATAAATTGATCACCCCGATGTTCGTGATGACGTGATTAAGCCATACTGGGATAATTATCTTGATTAAAACTCTTAGGGCTGATTCAACCGGTGTGATGTACCAGTGGCGTTGCTTACCTTAGACGGGCCCTAATCCAAATGTATTGAGGGGTCCGAAGGAAGAATAAAGTTTTTTTTCATAAAAGAAACAAACAATGCTCCAACTGAATTGAAATAATTATATATTAATTATAAATTATTACTTAATGCTCCTAGAAGCATGCTAGGAATATATAGGAAACCAGCTACATACGTGGGGAACAAATATCTATTTATTCCATTCCGCCTCCGCTAGGTCCCGGTCGAAGGGGTAGGCCCAAGAAATGCTGGCTTGACGTTGTAAGGGATGACATGCGTACCAACGGTCTCAATACAAGGGATGCCGAAGATCGCGCGAAGTGGAGAAGAAAAAGTAGGAAAGCGGACCCTGGGCGTCGAAGTGATCGCTCCGAACGCTACCGGGATTTGACGCTCGGATGATGATGACTCTCTTGGCTCTTAGAAGCTAAATTCAACCAACAATTCAAATCAAAGATACACTTTTCTCCCCTTTTTTTCGGCAAGCTTATTTATCAAATCAACGATATCTGAAAACGACTTTAGTTTTTCTAGATTTTTTACCTCTTTAAAAAAGACAACTCTGATAGCCGTTCCTGTTGGCCTATCCGTTATTATCAAAAATGTTAATCTATTAAAGATTGTGGTCATTTTTTAACATTTTAGGACTTTTTTTGCTTAAACCCTTTTGGGGGCCTATAATCTGGGGGGCCTTTATCATTGATACTAATGCGACGGTACTTACGCCCCTGGATTTCACACTCCCACAGAACTTTGCGTGAATGGTTCCCCTTGAGTTCGTTGAATCCTTGAAATCGTTCGAATTGTGTTTCGTACTGTTAGGATGGTAGCTCATGGTTGGGTCCTTTTGTAGTGGCTCGTGATTTTGTAAGTCGTTTTCTTATGAGCACTTTGATTTATGTTTTACATTGTAGTATAAATATCTATACAATCTCTATTCACCATATTTTAGAACAACCGGCCAGTGAGTAAATGTAACTTCTAATATGCTCAACTCCTTGTACCATTAAAATATCCTTTTAGCAACAACACTAGCAACGCCTCCCAACGACCGTCGTTTCCGAAGAATATACAATCCCGATGAGACAGCGTCTGCAGAGGATTATCCTTTCATGGCAGCACTCTTGGTCAATAAACAATTATGGTGCGGTGCCGTAGTGATTGACTATGATAAAGTGCTGACTGCGGCACATTGTTTACAATTGTAAGTATCGATGATACTATAGACTTCTGTCTTTAAAATGAATTACATGCAGTAAATAGTGTTACGTACGAACAGGGTACGTACTTAGGATTGGAGGAAATGCTACCGCATGTAACTCGATTCTGGATCTCCTCTTAAACGACGCCACATTCCTCCTTCACTGAACTGCCCACGAACCTCTTCACTAAATTCACCAATAAACTTGTCACTGTCTTCTATTAAACTTCTCTTCCAACTCTTTCGTATCCCACTTGTCGCTTCGCTATCTTGATCTGAATTACTCCGGCAGGCGCGCCTTAAGCTGCTTATACTATACCCGAAAGAATCTCCGGAACCCATAATTTCGATCTTCTTTTCGTTATTCTTTTATTAACTCTATCCCTTTCTAAACATTTATCTATCTCTTTCTTTTCTTTCCTGGGCCTTCTATTCTAGAACCATCTGTCCCTTTCTAAACAATATCTGTTCTTGTCTTTTCTTTCCAAAATCTCCAACCTTACTTGCGCTGCCAGAAAGTTCTACCCTCGATCGCCATAATAGATTTTGATATATTTATGAGGAATGGAAACAATCTTTAATGAGTAACGATATCTAATAGAGTTTTAAGACAAAGGCGAATCTCCTAATAAAATAGCTACTTATAGAAAAATAATGTATTTTGGTTTTAATGTATATCACCCCGAAATAAAAACGAGAGTGAACTACCTTAGTTCGTTATAATTTACTTTTTAATTCATATGTTTTCAATTTATCCGATGTAGGATACCAAAAAATCCTCAGAAAAACCGAAGAATCTGTCGATTTCTGAAAAGCTATCTCTAAAGCCTACAGGCTCATTAAATTCTTTACCACCATTAATTTCAGACAATACAACAACCGATTCTTCCGTGAATACGTAAAAATGTTGACTGTCAGAATGGGATCTTCCAACGCGACATCTGGCGGAGTAGTTCTAAGAGTGTCAGAGATCTTCTTCCATCCAAACTACAAGCCTAACACATTAGAATTCAACTTTGCAGTTCTAAGGTTAAGCAAGAATGTGACATTTGAAAAATATGAGAATAAAATTGATAAGATCGAATATTCCAGAGACAAGTTCATACCGATCGACAATAAGATTATCTTCCTGGGTTGGGGGTCTGTTTTGGTAAGTAGACTAATTATTAAATTTTTTTTTACAATTTCATTAATAAATAGCTTCGAATTTATTTAACATAATTTACCTATACTAATAATGTTTATATATTTACCACTTAATTTATAAAAGGTAAAAATTAAAAACAGTAAATAGGTCCCAAATCACCGTCAGTTGAGAACCCAACACGCTGGCCGCTTTACCACGTTGTATGGCAACGCTTATTCCTTACCCAAATACAGGTTAGCGTTTTGGTTTCGTTAGACATGTATCAACCGTCTTGATAGGTTTCGATAAAGGCTAGGTAAGGCTCGATAAGGGCTTCTGGAGCCCATAGCCCCAGAGTTTCGTCACCAAAAGCCTCAAACATGTATACACTACCAACGGATGCATATTTACGGCGTTTTAGGTCCTCTTGTCGGGCGGCAGCTGCACCAGCTACCACAGCCGTATCAGGAAGATGGGACGCTGCCAAAGTGTCAACGCACGTTGCGTCCCAAACTAATGGTCGTCCCATCTTCCATGGCACCAAAGACATCCCGTCCGGTCTCTTGCCATCGTCGCGACACAATCCATTTGGCTCTAAAATGGCGGGGGTCCCGGTGGTGACAAGAGTACGGCGGATAATGTCATTTAGTGCAGCATGGCGTGGTATTAAATGTATTAAATCATGAAATTGGTGCTGTATGTTTTTACCATAATGTTCGTCTTTAGGATATAAGGTTTTTAGATTGCTTTCGTACTTTGACACAATTCTTTAAGTAACTCGGCAGACTTGAAATGAGTTATCATTCATTCAAATCTTGTTCCAGGGTATGGCTGGCACTGGTGGTCAGGTGCTGTTACAAAAAGTAGAACTGCCAATCTATGATTTAGCTGATTGTCAAGAAATTTATGGAAGGTAATCATTTTATTAATCAAAGTAAAGGACGAGCTTAGATAAGACCGTTTGCTCCATATTTACTCTTTGGAGCATATATAATACAAACTTACAGACTGATAGACATAATATTAAAAACTATTACTTATGGGCATGATTTGAATAGTAGCTTATAGCAAATTTTTTACATTCAATTTGATATTGTTATAGTTTTTTTACTTTTACAGTTAAACCTCTGTAAGTCGAATTTGAAGGGAGACACCAAAAATCATAGTTTTCGACTTATAGAGGATCAAACCCAAAATCAAATAAATTACCTCGCTTAAAACCGTTAAAACGCAATTTTATTATGTATACAAGTCGCGAAAACTTATGAATATATATATTTTTGTAATTATTTGTTTCTCTATTTGTACTGGCTAATCTCCGAAACGACTGGACCGATTTAAATGAAATTTTATAGCTTATATCCCTATTCATCATATAGGATAATTTTGATCCCGAAAAATTAAAGAGTTCCTGTCGAATAGTTAAAAAACTTTCCGCTCGGACGAAGTTGCGGGCAGAAGCTAGTATAATAATATAAAAGACAGTAATTTTAGATATTTTATACTTTTGTTTATAATGTCAAAAAATAACGGCGTTAATGAATATAAATTAAATATTGTCGCATCTCAAATAACGCTACATCTGCGTGACGCAGTTACCAACATTATCTCAGGTCTAGTCGGGACATAACAATGCATACTAAAACGTGGCGGGTACATACGTTCCCTTAAAAATTAGGAGCCCGACCAGTGGGAAGTCTATGGGTTTTTATTAATATAAAAGAGGATCTAAAAAGGAATAACATTAATATACTTTTACAGGGATTTAGTAACAAGAACTAACTTCTGTGCCGGCTTCATCACTATACCAAAAAATGTTTGCAATGTAAGTAAGCAATATTATTTAGAAAAAATAATGTGTTCATGTTTCTAAATTTTTTTACAAAAGGAACATGCCACGAATTTAATATCACTTACAAATCAGAAGCTTGCAGAATAAATACATATCATCTTCCGAATAATCCATCAACCAGAATCAGACCTATTCCAGAACTAGCCTTTTTACAGAAATAGACCTTTTCTAGAACTCGACTGCTCGAATATGGCAGTAGGTTAGTACGTCTAAGACTTCTAATGGCCTACACAAGACTCATCAAATAAAGCACTCTGACATTGCACCCGATGTCATTGACAGCGTTAATTCACCAGAATTAGAAGTACCCCAACTGTTAGACATTTACAGACTGATACTGCTAACATCAATCAATCGGGGATATCCACCAAGACCTCAAGACCCGTATCACAGTAGCTAAGGCCTAGTAGCGTGAGGTGACAGGTGTCATTTGTGACCCTAAAATGCCGGTTAAATGAAAAGGATAGGTCTATATACCCATCATTAGAACTGTCCTTTTGTATGGCAGTGAAGCGGGGTCTGTACTTGAGCGACACAAGCAAGAACTGCGTGTTACGGAGATGAATATGCTGCGATGGATGTGTGGAGTGACGCGGTAAGACCGGGTGAGAAACTCCCACGTCCGCGGCAGTCTTCATGTCCGTGACATAGCAGACAAACTGCGACACTCTTGTACTCTTACGCTGGTACGGCCACGTTTTACGGAAACCGGCTAATTATGTGGGGAACGAATGTCTAGCAACGCCGCCTCCGCCAGATCCCGGTCGAAGGGGAAGGCCCAAGAAATGTTGGCCTGACGTTGTGAAGGATGACATGGGTACCAATGGTCTCAAATGGGGGATGCTGAAGATCGCGCGAAGTGGAGTAGAAACAATAGGAAAGCGGACCCTGGGCGTCGTAGTGAACGCTGCAAATACAACCGGGATTTAACGCTCGGATGATGATGACTGTTAACATCGATCAATTATTTAGCACGATGCCGGTGGTCCAGCGATACTGGATGGGAAGCTGGTAGGCATACTCTCCTTCTCATCAAAGAGATGTGACCAACCCGACCAGCCGGCTGTGTTCTCGACTGTAGGCGCGATTGTGCCTTGGCTTGAAAACGTCGGAGAAAAGAAGTTTCTGACCAAGTAAGTTGAGCCGAATTAATAACTAATTGTAGCACCGAGAAGTAGAGGCTAAATAATGCTTCAGAAGACAGAGAGTAGTATTCACTCTCGAGTTCTGATGTGTGTGCGGGACGGATGATGTGCGAACGAGATAGAGCAACTATTAATATGTGCGCTCCCGCGCTGCGCTAGTCAGTACCTAGTACGTTATCCGCTGCGATGACTAGTCGTATGCAGCTTCCATATGCTTATCGAATTATTAGGTTTAAACCATCCTTCTCTATTAGTGAGAAGGAGAAATTACGATAGCATAGAGAAGTACTTGCACTTACATGTCGTATGAGGCGACTAAGCAACCCACAGCCAGGTGGTAGGGTATTTACCTGATTGAATGGCTATCAACCCTCGTCTTGAGTATGAAGCCATAACAACCTTGAGTTGTGTTCCAACATCAGTGACCAGGGTCCAATCCCCTCTACGAGTCCGGCAAATAATAAGAAAACAATTTTTAGCTAGACGTGTTGCTTGCCGCTTCTTCTCCTTAACAGCATTAACACGTATTGAAGCGGTGTACATAGACTAGGAAGTAAAATTAAATTTCAACTTATATCTATGACTTTCAAAAAATGTTCTCCAGTTGAACTGAATTTGAATAGGCAACGGTGGGCGTGTAATGAAGGATAAAAGTGACTTGACAAAGATAATGTTAAACTGAAAAATGTATGGATACATATGTAAATGTAGGCCTAAAAAAAGATAGATTGATTGTATGAAGGATGTCATGATGGTTTATAATGTGACACAGGGCGTATGCCAGAATAGAGAAGTATGGAAGGCAAAAACAGATTGTGCCAGCCTCTAATAATTGGAAGAAAACGAAAGAAAGAGAAGGGAGAGAGACTTGATACTAAATCCCAACACTAACACTTTTCTTTCGTGTCTGTTCGTATATCAGATGAATGATACGATTCTTTTAAATCAATGCAATGTATAAATGATTGATTAACAGTATGAAAGAAGAAACTTATTAGAAATTACAAATTAACAATTACCCAGTAAATAATATAAATCCAGCATGACCAGATGGCGCCACAGGTTATATAATAAAAATGTTATTATATACTATAACAATTTCTAACATGTTTTCAGGAATACTGCATTGAAGGATGATAAACCTTACAAGCTTGACTAAAAATAAAGAAATAAATTAATATTCGATAATATATGGCGTAAATTATTCATAATACTTTACAGCTAATTCACATTTTAAGTTTTCAAAAGCAACGTATTCATCCTCGTGAGGCAATGAGATAAAACGAGGTAGAGATTATATCTATTCAAATACTTTGTCAACGCAAAAACTGACCTCGCCTTTTCGGCATACCTTATTGGATAGGTTCCGCATGAGACTCACAGAAAACCAGCTCACGACCGCGTTTTTTCCCGTTCCACTTCCTTGCGGACGTTACAATCGTAAACCAAATGAAACGGATTGTTCGGCCCAACTCTAGACATGGTCCTTGTGAGCAGAGCACTGCGTGAACGAAAATCATGACACAATTAATGACGTTTTCACGCCGACTATAACGACCGTGTGAACGGTTAAAGCACCATTTTGGGTGTTGTAAACTACAAATGGAACGCGCCCATTCTGATTATCGCACTACTTCAAGTCAATATTTCTTTACCTTTAGCTGGCACCTAGCTGATGCGCTATAATTATACATCATACATATTGCCTCCATTCATTAGTTGAAACGACTAGTCTAGCTTAAATGACTCGACATCTGTTTGGAGTAGTATACAGCCCCTCATACTTATTCACTGTATCAAAGAACATAGTTGATTTCAATGTCTATATAGTCAGTAAAAACATTAGAGCCGTTCTTGAGTCTACTATTGACTGAAATATACTTGTAGGTCTACATAGATTTGGCACTGGGTGGACTTAACTTTTTAACTTATAACTATGTACGTACAAAGACGTAAAGTCATACGCCTTCTAATAAATATTCATCGATAAAACTTCTAAAAAAAATTAATTTAACCGTCAATTCAGATTAGTTCATTGAAATGTTACATGAGCTTTGCATTTGTTAGAGGACGCAAGTTTATTTTTGGGACATGTGTGGGGGTCAATAGAAGCTTAACCTCAAGTTTGTGGGGTCGCTACCCTTGTCCCACGGTCGCCATCTTGGAAAAAGGGGTGAAAACACTTTTTTCGCGATATCTCGGAAACTATGCGTCTTATAAAAAATTTGCATATATATATATTGCGTCATAATCTGTAGCAAATTGTTTTGCCTACAAACATGTTCATATAACTTTTTGCCCTAAATTAAAAATTAAAGAAGTTATAAGCAAACAAGTGAGATTTTTTTTATTCATTCCTAACTCTTTTCTTTACCATAGAATTTACCAAATTTAACTTATCGAATGTTAAGCAGGTAGAATAGGTCCCCCGTTATCCCCGCCACCTATGAGGTAGAGTCTCCGTAGGCGCGTTTGTAATAATATTACAAATAATACTGTTTAAATATTTTGTATCATTTTGAATAGTTCAAGAATAAACGTAAATTTTAGCGCCGATTGAATAAAAATGGCAACAAGCTATTCATATACGTACTACGATGTATTGATAAATGTGATAGTAACAATTAAATTAAATAGTATAATATTCTATTATAGCTATATACAATATAGAGATCGTACTACGCATCGAAAGTCGTGGTAGCGTAATGGTTTGCGCACGCGCCCCTAAATCGATGGGCGCGGGTTTGATCCTGACCGGAACGCATGCACCTCTTAGTCAGTTTTCTGATCTAATATTGTTAAAATTACCACGTGCTAAAACGGTGAAGGAAAACATCGTGATGCAACTTACACATCGAGATAACCGATGTGTCAAACCTACCAAGCCGCCTTGGACAAGCGTGGCGGGTATACTGTCCGTTCCCCCTTAATGAGAGGCCAGAGCCCAGCAGTGGGACAATTATGGGCCGTCATTATATAATATAGAGATGACATTGCGTACATATAGTTTTTTTTTCACATATCAGCTTTTAGCGACATCTGTGGCTGTTTGTTGGATTATTATTTAAGCCGCCGTCGTCATTATTATTTAACATCACTGGATTTATGAAGCATTGACTGGCTTAAAGGCCTAGTTGCCAAGCCATAAATGTTTTAAAAAATTATGTATTGACTCTATGGTGTAAATAAAAAGCACTACATAGTTTTAAATAATTTCACAAACTTTATTTAATATACTTTCTATTCAACATACAACATTGAATAACATACAATTTTACGATTAAGTTATGCATATCTTTTTTATTGTGTTCATCGAGCGGATCTTCAAATACCAATGGAATGACATCGAGCTTCCTTGAAACACTTATCTATAAATTACAATAAAATATCAATGAAATAAAGCACACTGTATTTTACAATGAAAATTGCACATTTATAGTTTTCTCACAGTTTGACTGTTTTTTAACAAAAATGGTAATTTTCCGCCGCTGTCACGTTGACAGCTAACAGTTTAAAATGGCGGCGTTGTCTATGCTTAGATACAGATTAAGAAATACTATATATTTTTTGTCGCTAGGTTTTATGTGATTTGACTTTATATTATCTTATTTGATTAATCCAGACGGTAGTTGACGTGGAGCTCAGGCTTGATGTCATACACCAAGCTTAATATATCCTTGATCACCTGAAAACATAGAAATTTGTATGATTATAAATTTGTACTAATAATATTTGTAAAGAAGGATGACATATTTGTTAGTTGCAATAGTGGAACCAAAATAAACACAATGGAATTTTTTTTGGTAATTTATATTCCTCTATCCCACTGACCACGACATTATTTATTGGGATAGGATCTTACTTGAACCTACGATATATATAACTTATATATTATATAAGTTATTCTTAAGGTACACAACACAACATAAAAACCACAAAATCAATGTCACACACAACAACAAAAGATAATAATAAGCATGTATAAACTCAAAAAATTAATATCAGTAATCAAGTTGTAAAAAGGGTACGGACCTTGAGTCCTTAGTATTGTTATTTTAAAAAAAACCTGGGATATAAGGTACCTCTGACATTTAAATCTATCCAATAGTTTTCATGTGATGCTCTGACAGACAGACTGAAAAATGCTTCATTTTTGAAATCTACCAGTCCGAATTAGTCTCCTATTGTTTCAACACCCCACCAGATTTATTATATTACAGATTAGTTATCCATATATAGGATAGGATTAATCAAATCACTATTTCATAAACAACGAAATATTTCAAACTTACATCCTCCTGTTGTGTTTTGACCATCCTGTTCATCTCTTCAATCTTGATCTTGGTCTCTGCCTCAATTTTGGCTGCAACGCCCTCCCTTGTGCCCATGTGCTAATAGAAAAAAAATAACTATTAGTCTATTCTTTAAAAAAAACACATTAAAGGGGTTTTCGGCGAGAACTTAAGGGTGATTTCATACTATGATATAAAAAATATGTAATGTACAGTATATGTTATAAGCTTTCTAGATATTAGCCGTCGAATAGCATTCTTCACGCTTGCCGGGCCATTTTACACTCAAGTCATGTGCATCGCAACTGTGTTTATAGTTGATAAGCACGGGCAATCATCATCATCATCCGAGCGTTAAATCCCGGTTGCGTTCGGAGCGTTCACTCCGACGCCCAGGGTCCGCTTTCCTGCTTTTTCTACTCCACTTCGCGCGGTCTTCAGCATCCCCCGTTTTGAGACCATTGGCACGCATGTCATCCTTCACGACGTCAAGCCAGCATTTCTTGGGCCTTCCCCTTCGACCGGGACCTGGCGGAGGCGGCATGGCTAGACATTTGTTCCCCACGTAATTAGCCGGTCTGCGTAAAACGTAGCCGTACCAGCGTAAGCGACACTCTTGCAGTTTGTCTGCTATGTCACGGACATGAAGACTGTCACGGATGCGGGAGTTCCTGACCCGGTTTTTCCGCGTCACTCCACACATCCATCGCAGCATATTCATCTCCGTGACACGCAGCTCTTGCTTGTGTCGCTCAAGTACAGGCCACGCTTCACTGCCATACAAAAGGACAGGTCTGATGATGGATTTATAGACCTGTCCTTTTAATTTGACCGGCATTTTGGGGTCACAAATGCCACCTGTCACCTCACGCCACTTGGCCCAAGCTGCTGTGATACGGGCCTTGACGTCGAGGTCGATATTCCCGAACGCACTAAGGACAGATCCCAAGTACTTAAACTGATCCGTGCGCTCGACCGTATCTTCGCCTATGCGCACAGATGTGGGATCTGCAGTTGCTAAGCACGGGCAATAGCCTATCTATAAATGAACTAACCAACACTGAAAGAATTTTTCAAATCAGACCAGTAGTTCCTGAGATTAGCACATTCAGTCAAACAAATAAACTCTTCAGATTTATATAATTATTATAGTATATAAGATGTTTTATTAGCACACTTTAGATTTTTTTAGCTCTAGTTCAAAAGGTTTTGTCCTTATGAGCCCTCCACTACGTATTGTCGAGGTGCTGAATTAGCTCGAAGATCACATGACGGTGACGATATTGGTGTTGACTAACTCTATTTTCCTCTAGATACCACATTCTCATTGAATATAGGTGTGAAATGGTTATCCTTTACCTAACCTGTGTTTCATAGAAAGTGGTTACTTTCTGAACCTTTTATTCCATCCCCTTTATTGTATCCTAAAGGCTCATAAAGCTTGACTTCAGCCTAGAATGAAAATATAATGCCCCTTTTTCTTCAGCAAATAGCGGATTTCTCAAGTTGATGACATAGCACCTATTTTGTGTTTGAGGGTGGATGAATTGTTACTTCTTCCAACCCAGCTCCTTCATATAGTCCACCAGTTTCTTGACATAGTTGAAGACTTCACGGAAGCTACCTGGGTCCAAATACTTTACCCTGTATTATACAGAGGCAACTGTTTGTACATAGTTGAAATGCCTACCTTGGCCTCAAACTCTTTGAACTGCCTCTCACGCTCCTGTCTGTATTTTTCAATCTCATCCTGGGCCTCCTCCTTGGCCTGCTTTAGGCGTTTCGCTTTTCCTGTAAATGACAGGCCAAATAATTTTAATGACTGTTATCTGCAAGTTGTCGTTCTATTTCCTAGGGAATTTTTCACATTTTCCATTATTTAAAGAGTATTCCGTATTGATAACAAGTCTTATAAAGTCACAAGATATGATATATTCATTTATAAAATATAAATGATATATATATATTAAAATTTATTAATATCAATGGCTATAGAAAGTACACATGGCTTATGTTTTCTGAATTAATATGCATACAGTTATACATTAAAAATTATGACAAGAAACCTGTTATCTTAGAGAATCATTCACCTAAATGGATCATGTGGACCACACATATAAATTGTTAAAACATATCTAAATACCACAAACAAAAGGCGGGTATATAGATACCTATATAGGGCAAATTTTTTTATTAGTTGAGATATAAAATTAACTTTTGTTGGTTATAAAAAGAAATAACCCACAAAGGCTAAAAGGCAGGTGCCCTGTTTCGCTTCGCACTCGCCTTAGCTTTATAACCTGTATTTAAAAAATTCAAATCTGATCATGATAAATAAATGTGCCATATATCTATATACCACCTTAAACATGATGGTCTCCCCCACAGTGGCGTGTTTATAACCTGATATTATTGTTAGGAGTAATAGTATTAACAGTTCTTGCTTCATTGTAATGGCTTTCATATTATACCTCAGACATATTCAGTTAAGCAGTCTTTGATAACTTTTTTTTTATTGTAGTATAGGTTCGGGTTTGACCACAATACCTGTATTATATAAAGTAGCAAATGTCATAGGTATAACATATCAAACTACAGCTTTTAATAAGTATCTCTTAAAAGAGAAATCATTTATATATTTCAATGAATTATCATCAAAAGTTATAAAATATTTCTCGGTTATCATAAAAAAAAATCAAGAGTGTATTGGCTAGTGCACGCGGCCCAAACCCAAAGGGTGCAGGTTTGACCCTGACCAGAATGCATGCACCAATTAGTCAATTTTCTGATCTAATGTGCATATTGTTAAAATTACCACATTCTAACAATGGTGAAGGAAAACATTGTGATGCAACCTGAGCATCGAGATAGCCAATATGTCAAACCTGTCAAACTGCCTTGGCCAAGAGTGGTGGGCTATACTGTCAGTTTCTCCTCTACCTATTGATGATAATATGATCAGCTGACTAGTATTATTACTCAACATTTTAGATATATGATATAAAAAATTATGATTTAAGGTAACACATACAATATGTACAATGGCCTCTGTTGTTGGGCTGGCTAAACCTTTGCTGGCCTATCTCACTACAAAGCAGAGGCTCTGGTTTCAATTCCTGGTAAGGTAAATTTCAGAAACAATTTTCTGTTAATTACTATGGTTGAGGTATTGTTGTATATTACCCATAACTCAAGTGTATCTTGCTTAATTTGGAAACATATGATGTTGTCTGCTGACTAAAAAGATATGTTCAAATAGTTCTCATGAATATGAATTTGGAGTGGGTTATCGTTATAGGACACTTTATTTATTATGAACTATTATGAATAAATCTAAACTATTTTAATATAGGTTAGCAGGCAAGACAAGAGTAAAGTGAAGTGAAGCTCCCACTTTCATGGTTATTTTTCTCATAAACACCCAAAATGTCCTTTATATGTTAAATAACAGAAGTGCCTCATATCAATACCGCACCCTAAATTTATACCATATACCATACCCAGACAAGTGTGTAAGAAACTTAGATTACTTCAGTAACTAATATTGGTGATTACTGCTTAGGTAATTTAGTGATTAACTATAATTTGTATGAGAATTCAATGTAAGATAAGTATCAACCTTCACCAGAGTAACATTTGACATACAATTAAGTCAGGTTTCTTGTTAAATAAAATGGGAAAAATGAATTGTAAAGCAGAGGCTTTAGATAATAGAGATAAACATTGAGCCTTAGTAAATGCGTACCCCTAACAAGAAATTTTTTGGTAATTATCTATTATATTAGCAAAGATCATGTGATTTTCTTAGATCAATATTAAGTCTTTTGGAGGTTCATAGACATGTAATTGTTAAGAAATATAGGATTAAAAATCATTTAGGTCAGAAAGGTGTTGAGTGGAAAATTTACTAGGTAATAAGAAGGGATAACGCCTTAACGGGGGTAATATCACAAATACGCAGTATGTTTGTACTTACGCTTCCTCGCCTCTGACACCTTCTCAGCAGCACGCTTCTCAGCGGCCAGTAACTGTTGGATTCCCTGTGTCTGGCTCGCCATTTTCAGAAACACACAAAAACTATGTCGACCAAGAAGCAAGACCAGGCACGAATCAATAAATTTGACTGGGAAATCGTGACGAAAGTCATATGATTAATTTAATTCCTACATGTTTTCGTTACTGGCGCCACTGTCGGCTCGTGGTTACAGTTTTCTGTGCGTAAAGTAACGTGTCAGTAATGTAATATTATGTATTTTTATATTTATTTTAAGGTAAATATAAGTACCATTTATTACTCATTAGTATAAACTATATATTTTTGAATGTACGTCTAGCAGTTTTAAATTAGTCGACAATATTCTTTATATGATAAAAAAAATGGTCATAACGGAACAACCACTTAAAGAAACAGCACCAATTTAAGTTTTATGACAATAGATGGCGCACTATTAAGTAAAATTACAAAAATATATTTTGTTTTTATTATGATTTACGCAATTCTTACATTTTACCAAATACCAAGAATAATATCTACAAGAGTTTTAAGGATTTGGAAAATGTACAGTATTTATTGATTATAGACTGCTGATTGATCTTATAGTAAGTTTTGTAAAGTTATGCAATTTCACTTCAAACAAAATATTGATGTTACATATGTATAGTACCTGATTGCTAGAATCGTAAAACATTCTCTAATAACCAAATGTTTCTAATTTCCAAGCCATAAAGATAAAAAATACAAAATGTCAAATCCCAGCGCGGGAAAATTTAAACTATAATACATAGTAATATATACGTAAAATACATTGTAATATAATAAATTGGCGTATTTTTATACTATATTACTGTTCTTATCATCTTGGTAAAAATCAATTCTAAAAGGAAAATACTGTTGCCCAATTTTAGAACAACTGTCGAGTGGTTCCACCAACATGAATAATATACTCGTATTATTTTAACTTTGTCGACAAACTAAAATATGCGATAATCATTGAGGTATATATATGATCTAAGGTGATAATACAACTTAACAATGATCTAAATTAAAATTCTGAAAACCGCAGGTTGACCTCATTTTATATTTATTATGTTATAACATCTTGGCGGATTTATATTCCGGACAAAAAGACACACAAATGGTAAAGCTCTTACAAACTCCGGACCGACTTTTCATTGGTCAGATAAAAGATATGAGCCGAATAAATTGTAAGTGGAGTGCATTTAAAAGTCAAACCATTCAATTCAATCAAACATATAAAAGTTACATTTTTAATTTGGCTATTTACATGTAAAACAATTATAAAATTACATACTATTGAATACAATGTAAGAAACCTTAACTTATTTGTATTGTATTCTACCCACAGTCCCTTAAGACTATAAGTAGAATACATACATACATACATACATAACTTCACGCCAGGTCCCTTGCGGGGTAGGCATGAACAACAGAGCGCCATTTAGGCTTATTCTTACACACCTCACTTGCTTCTTTACAAGTAGAATACTTGTTTTTGAATTTGTCCATGTATTTTTTATTTTACTCTACGAGTAACTCTTATCTGGTGATTGGAAAATCGGCACCTAATAAACTAGCTTCAAAGAAAATTATGAGGTATTTATTCATTTTTTCAGAGTATAAAAGCAACAGTTAAAAAAGAACATTGGATATTTCTAGAACATTTCTGGAAAGTTCGTCTAGTCGCTCCAAAATGTGATAAATTTATTATTGAAGCAAATATAAATACACGATGATAATACACTTATGTCGCTTGGCATCTTGATATACACTACTATGAACATATTTATTATATATTTTTTTTAATTTATTCATGACCATAGAATCAAAGTCTTTCAGTCGGAAACATGTTAATTAATAGGTCTTCGTATAGTAGCGCAGTTGTATTGCAGGCTACAACGGACGCCATTCAATGGAGTTCTTGTGAAAACTCGAAAGATCACATCTGACTATACAGTTCACATTTCTCACAAAAACACATAATTTCTACTCAAAAACTATCAATATCCTGCAACCATTGTTCATTTTAGAGTAATTATACACATTTTTAGAAAATAAAACTGCACAGCACAACGTCTCCTCTCAGTTCCCGCCAAAAACTCTATTTATTATATTATTTGTCGTATTAGGTACCCGTTTGAAATTTTTAAATAGTGATGTAATTGAACTATTCATTATTATCAAATAACTTGAAATAACATATATAACTCGAATTTACTATTTATTAAACTATTGTCATTTAGCTATAAACTAGTTGGAGATTACTACCTTAGTAATCATTTGCCATTATCAATAACTATTTTCGTTCCTAATATTGTGCTTCCTTTATGAGGTCAAAAAATAGAACAGGGCCAGTCCTAGCTATTTGCCGCCGTAGGCAAACTCGAAAATGCTACCCCCACCGAAGTCCTAAGAATACTTCTTTAAATAACCAGAAAAAAAATATGAATTGAGTTAAGACATTATTATTATCGACATGTTATATCTCAATGTTATTAACACGGATTTTATTAACGAAAAATTGTTTTATCGAAATACATAGTTTACCATTTCTTTTTTTTTTTGCTTGGTAAACAAGAAGGTAAAGGCTTTCTTTCGGTAGCCCCTCAGAGTCGGGATACAAGGTATCAATCAGTATTCGTGTTATGCTTCATAGTTCACCACAAAGTCCACCTGGCTATTAAATTATGGTTAAGACTTTATGACCCATGTCAATATTGAATTTTTTTACCAGATGTGTAAAATAGATATGGCTATGAAGTCATTACTTCCATCCTGCTCTTTCCATCAATAATAAATGAAAGAGAACGTTGTACAAATACCACCACTTCAAACGGTACGTCTAGTAGACCTCTCATAGTCTTTATACAACGAAGTTTTTGGAGCAGTTCTAAGAGATATGTATTGTACAAACAGCGCAATGAAAAACATATAAATACAAACGACTGAACGCCTGTGAAAACAAGCGAGTTCAAACACCCCCCGCGCGAAACGTCACTATTTTCTTTATCATTTCGGAGCCAAACTTAACGTAGTATGGCCGTCGTATGGAAGTATTCACAGTTTTACTTCCACAAAGAATACGCGATAAACATTTCACAGAGCGAATTAAGAAAGACATTTTTAAATAAACACTTTACGCGAGTGAGATAAACATTAATATAGTGTTAGTTTGTTACAAATAAACGAAGAACGCGTGACCTCCTTATAAGATATTTCTATTTTTGTTGAAATTTTAGCACAAAATATAAAATGTTGACAAAAATTTGGTTAGTCAGTCAGCCTAATTCTGTGATTCTGGAAGTCAAGGTGGACCCCAACGCAATTGGACAGGATTGTCTGGAGAAGGTATATTTTAATTTTCATTATCATAATTATAAATTCTTCGTCACATCACTAATCGACTAATGTTTCCTTTTTTTTAATATTCAACCAAATGTTTATTGTTTGTAAAACCATTACAATAGTAAACTTTCAATAAAAAAATGAATATGTGTCAAAACTATAAATTATTATAATTTCCTAATGGTAGTAACTAATACTGTAGACAACTACATATAATCAAAACTAATTTAAAAAATATACAGATTTCCAATAATACTTGAAGCATTATACCAAAGACACGTTCGCTCGCTACGTCACGGTTACCTTGCGGACTTTGTACCCGGCAAATGGTATAGCATTCTGTTACGTTCACGCCTTACCTTCGTGATATGAATGCCTATTGGATTTTATATTCATACTTCTATGATATTTATAGCTCTGGGCCTGTTTCTAGAGATTAAACAGACAGTTTTATATCTTCCTGTATAGGTAGGCAGGTCGTGGTAGGTAGCATACTGAGGCATGATTAAAATTTTACAACAACGTGGCTTTGAATCCTGACTGGAAAACATGTTTTTAGGCAATCTAACCTGATTTCCGTACTACATAGCATAGTACTAGCTTACCTATTAAAAACTATTGCGAGTCATGTCATACAACTAATGTCAAAATTTAACCGATGGTAGGGTAAATGAACAAAGAATACGATATAGAAACCAGCCATGGCTTAGAGTAAGTTTAAAAAGCATAAAGAAGCCTACAAACTTACTCTAACTCAATATGAATAAGACCGATAGTCTTCTTATTAAGGTTACCTAACACCATAACATTTTGGCGCCAGAATTCTTCGAATTTTTTTAACGCCTTCTTGGCTGTATTCCAACCAATCAATTGCATATAAAAATGGAACTTAGCAAATAACGTGTAAACATTTAATGAGTATAAAGAAACGGGATTACCATCTTTTAACACAGTTTAGGTGCTATTAAAATAGATATCGTCGAAAGACTCGTATGTAGCAAAAACTATGCATGTATGATGTACTTCACTTAGGGGTGCATAAGCTGTGCGAGGAAGAAATATCACGACTCGCCTGTGAGATTCACCAGGTCGGAACAATAGTAGACGTCGCCAATAGCCACGACGCAGTTAGGGATATCCACTAAAAGCCCGGTCAGATCCTCGAACGTCTTTTGTACGGGCTGTGGGTTAGCTCGCGCATTCACCTTCGGACTGGACACGACGGCCGGCCATTTACAGGCTGGCCCCAACATTTGCTAGATGGGGATCTGGGTCTCTCGGACTCTCGGGTTTCAATTCTTTCAATATCGATTTAATCTGCCCTGAGTCACGCACTAACCTAGTAGTAAGATAGTAATAAATAGATATAAGAGTAAGAATTGTAATGAGACTCTGGCATATATGTTCACCTGAGCCCACAGGAAAAAATAGACCTGCCCTAAGAGCTGTAATCAAGATGATGATTCCACCATGGCTTTGCCATGTTAATTAATGTTTAGCAATAGTAAGGTAAAACAATAATAAATCAACGTTTAAGTGTCGTAACGTTTAAGTGTCAAGTTACCATGACGACGACGCATTTATAGTGATGTAATTTATACTTTTAGACATAAAATTCATAAACAAATCGGGAAACAATTAATTCGCTTCCGAACGACGAATATTATATTTTTAATCTAGGTATATGCAAATTATCGGTAAACATTGACATTTGAATGGGTTTGTAGCAACCCCAACAACCTTGAAGATTTTTCGGGTGATAGCGGGAGGTTCATAGACACAGTCGTTTTTCAGATGCATTAATATTTTATTGTGAATAAATATTGTAGTATTGGTATATAAAATATTGTAGTATTGGTCAAAAAGTAAAAGATAGAAAATACTTTATTGTTCTCCACATACACATGAAGTAAATCATTTACAGTCATTTCGTGTCAAGGCAGGAACAAAGGGCGGCCTTGTCAATCTCTTCCAGATAACCCGGGCTTTGGATTATGTGAAAGGAATCGAGAGTGTATGACGGTAGTGTGCAAATCAAATACATATAATTAAGTTCAGTAAATAGTAGTATTTGAAAAATAATACAATTAAATTATTTATCTCTCCTTTATTATTTGATATTTATTTACTGTTTTGATAAAACTTGAAAGATCAAATTTGTTGTTTAATCTCAATAACAAATAATGCCATGGTCCTGAGGCCATGCACCTCTACCAAAATTTATCGAAACGACTCATTGACTCTTCAGGTAATCAGAAAGCTCGGCCAACGGATCAGCATGGCGATCCAGCGAGGAAACGTAGCCAGCCTTCTGGGAACCTTACCTTACATATAGAAGACGGCTCAGTATTCTACTTATAGTCTTGAGGGAACTAGTCTTGTAGTCTAAAAAAAATGTCATTTAAATTGGTTTATTGTCAACAATTTGGTGATTTTTTTTCTTAACTTAAGCTAAATATATAAAAATTATGTCGCATATCGTGAAGACTCATGACCATTTTTTGGTAAATTATTGATTAGTAAATACCGACGAAAAGTTGTTTTGTTTGCACCCCACCTTTGACATTTTGCGGCAATCGGAGCCTTAATAACACTTCCAACAGCGTGGCAACTGATTTTATGGACATTGAGAATAATATGTTTTTATAACACGCGTACCCAAAATGTTCTAGATAAAAAATATTTTAGTAATAATCATAAATTATACATTAGTTTGGTTATTGTTCTAAAATAAAACAATGTGTCTAAAATTAGTAAATTTTAATGCCATATTAGAATAATTCTTTAAAACGGAACGGAATTTAAATCTGTTCATTGTTTTCACATGGTGCTTTGACAATAAGACAAAATTCTTAAAATTGTATTTTTAGAATCTCTTGGCCCGAATTAAACGAGCTCATGCACGATCCTGCATTAGGCGGAGCTTGCAGGACTCGAGAGACATTCTCTTCAGTGTTGCAGGACGCAATGCAGGCAGCAAAAACATTCACGGCCAGCATGTAACGGCGGACTGCCCTGCAGGACCGTGCATGGCCCCCTAAGCCCCTGTTTTTTTTCTTTTAAAATACATTCATTGTACTAACTCAATACCTCTATATTTACAATGCCCAAGATTCCATTGACCTTATAAAAAAAAGATCTCGTCATTTACCTGACGTAGGTACTTCTTCATACGGGATTTCCCTAACTACTTTGTACAAAAGCATCATAAAGTAAAAATTAGGGGATAAACTACCTTTTTGCCAAATATAATTACATGTATTATTATCATTACTTCATTACACTACTACTACGGTATTTTAGATTTCTTAATGTTATGAATGAACTCATAAGGTACAAATCGTTGAAGGAAATACCAACAATGGTATAGTTTACCCTAAAGTCAATCAAATCGCAACAATCAAAGTAATTATGGTAAATAGATGTGTATGTGATGTGTAACGTAATTAAAAAATATTTTTTATAAATGTTAAGAGAAAATTCTCATTAATGTTACCAACGAATCTAAAAAGACTACTAATTTAATTATAACCTAAACCCGCTTCTGCCCGCGATTTTGAAATATTCTTTATTGTTGCTCCATAGCGTGATGATATATTATAGCTTTCCTCGATAAATGGTATATCCAACACTGAAAGAATTCTTCAAATTACACCAGTAGTGCTTATGATTAGCGCGTTCGTGCAAACAAACTCAAAGACTATAATATATTACTAGCGGCCCGGCGCGGTTTCACCCGCGCTCTGTCCCGCACCCGTGGTCTATAGCGTCGTGATTATAGCCTCTATGACACTCCCTGACGCAGCTTTCCAACAGTAACGGAGTTTTATCCGTGCAGGAACGGAGAAAGAATACAATTTCCTGCGGCCCGGCGGCCTGTCGTAAGAGGCGACAAAACAACCCACAGCCAGGTGGTAGGGCATTTGCCCGACTGGATGGCTACCACCCCTGGTCTAGAGTATGTCGCCATAACAACCTTGTGTTGTGTTCCGGCATTAGTGACCAGGTTCCAGGCTCCCTAAAGAGAGCAGCAGCGCATTCGTAGCACCTTTGGTGTTGCAAATGTCCATAGGCGATGGTAACCGCTGTCCATCAAGTGGGCCGTCTGCCTGTCTGCTGATCTCCTGCAATAAAAATAAAAAAAAAAAGTAAAATAATTTTTAAAATCGGCTTAGTAGATCCAGAGATTACCCCAACGTCACAAACTTTACCTCTTTATAATATACTAAAACTATTCCATACTATGAAAGTGTCCATTAGTACAATTTTCTCATCGTCTCGCATTAAGGCGAAGATAGTTTGCATGTGTTTTTTTTATTAATAGCTAGCAGTGCTAGCACATTACACTAAGTTTTGTTTAAAGCAATTAAAATAATTCACACGGCTTTGTCCTTTTGAGCCTTCTCATTGTGTCTTGAGTTAATAGCAACAATTGCGTAGTAATCGTGTTTTATTTATTTATTATTATTCAACCTCCTGCAGTTTATTTGAATAAAGCATTTATCACTTCAGCAAAGCAGTTATCGTAACACAATACTAGATTTATTGTTCAGTTTGCAATGGTGAGATTAGAGTAAAGATGGATTAGATGGTTAGAGTAAATTTTTTTATTTCCTAACGAATTTAATAATTTAATAATTCAATAATATGTTTTATGTATTTTATTAGTTTCCTTGCAAGTTGCGTAACTTGACATAGCTTGCAAATCGCGACGTATATTATAATAAGTTGCACAATTGTTATTCAAGGCTAGAATTTTAAACAAAACATTGCATGCATCATGCACTAAATCTCATGGCTTGGCTGCTAAGATTCGTAACTAAAGATTTACCTTATTACCTTGTATTTTACATTTTATTTATGCAATCTAATGTATCGTTTTAACTTTATGCGGTTATTAAAACTTTTTGCTGATGTTATAAACTTTTTGTAGTACTTTATGAAATAATCGTTTGATATAAATTTTCTTTGGGAAGTACTAAACGTTGTACCTAAGTTAAAATATTTTAAATATTAGGTTTTTTGCAATCAACGTGTTCATTGAAATTGTTGAGTTTAGTTTTTCATTCTCTAGTGTTGCAAACGACCATAGGCGTCTTTAATACTGATATTAGACGTATCAACCAAAGTGAATCAATTCGATTGAAAAGAATACGACGTTAATCAATGCCATTGAATTATATTTACATGAATTACTTTGATTCATTTATCCAAATTGAAAGACAAAATAAACCGTCTAATATCAAGTTGAGCGCTTTCCACATGAGCTTTTTTTGTACTCCGGCAATGAAGAATGACAAAACATTAGATATTACAGTAAAAGAGAATTACAATTAGCACAGAGAAATGACTCAATAGCGCTGTAGAATCGAATCAGCCATACGCTGGCGCCGGATTGTGGTGTTATTCACGCGCACCGCAACACCGGTGATTGTTGGGTACAAAGTCCAACCGTTGGACAACAGCTGTGAACTCTCTACCGTGCGCGGACGCACGTGCGGGCTGCGTGATCTTTCAAATCTCGAACTCTTTATGCACGAACGAATTTCAGTCTTATTTTTTACCACTAAGACTGATATTAATTGCATTACGTGATCACACAAATCTCGAAAACTCACGAACGGGTAACTCAACGAATTTAAATCTTATGTCTATACTTTTAGACTGTTATTAGTGTTTTTTGATAAATTAGATTCCGTTGGTATATTTTAAAGAATATAATGCACTTCGTGATATTTAGTTTAAGGTTGTTTGATATAAATTATTATGGTTGCAGGATTGCGTTAAAACTTGACCTTAACAAATCTCATATTAAAAATATTCTAAGCATTATAATAATTATGGTCTGCGATTAATCGATTGGTTTCTCTATATTAGCTACATAACGCAGCAGATTCCGCTTATGTTGGTGGCTAACTACAAGCAAGGTTTCACACCACAGGTTCTAAAGGTGGATAGCTATTTCAAAAGACAGCGAATTAGTAGCTTGTCCATTTTTTCATTTAAAAATATATACGGGGAAAAATTTCTGAAAGATAATTATTTTTAGGGAATCTTTAGTCGGATTTTTTCGTAAATTCAATCTGGAGACCCTGGCCACTATTTTAGGGTTGCAAATGACATCACAATTTAAACTTAATAGTTAGGTTATTAAATAATATTATTATAACTAAAATTAAAATATAAATAAAATTTTAAAAAAATACCATTTTATTTATATTTTAGTTTAATTTTAGTTAATATTTATTTATAATTAGTTTTATTTAAATTAGTTTATTTTTAGTTAGGTATATACAAAATTGTAATAACTAAAATAAATACAGATAATCAAATACGTTCATGACTAATAGAAGTAATTATTATACAAATATCCTTATTATTTATACTACAGTTAATTTAACTGCAAACAGTTGGACTTTTGTCTCATAAATAATTGTTAGCTCGTTTACAGAGACAAGAAAATTATTTTTCTATCAATATAAACTTTACGATAATAACTTTATTCTATAGTTATTTTAATTATCATGTTGACGAAGATCACAACAAAGTAGTTTTTTATTTGAATTTGCAGAATAGTATTTAAAATGTTAATTTCTGCCTAAAATACACAATCGAATATAAAACGTAAATTTCAAGTGTGAAGAACTACCTTTAGGTCAAATAAACCACCTACCACTTTAAAAAAAACAACTCGTATCGTAGCGTTATTCTTGACAGTTAAAAACTTATTGAGATATTTTTTTTAACCTTTTGTGAGAACTAGGCAATCATAAAATACAAGGATATGGCGTCGAGCCACAAACATTATTCAATGTTCAGAGGTCGCACGTGACGTCACGGTACAAAGTCCAAACCAATTGGAAAGTACAACCAACTCAATAGAACCACTATGTGGGCTCTTTGTTCCAATCATAGATATCAGGTTATATTGGTTTTTTAAATTCGGGCTAATTGAGTGTTTGAGACTGTTAGTAAAAAATGTACCTACTTACGGCATTTGTGTAGGAATGGGCTGGCTGGTTTCGTTGAAACATATATTTAAATTCTAAAGATATTATAGACTTTATAATATTCTAGGAACGCAATGAGTAATTCAAATATTAGACTTGTTATGAAACTTTCAATTATATATCCTGTCTGTTGCGTATATAATTCTTTTATATAATTTTATATCGCAAGTCCGTGCTTACACGTGCTACTTACTTGCTTATTTACAAAAAATCCGATGACGAATGGATGTATAAATAAATTAAAATATAATCTACACATTATCGTTAATTTCACATACATACATATACAATAATTTTCTAGAATAAATTAAGTAGGTATAATAGGTATAAAAATAAATAACTACACTTTTCTATAGAAACGGTAAATACAAAGAGACCCCGGAAATACATACAACACAGTGGATTATCTTGTTATTGTCGAGTACCAGGCTGACATACCTAGAAGAATATTATGGCAAACAATGAGACAATGTTCCGCGTTCTCCAGCAACGTGTGACGTCACCATTCAAAGTTCACTTTACAAACCAATTGGAAAGTCCAGCCAGTTTACCGAGAACAATATAAGTCAGCTAGTACCTACATTGAATTAAGATGTCAAGTAAAATGCTGTTTAAAGAACTCGATGGCTATTCTAGATGATGGACAATCGCCTTGACCATTTTATACATGTCATTAAAGTGTTTTAATATTAACTATATTATACTATACTGCTTTAGAACATTACATTTTCCGGATGAAAGATATCCAATGCCACCCTGAGTAAACAGTTGTCATGGCTACCTGGCATGACTTCATGCAGATGGCGCATCTATTTGGCTTTATGTTTTATCTCTCAGTAACTTTATTTTGTATGAAAGACATCCAATAGCCTTTTCTGTATGATAACCTATATGTTTTTATGATGCTCGGTTACGTAGGCGTAGCAAATAAATAATCATATTTCAGGTGCTGTACATCCTGTCAATTTACCTTATTTACAATAACATTGACAATCACCCCTGTCGTTCGCAAATATGTACTTTCTAGAAGCCCAGAAGCAAATGGGGGCACAAAAACAATGACATAACGCAATCGTAATCAATATATTAACATTATTTTTATAATAATGTTAATATATTGACGATTTCAAGTGAAGTAGAAATTATTGTCTACTTCACTTGAAATCGTCATGAACGTCATAAATACGTTGTCAATTACTGACCTGGGTCTCTGGGGTTTTTTTAACAAACTAACCCAAGACGAAGTTAGAATTGCTGGAAAAAAATATACGTTAGCAAGATCATAGACTGAAAAGAAAGTTGACTCGTGAATCTGACATAAGTAACTCTTATTATTTACATCTTTGATACCCCGGTAGCCTAAGATTAATATGTAAATTTCAGTGTTATATTAATTACGAATCTCCATAAGGATGTGATTACTTTGATCATCATATAATAAACGTCTGATGATATTGAGAAATAATTACTGACTGGTTATGTTTCTTGCGTTTCGAAACGTTAAGTTCAAATGATATATTTTTCTAAATACGTGAAATATAAAATGGCGGCTGGCTACTCAGACGACATAAATGTATATAGATGGAGCGTAGTGAAGCGTCAAGTCAAGTGAAGAATTATTCAAAACTTGTGTAGTATACACGTGGTTTGCGTATATGTGTAAATAGTAATGTATCAACTGGAAACTGTTCCAAAATCCATACTTCATATATTTGATATGCTCGTAAAACACTACTCCCACTATTCCATAATCGGCAACCTTTTACCGGCTTCACTTTGAGAGTGAGACTTCGTCTTGGCTAGGTATGACAAATAACATGTAAAACAACATTTAATACTTTGAGGCTAGCATTTCTTAGCAGTGCTACAGAACGAATACTCTTCTGCTATAAAAGCACGTTTCTTAACTTAAGAAATATTTTTGGTCACATTAAATTGGATAATAGTCCATAAAAGGATGTGATTTGGCAACGCCGACTTGTTTTCATATGTTGTGTGATGGAGTCAGGTGAAAGTGTTGAAATATTACACTGTTCTCTATATCTTATACGTAGTTTCTTAGCTGTTATAAATATACACAGTTTTTTGTGATCAGTTATTATACTTCCTTGGTCATAGTCAGTGGTATGTCAACGTACATCTGCTGATTTGGAGCTTAGTAAATCAACGTTCCTTTTATCTTCGCACTACTTTTGATACCCTAATATTATGCCATTTTATTAACATTATTATGTATTTCTTTGAAGACCACGGGCACGAAAATGGTCCGGACATTTGGACGGCTTGTATGGGGCCATGGGAAGGCCAACACGTAAAGAACCTTTGACAAATTTAATGTAAATGTGACGGGACACTGACCGGCGATTATCCCTGTCTACACCATATAAAAATGCACCCACGAACAAGCCCTGGCCAGAGTAGGACTATTTAGAAAATGAGAATAAAAGATACCGGACTATTGGGAGGAATTAGTGGACCCAGGAATCTGGGTTATGGGGACTATGGCATCTGCCCGAATGACATTTTATGAATGACTAAGGGGTGCGGAGAGGTGAGCTGCAGGCTCACCGAAGCTACTTACGACGTTAGACCATTTATCATTTCCACCCCTGGAGCTTGAGTCTAAGGTAAAGATACAAATTCAACTTATTATTACCACTTACAGGATCGACGCGAGGTGGAACGTAGAGTTTGGTTAGTCTGATAGCAGATATTCGTGTACCACGCGTTAGGTCTGTCTGTAACTATTTAAAAAAAAAGAATTCGTTATCTAGACCACCGTCTTCTGCGGGTAGTTGGATAGTTTACATGATCTGTTTTCGAAGTTCATGCCAGTTCTATGATCACAGAATAACCTAAATTAATCAATTACATTTATTTGATGTTACTTTAATGTGTCAATTTATAAGATTGAACATACACAATTTTATTTATACATTACCCATATTGTATCAAATTTATGAATACCTATAAGTCATCAAAATTTGATACTTTTGTTTGTTTCATAAAATGTATTTATTATTACGAAATTATTATTTCGAAACACGTAGACAAACACCTAGTTAAAGGAATTGCTGAATTTGAAATGCTTATTCCACAAACATATTAATAAACTAGGATTCGCCCGCGACTTTTTCCACGTCGGATGGGTAGCAAAACTGACAGTTGTTTTAAACAGCGAATTTGTATAAGTGAATATATTGTATCGGAATAAGATATTTGTCAACCTGGCACTTAAGCCACTAACAAGAAAATTCCCGCGGGATTCCCGGGATCTAAAGTACTGCAGATTTTTAGTCCGGGAATTTGCTGTTAATCAATGAAAACCGCATCGAAATCGGCCCAGTAGTCTTTACTTTTATTTTGTGACTCCCGAACAAACAGACAAACCGACAAACAATTTATATTTGTCAAGTAAAAAAAAATAAAAAAACTGTGTGCGTGTACTAGTGTACACACGTAAGAAGTGAAACTTCTTTACGACCTTATTTTTCAAAAAATGATTTATATGCAACTTTACAGAAATTGGTTAAATGAAGTTAAATTATGATTTTGCTGATCACTTTAATATATGGGTATATATATGTAGGATACTAAATAAATGATTTATAAATCATCAAACTCGTATATTAATTAAAACACAATAAAGTAAAGAAATATTACAATGCTCGTCTCACAATCCATCTATCAAGTCAAATATTTCGGCTACGCGTCACAAAAATGTGACGGTATTTTTTTTCCGACGCCGATAAAGAAGTTTCACATCAAAAATTGTTTTACGAAGTACGTGCGGTTATTTTACTATGAAATCAAGACAAAGTTGGGTTTAAATTGCATAGGACAAATTCTTCTTATTGAAGGATACCAGGCCTCAGGAGGATATCTTACTCTACATTTCGTTACAGTCAGTAAAAATTGACACTATATACAAATAAGGGTAAAATAATTATTGATAAGATATAGGTACTAACCGTAGTACAAATCAGCATGCCGACCTTTTAAAAGGATATTTTGATCATGTTTCCAAAATTATATTGTTGTAATAATGTACCCAAGTTTACGTGTTCGAGTGCACGTAGGTGCTTCGTGACCGCAAACCTTGGCTCTGTAAGGCATTATCTTTGCATAACCTTGCATCGATCTTAATGATTGCAGTCACCTCTGCAATCAATGTTGATTGTACGCAACCGATAGGGGTTTCCTTTTGTTGTTACTAATCCATCAATATTGTTACGACCTGAATGCCGATAAAAGACAAATTCACACCTACATACCTGTAGACATTTTATTGCCTTTTCTTTTTACTTTGTGTTTAAAATTTGTAATTAGAAAAACAGCCCATTGTGTATTGTAATATTTTGTGGTAGTCATTAGCCAGGTGTGATTCTAAGAAATTCAGTCCACGCGGCCGAGCAGATATTGTATTTGTACAGTATAAAGCAATGCCCCAATGGATAGATCGGCACAGTGAAGCGATACCCCCAAGCGGAGCAAGACTTGTGTACATTCGGTAATCTATTTAGTCACGGACTTTGCACGTGTTATTGAATCGTGATTCACGTTTGGACTGGTTGTGTTCAGCTATATCTGTACCTGTGTTATACGTGTTTCTATAGTTCTAATAAATTCTATAGTACCTCCAACGGCATTTTAAGTTGAGTCCTGCAACTCGTAACAATACGAAATAAATAAATCTGTAGGGGGTGGAGTTTGTGCAATAGATTTCAAAGTGAGAAAACATCAGGGGCCTAATTTTTAGAGTTCATACACAATGGGCTATTTTTCCAAACACAACATTCAAACTTGAATTTCAATTTAGCTCAAATATGCAAGTGGCCCAATCGTAACAATATTATAAATGTGACATCTGAAAACATCACTTATACAAGTTACACGTCAGTTAACATAGTAGATATAAACTCAACACTGCACCTCAGATAACCCCACTTCCGATAGCGTAATCATCGAGATAACTTAATGATAATTAAGTGCAAAAATGTTAATATGTCCGTGAACATGACTTACCATTTCGGGGTTATCAAAATCATGTGAATTTAACATTACATTGTTACATTATTAAATTAATAAGATAGTTGACAATCAAATTAACTCAAATACTTTTTATCATCTTACATATCGCCCAAGCCATCTAGATTTTGCACGAGCGTTGAAAATTATGACGTCATTTCTATAGTCAAAAATGATTACTAATTATAGTTTAAACAGTAAATTATATTTTATTTATCATGATATTAATTTTCCCAAATTAATTAAATTTATCAAATTCATTAAAATTCAAACTCAAATTTATTACATACATGTATCATAAGTTTGAAGACAAAAATAATGTCAAAAAATGTGGTTATATAGTCCTGTACTGGAGCCGACGATATTTTATTTGAACGCTCCTTTTATATCTAACATTGTTTCAGAATTTACTGAGACATGCGTCAACTACTGCATTATCGTAAACTTTTACTTTTAAATATGGCTGTGCATGATTTATTTACCTAGCCATTGATACATGAGTATTTAACTTTTAGCAAATCTTCAAGCCAAAAATTAAACGAAATAATTACAGCCCATAACGTCCCACTGCTGGTCTGGGGCCAACCTACTTCGGGCGAACGGCAGGTATAACCACTACGCTTGGTAAAACTGTGAGACCACTAAAAATTAAGAATGGCATTATGTCATGCAATAGAACGCTTTTGAATTTCAGTTGTTCATAAACTTGTAAAACCAAGCTTCCCAAAATTGTGAATCAAGAAGGACGGACCTTAGAATCGTAGACAATTTACTCTATATTTTTTTAATATTTGCTAGCATTTTTACTTTCCTAGCTAAACTAACTAGAATAACATAATTTTCAAAGAGGTCTGGTGGTGGTACCCAGTGAAGCTACGAGCAGAAAATCACGTATGCAACGGCTCTAACCGGTCTGTCTGCCTACGCGCACAGAAAAATATAAACTCTCTGTCAGTAGATATAAATTCAATAATTTCTTTTCTAAATTTAAAGTTGCGTCTATTTAAAGCGGGAGTAGTTTTCCACTTTTGAATATGTAATGCTTTTAGATTTATGATGCTCTGGTAGATTTGAATCATAATGCACATTAGTTAATTTATTTTTAATTTTGTTATTTATTAGCATGTGCGAGCACCACGTTGTTCACTGTAGTCATGCTGATGACCACATTTAGATATTAGTTACTACGTAACGACGAATTTGTGAGTGAAAGGCGACGACAGCGTCGAAAAAACGCAACCACAGCGTCGAATTTTTAGTTATTTTCCTCTATCCCATGGAAACTACGTCACTTACCGGGATAAAATGTACTAAGTATCGAATCTGTTTGTCCGGATTATTATAATTAATATCAAAAGGGATTCAAAGGGTGGGACTTTAATTATTTTGATACATAACTTCAGCCATACAGACACAAAATGTATTAAAGGCCTAGCTGCCAAGCCATAAATAAAAAAAAAGAAACAATTTCTAAAAACTTTTTAAATTGTGACATTTAGTTTGATATCATAGACTAGCGGTCGTGTTTATAATGGTTTAGAATATGTTTGTAGGCTTCTTTAAGAGAACCTTAAAGAAGAATATTTCACATCCACATAAATATTACAAGACAAAGTATCATATTACAACACAACATCTTTCAAACTAACCATGATCTTGAATTTTATGTAAAGGTATTTGGAAGGAAAAACTTTTAGGTAGCGTAAAATATCCAACAAAAACTTCATTATATTAGTTTCTTGTACACGGGATTCCCAAGTCGTAAGATTTCACGTGAACAAATCGTGTTTTGGCTTATATCCAAAATGTCTTGATAGTGTCATCGGTCGGCCCTAATTCTATTTTTGTTTGGAGAAAACCTTAAAATGTTTCAGAGAAACTTGTATAATAATAATATGTACTGAGGTTTTTCTCGTCGTTTCACACGCGGACACTTACGAACACTATCCCATTTTCGGTATTTAAACTACATAAATAAATACAAACCCAATTTTAGCAAAACTTTATTAATACTCATTGACGTTTGACATCCTTGTCTTCCGTGATCACAGCTGCTGAACAGTGGCCGCAACGTCGGAATAATAAAAATCAAATAAAATACCACACTGTCTGTAAAAGATTATCTAGCAAGTATTGATTGATTACTTGGCTCCCAAAACGCATCTCTGTAGAAACTAAAAATTGTTCGTTAAAATTAGTGAATACCATCATAACAAAAAAATCTCATTACCAGTGTTGTGGGAGCGGTTGGCCGTATAATAATATTATTCAGCTTGGCAATGATCCAGATTCAAACTTTTCCAGTTAGGGTTATTGGTTTCGCCTGTTTGCAAGGTTGTTGCCATTGAAGCTATTTAAATATACACTCTACGTAATATTGTAACCACTACACTTCTACAGTGTAGAATAAGTTATTTAAATAAATATGAGAACACAGTTACATACAGCAAATAAAAACTTATACAATTCAAATGTAATTTACACCATAACATATTAAGAAATATAACAAATGTCACACTGACGCGCTGTATTGTTTAACACAGTGCGTAAGAGAGGTGTACGACTATTAATCATACATAATGTACGGCAGACAAACACACTTATGGCCTTCCTTATAATAGTTTGTTAAATTTTAAGAAACTGCTCAGCAACTGATTAACGAAAATCTTACCCATAAACTCCTCTTAAGGATAAGAGGTGGTGGTAAAGTAACTCATAAATGACTGTAACAAATAACCAACATCGAGAGGCAGTTTAAGTGACTGCTAAGAGGCAAGATGGCAAGTTTTATTTGAAACAGCCATTGATAAGGGGCTTAACAGTCTCTTATTTAAGAGATGGCTAATCCTTTCTTAACGAGATTATTATAAGTAAGGCCCATAGTGTATATCCCCAAATTAAGTAAGTTACGCTTTGTGTTACGGGTAATATACAACGGATTACTCTAGGGCCGATCCCAGACACCCAGACCATAATAAGTAATGGAGGAAATTCGTTTCCAAATTATATTATAGCAGGAATCGGACCCGGGGCAGAAGTGGAGATTACAGTGAGGTAGACCAGCAAAGGCTTAGCCCGCTCAACCACAGAGGCCGCCATAAGATTATATAATATAATATATATAAGCCTGTTGTTTCTGGCCACAAAATAACCCACAGCCAGGTGGTAGGGTATTTGCCCGTCTGGACGGCTACCAACACTGGTCTAGAGACCCCTGAGAGACTGGAATCTGGTCACTAATGCCGGAACACAACTCAAGTAGAAAACTAAAAAGTATCTTGCTTAAAAAGGGATACTACACTATTGAAGAATATTTAAATGACAAAACTTCATTTACATAACAGCTCGCTCTCCAACCTCTTATACTGTGTTTTGTACGAGTATAACGTTTTTATCTTGCCGTACTTGTAAGGAATATATGGAGATATGTTGCAAAAAAAATAAAATAATTACGTTACGTCTTTATATTTATAACTATAATTATTTTCTATCCTTTTATTGCGCTTTTGTCTTATTGAATATGCACTGTTTGCTACAACTCCATTAATTCTTCAAAAGTTATTCTGTAACATAATTATATAAAGAAAAACAATTTTTAGCTAGACGTGTTGCTGGGGAGTTTCTTGCCGCTTCTTCTCCTTAACAGCAATAACACGTTGCGAAGCGGTGTACATAGACTAGGAAGTAAAATTAAATTTTAACCTATATGTATGTATGACCTTCAAAAAGTGTTCTTCAGTGGAACTTATTTTGAATAAAAACTTTTGAATTTGAATTTGAATTCAAGGTTATTATGGAGACATACTTTAGACCAGGGGTGGCAGCCATCCAGTCGGGCAAATGCCCTATGTGGCTGTGTGTTGTCGCCTCCGACAGGCCGTCCGGTCGCAGGAAATTGTATTCTTTCTCCGTTCCTGCACGGATGATAATTATAGTATGAAAATGTCAAATGTTCTGTAGAATTTATTTCCAAAGAATTCATTTTGTCACTATGCTTTGGTAAGACCTTTGCTAATTAAAGACATTTAATTGTGTGAATTGTTTATTTAAAATGTTAATATATAATTACATTCAACAAATACCAGACATGTTAGACTTTAGTCTTCGTATAACTTTTATATGAACTTGAACACCGGAACAGTTCATATTAAACTGACAACGGAAGGTAATATCGTTCTCCTGGTCATAATTATTATTATCGGAATATTAATTGAGGAAATAATTATGTCCTTTCACATATTTAATTTTACTAGTAGTTGTCCAGGGGTCGAAATTCGACCATAATTCATTTAAATTATAAGTTTGAATCAATCACAGATTTCGCCAAGGGTACACAGTTAATTTGACTTTAACCATAAACAAAAGAGTATATATGCGTGTATGTATCAAATACATAGTAGCGTGTAATGTGTTTTTATTAACTTAATGTATTTTTCATGCATAATTTAAAAAATATTAGCATGCTGCACTCATTCTCTTTATAAACTAAATGCGAAATTTCATCTTATTATTGTGTTATGGGCGATATACAACGTACCACTCTGGGGCCAATCGCAGACACCCTAGACCATAATAAATAACAGAAATTTCGTTTCGGAAATTTATCACGCCATGAATCGAACCCGGAGCCTCTGCGCTCTAGCGAGTTCGGCCGGCTAAGGCTTAGCCCGCTCAACCAGAGAGGCTGTCGATTACTTAATTAATTATGAATCTCATACTAGCCTTTTATATTTAAGGTCCCGAGACCCTCAATATTTGTCCAATTCTCAAGAGTTACTTTATAATATAATTATATTCTCGATATAGATGTTGAAGCCTAAATAGATCTGATAAGTAACTACCTAATCGAATTTTTGCATAATATAGAAACAAAAAATGACCTACACGCGTACCCTTTGCTACTCTGTGTAACATAAATTGTCGTCTAGGAAACTTGTTGTTGCTTTGTTACGACTTAATTACGCTTATCAAAACATGAGAACCGGTTTTATTACGAACTAACAAGACTTAGAGGGGCATTTGAAGGTTTTAGTTGAATATTAAGCTTAATTAGATGCTTCTGTCAAATGGTATAGGCGAAGTGCGTCACTAACTCTTCTGGATTCATAATGCATTTAACATATTATATATATTGAGATAAGAATTTGATATTTGAGTAAAATTTGAAAACTCCGATTTAATTAATGTAATTGACGCCTTTAGACATCGATCAATAATTAATTAGTGATCGGTGCCTTTAGATAACAATTTCATTTTACCGAATTTAAATAAGATCTAAGGCCATTTCACACTACTAGGATTTAACTCTTATGTGTTGTGTAGTTGTAATCTATCTATAATCTTATTTTAAATAAATTTTTGTCCTCGATGAACTTCTAAACCTTTGATCAAATTGTGATGAAACTTTGTTACCTAAGGTGTTTTGAGGACGCCTGAAGCGGTTTCAGGCTTGAAAAATCTATATAAATGAAAATCAATGCTTGTGTGTTTGATTGATTGATTTTCATAAATGGAGGAAGAATACACTTTCCTGGGGCCGGGCGGCCTATCGTGGGAGGCGAAACAACAACCCAACAGCCAGGTGCCATGGTATTTGCTCGTCTGGATAGATACAACCCCTGGTATAGAGTATACCGCCGTAACAACCTCGAGTCACTCCAGTCACCCTTATGAGAACAACAGCGCATTTGTAACACTTTTGGTGTTGCAAATGTATGTAGGCGATGGTAACCGTTTTCCATTAGGTGATCCATCTGCCTGTCTGCTGAACTCATGCAATAAAAAAACTATATATGAGCACCACATTAACATAAGCGTGTTTAGACCAATTAACTACAGTTAAATCTGTGGACATATCTGTCTATGTATTTTAGGGTGGTCGTTAAAAATTAAATTTCTTGCGACGTCTTGAGGCACGTGATGTCTTGACTTGAAAAAATTATAAAAAAAATCCCAGTGTTTTTTCATTAAAAGGAAGCTTTTTAGGGGGCGTCGCAAGAAATTTAATTTTTAACGACCACCCTAATATATTTGCTTCCCGTACGGAGCAAAATATAAGTATTCTCTGCAAGTAGTTTGTTTTCGGTTTGAATGCAATATGTGTCAGTCATTTCTAAGTTTACAACACAGACGTTTCAGAAGTAATATACTCAAGCGCAGAAACTTTAAAAATATGCTTGTCTAAACTTCGAAGTACCTACTAATTTGTATAACTAGTTACGAATATTAATTAATTCAGATTTATTCCGATACGTTGCTGTTGCTAATATAACTAAAATTTCGATGTTACTAATTCGTCACAATTCAATCCCTAGTGTACTTAACATATTTATCGACAAATCTTATCAAAATATTTGTTCGGACGCCTATACGCGATACCTATTGACGCCTTGATAAGGACAAGGCATAAACAGTTGAAGATATAACCCGGATCTACTGTTGCTATGCTTAATAATTGGGGCGTTATCAATGACGTAAATGTTATGGATTAGGTTCAGTAATTCGGTAATTCTGAACGAAGATAACACCAATTCTGGGTGGTTAAGGAACTTTGCCAGCTTTGCAAAGGTTTTACTTGGAAAGGCAGATGGCCCATTTAGTGGTAAGAAGTTGACCGTCACCTATAGATTTTTGCAACACCAGGAGCGTATCCAACACGTTGCCAGCCTTTAAGATAGATAGATTGAGAGCTATTGGACCTCTCACTCAACATACGAAACAGGAGTAGTTCAATGCTAATAATTCCACGCCCGTAGTGAGAACGTAATATCACGCCGATTAACCCGGCTTTAAGAACTATAATCAAAATAATGATTCCATCATGGCACTACCACGTGTAATGCATATATCAACCAAATTGATATATAGTCCATTACATTTTTCTTCACGTTAGTTATATAATGTTTCTGAATGGAAACCAAGTTCTGTATTCGAATCATTGATAATCGGTCGCATACAATATGTTTTGGGCTTCTATGCTTTTCTATTCTGAGCGTATACATTTGCTTCATCTACTTTCATTATTATACTTTCTTCATTTTACTTAAGCTTTCTTAAAGATCTCTGCGATTTGGTTGCCGTAGTTATAAACATCCTATACCCGTCCATTTTGCCTAGTAGTAAAAACCTTTAGTGGTAATGTTGCTACGCCCACTCGCAATTCAATAATCATGTTTATACTTACAAATAGAGGCAGAATATAGTATACCTATGAATAAATTTGTTCACGTCCTTCGTACTGTCGTACAGTTACTAGTTTAAATATATTCTCCATTTTATAGTTTGCATACGGCGGCCATTTTGTAGACGTTTCCGCGCGCAAATTAAATCGTGCTGCAAACAAAAAATAGATATATAAAGGATTCATTTAATTAACTATTATCAGATTATGTAATTAAATTTATTACGTAGTTATGACTATTATAATGTAAAAGATGAAGATAACTTGACAAATTTTAAATAAAACATTTTCGTATTCACAAACATCATTGAATTATTTTCTGAACGTTGTCAGCAATATTTTAAGATTGATTTTATTTGATTATTGTTTATAAAATTATTTAAGTACTTATTTTACGCTTTTTGGAAAATAACAATTAAAGTTAGATTAACCTTATGATTATAAGGTATATAAGGTGATTATAATATATTATAACCTTATATTATAATTTACAATACGATATAAGATTTTATATCGTATTGTAAAAAGCACCTTAAATAAACGTGCATGTTTAGTGCTTATCACTATCATCACTTCACTATCACTACATAGTATAAAACAAAGTCGCCTTTTCTGTCCCTCTATATCCCTATGTGCGCTTAAATCTTTAAAAATACCCAACGAATTTTGATGTGGTTTTTTCCAATAGATAGAGTGATTCAAGAGGAAGGTTTATATGTATAATACATGCATTTTCTGTAGTGTATTTAATTTTGTATCAGCATTGCACCCGTGCGAAGCCGGGGCGGGTCGCTAGTAAAACTATATAATTATGTTTTTAGGAAAACATCGGGAAGTGGCATGAGAGTATTTATGTATGTATTGTGTTTAATTATTATTCTATAACGTATTTTCGAAATCTAATACTAACCATGATATTTTATATTACCTTAAATATTTTGTTATTGATTGCAAAGTGTGAATAAGATCTTCAAATATTTCTTGCTTAGTCTATTGTCGACAACATTAAATCTGATTAAAATTTCAACCACGTTACTCTTTTGTTCCAAGTACAGATTAAGAATATAATTGTGAAACCAATACGGAACATTAAAGGAGATACCATAGATAGTGCCTAGGGGTTTTTGAGGACAGTAACGTGTCATTGTCATTGTTGATTTTTTTTTGTTTTTATTTATGGTAGGTTTCTATATTATGTCCCTATTCATTCACTTGCCTTGCAATTGGTCGAAATTTGACATTACTTCTACAGAGCTCATGTCAATTTTTAACCATAACCAGTAGAAAAATAATTGAACGGTTACTGGCCATCTTTGATTATGTGCCATTTATGAGTAGCTTGACAGTCTTCTACGTTTCTCAAAGTAAGCATACTTGAAATGATATACAGGCGAGAACGGTTGACAAGTCGTGAGCCATAAGTTGTATTTGTTCGAAGGTCCCACTGTTTTAAATTTCGAGCTTAAACCAAGTTTGATCATACATCACACGGGAATCTAACTAATGATGATTTATTATAATAATGCTACATAAACAGCATACGTTTGATATTTCCTTTTCTAGAACATCACAATATTATTCTGGCAAATAAATAATGACAAAAATACATAAAACCATTTACGTAAAACGTAAATTAATAGAACTAGTATTGAACATGATATTTGTTGTTTGCTGATCTCATTATATTATGCAAATATTTGTTATGTCGATGTTATGAAGCAAATTAAGAGTATGATGTTAATTGTTTGAGAAATAACGTTTGCCACCATCATCGTGAACGCACTTTGATAATATAATTAGGGGTCAACATAAAGTTGATGTCGACACCATGTTAGGGCACCGTAGTCATTATGGCAAAAAATACCTATACTTGACTTAATTTTTGCCAAAATTTTATTATTTATTTCATATTTGTATATGATTTTGTATATCCAAGTGATTTTTCATAGAAACTGCCGAGTCTATATGGGCGTTTAACACAAAAGTCTATGGAGATCCACAATGATGTAATAAAACTACGAAGTAATGTGTAGATTGTTATAACTGACCGTTTCTCACATCTTGAAAATCATGACGGCGTTTTTGGTTACTTTTTTTATTTAAGCATTAAGTTGAGTCGAAACCTCATTAGCTGAAAATGCGACTACACATTTTCAAAAACTATTTCTGTCTACGATGTATGTAATTAACAATAATTTACCACAAGAACATCACTATTTCTTTAAAAAAATAACTTTGTTTCTTTCTTTCATTTTAAATTGCGAGAAATTTAGTGGTAAAGGTGTCCCCCCCCCCTCTCTTCTTACTCCGTCTAACTTGCGAAATATAAAGTAAGGAATTGTGAATGAAATGAAGATATAAAACTTAAAAAATAGGTTGGGGACCATTGGTCAAAGCATCCATCTGTTAATAGACCCATATCGATGTTAAAACCACAAATTCGGAAGTCAATAATTCTCTTATTGTTTCTGTAATCATCTTTGTTACTACAAATAACAAAGCGATTGAAATATTTTATGATAAACATCGAAAATACGCAGTAAGTATAATCGGTTAAGCATAGATTTCATAACAGTACTACAGGTGTTAGGTGTAAACAATGTCACGTGCTGTTTTCAGTTTAATCTTGAACTGCGTTTTAATGATTGTTAATGGACTATTGTGATTATTCACGTGTAACCTGCGTTGACATGATCAAAATGAAATTATTCTTTTCGTCAAAATGTTACGTATCGTGGTGATTATATAACAATTCGTTTTACACTAAACTGTACAATACGCCAAAGGAGCGCGTGCCTGCGGCCATAAACAAGTACAATAACAATAGGATATTGACTAATTGCAAATTTGAAACACAAAGTAAACAAATCCAAAGGCGGGAAAGGTAATAAACCAGGTGTGCATTCACTTTGTCGCCATGTAACAATAAAAATCGGCAGACAAATACACGTTGTATATCCCCAAATTAAGCAAATCACGCTTGTGTTATGCGTAATATTCTGGGGCCGATCCTAGACACCCAGACCATAAACGTAAATAACGGAGAAACTACTTTTCCGAAATTTACTATACCAGGAATCGAACCCGGAGCCTCTTAGTTGTTGTGAGGTGGGCCGGCAAAGGCGTAGTTCGCTCAACCACAAAGGCAGTCCATTTTTTTTTTTTTTTAGTTTTACACGGGGAAATGCATTACCGCACCGTCAGCCGCGCGGGGGATCATGCGCGGCCGGTGTGTGGGGCTCCCCGACGCCGGTATACCCACTAAAACCCCATGGGAGCCTTCTTTCCGCCTAGCGCCGGGGTCACGGTATGTGCGCGAGCTTAACCCGCGACCCCGGCAGCGGTTGGCCGCCTCATAAGCAGAGGCGGCCTCTCCTGTGTGCGGGCCGGGGAATGGTGTTTCCCCGGCCCTGAGAGGGCGGTCAGCGGCGGGGGGGGGACTTCGCGATGGGGGGAGGGGGAGGCTGCGAAGGATTGCTCCTGCGCCAACACCCCTCCCCCCTCTCCTTCCCCCCCCCCCGCCTCGCGCACTCAGCAGCCTCGGCGGACGGAGCGGGGGAGGGTAGGTCGCCGGTCAGGCGGGCGGTGGTGGGGTGGACATCACCACCGCCGTCCTCGACGGCCAGCGGAGAAAATCTCGACGCTGGCGGTCGCAATGGAAGGGATGGGTGTTTGGGGAGGAGGTTTGGGAAGAAGGGGAAGGCATTAGGATTTGGAGGCGGAGAGGTGGGACACCACTGTCACGGAGTGAAGGGGGGAATGTGACAGTGTCCGCTCGGGGCCCCGGGGACGCATCCCCTTGTACCGCTACCTGGACGGGGGGGGAGTCCAGGGCGGCACCCCCTGGGGGAGGCACCCCCTGGGGGAAGCACCCCCTGGGGTAACAAAGGCAGTCCAAAATCAACCGATGATAAGTCAAGCGAATGAATAGGAAGACATTATACTCATCTGTGTTTAGTCTTATTAACTGCTCATTTTAAAGTAGATTTTGATGGAAAATGATGTTCTACGCTATTGTGTATCTATCGGTAAGTGGATCTCAGAGAAACAAGATTAAACGCCGTTCATTCGAAAAAAATGTGAGAAATCAAAATAAAAAACACGTCACCGAAATGATTGAATTCTTCACCATCGAAAAATCTTTTGTCTTTCTAGCCGGACTTGGAGATACGAAGTCGGTGTTTCAGTAACCACAGATTACATATTAGTTACTACTCCGCAACGATTCTGCTGACTTGGTAACGCTGTCCGGACTTCAAATCAATTTACACGATACGAGTATGAGGTCAGCATTGGCTTCCTTCGAATTTGAAGTCAGGCTGGATCAATGTAAATCAGCTTTTAGTGTTAGTATCAGTAGAAGTCATCTCACCAAATGTCATCTACATTAGTGATGGGACATAAACAGACGAAACTATTTTTATCGAGGTCGGAATACACACGCCACTTTCCAGAGACGAATTGTAAGGCAGTCAGGATCTTGCGACATCTGCCACATAGCAACTAGACCCGCCCGAAGATTTCTAATCACACGAGCCAGGATTGCAAGACAGTTACTCTGACTAACGCCTGGATCCTGTACGATTTCGTTTATGTAGTTTTGTTATGAAACCCTGAAAGGTGCTGTTAATATTATGAAATTACCATTAAAGTATTTTTATATTATTAATTTACCTAAAATAGAATACCACCGCTTTGTATTATGTACAATAGATCTGCATAAGTTTTTAATATATATCATAATAATTTCTTTTGATAACACCAATACACTTATTTTACCTTATAATGGCAGGAAATGATTGATAACTTTTAATCTTAAGTCTTGTTTTTTAAGCTTATCTTGTAAGATCGATTATGGAATTAAAAAAATGTTTCTTTATAGTGAAGTAACTCATATTTTTAATGTATTACGTATTATTTTACTTTGATGTGTAGTTTATACAACACTGTGTTCAAATACAAGGGTTAATGATCTTACAAAAACAATTATTATTCATAAATGTAGGATTTTGAACTTTTTATTAGTCTTGTTTTTGTCCTTTCATAGCAATATACTTAATCTAAATAATTCAACAATATTTTCTTAAGTTTTCGCGACTTGTATACATAATAAAATTACGTTTTAACGGTTTAAGCGAGATAATTTATTTGATTTTTGTTATTCCGACGTTGCGTTTGAAAAGTGGAATAACAAAATTCAAATAAATTATATAGTTTTATTACTTATTTTAAATAATTAGAATTTTAAACCTCAACTGTACTGTGCATTCACCTGAAAAGAGTTCCGAACGACACCATCATCAACTAGATGGCGCTATATTCAATAAATCCATGTTTAATTTTTATAGGATACAAAGAACATATATTTTCAGTACAAAATTTAAAAAAAGATATTATAAAATGATTAAAAATTTGCATACATATTTTTCAACTACAATACATCCTTGTAATATCAGTTTTTGACCACCTATCATTGGCCTGGGCCATTTTTATTTTTTTATTTTTTTTGTTATCCCCGCAAATTGCTATTGCGCCTGGCCACCTTTTTGGTGACGTAGCCGTAGCCCACTGTTGCCGTTTTAGCGACTTTGTCGCTAGATTTAGCGGATTTTGGATGTGTCTGGCGACATTTTTTTTCCATCTAGCGACTAAAATATATTTAGCGACTTCTAGCGGCTTTTCGTTTGCAAAGCTGACTACCTACCAACGTGGGAAAAACCAAAATAGGACATAACTACAGATACTGTACAATTTTGGGCAGATGTATTAAAATACCAAAACGCTGTAGGTTTTAATACACTACAAAGACATAGCAAATTTAGCCATCACAGTCCTGTCGTTGCCACATTCCAACGCAGAAGTAGAATATTCGTTCAGTCAGATGAATATTATAAAAAACAAACTGGCTTCAACCACTTTAAACTCTATTCTTATTGTTAGGAATCATTTAAAGATTTTAAAACGAAATTGCCATAGGTATGTTTTGCCAGATCATGTCCTGGCCCAAATTACAAAAACGATTAAAAAGCCAAGTGCGTCATCCACATCTACTTCTGCGGTGGTACCATCCACTTCTTCAACGCCATTAGAAGTAGTTGAAGTCGAAGATGACGTAATCGATGACGATATTTTTATTGTATAGATCTATAGAGATTTGTTTAATAAAATTTTGATTATACAGATTTGCTTTTATTTGGACCATATTTTTAAAATTAAAATTTTTAAAATATTTAGCGACTTCTAGGGATTTTTTTTGAGTACTTTTTCTTAAAATCTAGGGACATTTTGATTGAGATCTGGGGACTTTCTTGTTTCCTAAGCGGCAACACTGCCGTAGCCGAACACTCAGTACTGTTTGCATCACTGGCTGGCGAGCACGCGTACATATAAAGTTCCTGATGACGTCACGTGAATGTTAATTTGACAAGGTTCCAGCGTATTAGCATTTTGCGATACTCTGATTTTTGGTAAGCGTATAATACGGCCGGCGTAACTTGGCGAATGTGAACATAGGCTCTGCGAACTATAGCGCATGTAAACTCGTGAAGAAAATGCAGTGACCAACTAGTACAAAGCAATTAAAAAAATACAGGGATGAAGGGCGACCAATTGTATTCACTGACGAGTCGTATGCCCACTCGTCACACGAGTGTACATGCTCTGAAGTTCGCAAAGCCTATGTTCACATTCGCCAAGTTACGCCGGCCGTATTATACTCCATGCTAGATCTCTATATTACTCATTATTTACCGTCACCACGTAAAAATATGTAAGTATAAAAAATCTGTTGGACAACCTGATAGAAAGTAGATTTTTTTTTTTTTTTTTTTTAATTCTAGTATAGGTTCGCGTTTGACCACAATCTTGCCCTATGTGGAGCAAAGATGTGGTCTACGATGTAGCACGCTTACCTAGAAGGTACCTATTCACACGGGACTTGAAGACACCCAGGTTATATGTATCGGGAAAGACAGACTCCGGCAATGAGTTCCACTCCTTTGCGGTGCGTATGATGAAGCTGGATTCGAAACGCTTCGTTCTTATAGGTGGAATATCCACCATATATCGATGCCGCATGCCGGTGCGTCTGGTTGTCCGATGATGGAAGGGAGATGGCGGGATCACATCGAAGAGCTCAGCTGCACACTCTCCAAAGTGAATCCGATAGAAGACCGACAAGCTGGCAACCCTACGTCGATGTTCGAGACTTTGCGTTTTGTCAGCGAAAAGCTGGTCGTTGCCTACCAGCCTCCTGGCTCTCCGCTCAATCGACTCTAGTGCCTCGAGTTGATATTTGGCTGAGCCATCCCAAAGGTGAGAGCAGTACTCCATACATGCTCGCTTCAGCTTTTTTGCCGCAGTTTGTGCTATACACTCGATGTAAGAGCCAAAGTTGAGAGTCGATGTCAAGGAAACGCCAAGAAGCTGAAGTTCGTCGGTTATCGGAACGGGTACTCCTCGGAAAGTGGGAGTAAGTTCGAAAGAACTCCTTTTTGCAGTAAAAAGGCACGCCTGAGTCTTAGAGGCATTGAACGTAACCAAGTTAGCTTTACCCCAGTCGGAGACTGCCTTTAAAGTTACATTCAATCGCTCCACCATCGCCTCCCTAAGTGTATGGATTTCGACTCTGTCTGCTCGCGCGGTGGATGTGTATCTCTCTACAACGGTGCTATCGTCTGCATACCCATAGATACCGGGTTTGAATAAAACTTAGGGAATATAGTAATGTTAAAGTCTATCGGCTGTTGCTATCTCTAGAATAGTTTATTTTTAAATCCTAAGCTATAATAAACACTGATGTAATCGAGACACCAGCAAAAAATTGACAAGGGCACGTAAGTCAAACGTTTGCTAATAATGATGTGACTATAAATAATTCAATTTTATTTTGCTTGGAAGTGTAAAGTATGAATTTGCTACCCGGTTTATTCGTACAGTATTTTTTGGATAGTTATCTATTTTTTGATAAACGACTAGACTGTCACGTCTCTACAACTATCATATTGAGAGGTGTCATCTTGTTATAGTGTTTTTGTTGTTTTATCCACCACATTGCAGGCAATGGAACTGAATCCACACAGCCTTGTCTGATGTATTTAGTATTCAGTATCAGCTCAGAAATTAACTGTAATATATGTCTTATTATGTCTAATTAATTATTTTTACTTGCATTTTATAATTAGTGTTTTGTTACACGTTAAGTACATTGCATTTCTTCTTAGGCTTATAACTTTATTATACACCCTTTTCACTTAATTATTTATTATGATTTAAAATAAAGCCTAATAATTAGTTAGAGATTTCCAACATTATCATATTGAAACATACGAACATATTATTCAGCACCGAGTATAGATGTCTAAGATATTTTTATCATCATTATTTGTTTTACCATACTAAAACTAGAATAAGAATAGGTAGGTATACAAAAAAGAAGAAAATACTGCACAGACACAGATTGGTCTATAAATCTTCTAAAGTTCAACCAGTAGGTATTCATTGTATATTCTACATAAAAGGAGTCTCCAGGCAAACCGGTTACAAGTCGAAGAATCTAAGTCTAACCCAGTCTAGATGTAGGTATAGTTCTACAAAAGACCCTTGTTTTGATACTACCTACCACTTACACAATCACTTTGCAGTAAATCCTTCATTTAAATAATGAGATAGCTCAAATGCTAACAATTTTAGTCAACACAGAAAGTCGTAAAGTTTGTTTTGCCAGCCAAACATGCACCACGCGGCCTGTGCGTGATTCGACACTCGAGCGAGACGGCATTAAAGCCGTGCATACATAAGTGCATGTGTTAGAAGGAGATAGAGAGAAAACATCTGGATTCTTGTTTATTTTTTGTGATGCTCTATTACAAATCCCGCCCGTAAAGGATTTGGCCATCGAAATGAGGTTAATTCTTTGTATGTAAATGTTTGGTTTTGTACGGAAATAAGTTTGTCTTGCGGAGTAACAAGCTATAAGAAAGGGGGAATGAAACAACTGGTTGCGAAATGCAAGAGAAATCTGCTTTTGTTAGCATTCTGAAAATAGTTTCCGAAAACGAAACAATGAAAAGCATGCAGAGCCATAGATTCATTTATTTCAACAAGAAATCGTCTCGTTGACACACAAAGGAATGTCTTTTCGTTTCTAGTTTATTTATTTATCAATATAAATATAAATAACTGTAGTAGTATTCCAATATTGGAACTAAAATACAGCATAGGTATTTAAATAAAAAGAAAGCTCCCAAATATCGTAAGAAGGATAGAGTATACGCTCGTTTGTGGATGACATGATATAAACCTATTTTACGTTTAGAAGCTAAATTTGAAAAATGAAAGTTGAGGCCATCTTTAGTTCTGTAGTAACGAGAAAATCTCTGAATACAAATTGAATCGATGAGTTGTCATAATTATATCGATAGTTGCGAATGTTTCATGTCGCAAGGTTACTTTGAAGTGTTTTAAATTTATTACATGATAGAACTGCCTCATTACTAATAAGAGAATTAATGTAACTTTTAGATTGTTTAAAAGTATGTGATGCGATTATTTGAGTTTTCAGGAATATGATTTTGTGATCGCATCTATTCTCACCTAAGCCAAATAAGACGAAAATTATTTCTACATAATATGATGGCATTGTCGAACTGAACGGCTGTATTGTAAAAATTTTGAAACAATTTATATTATACTGGTTTTTAAATATATTTAATATTACATTTGTGATTCAAAATTCTACTTAATCAACAATAAAGAAAATAACGCTTCCAATCTGGTCAGGTTCCCACGTGTTAGTAGTTATTATAGACAAGGCTGCGTAGAGGTTCTCGAAGCTATAAACGAAACCCTTTATCCATGTACCGGAAATATATATTAAAACATGTCATAGAATTAGTGGATCAGTTGTGGAATGCTTAATAATTATATTAGTTTAAACTACTAAATAGTTAAGGCTGCTACTCTATTGAATATTTTCGGATATAAATAAAATACTAACGCTTTACCAACCCTCTGGCAACGATTGGTTACATACTTTATAAATTAACATAAAGTATTTATAATTTGGTTTATTTTTAAGTATATAGTTAAGTTATTCTCATATAAAATTAATTTTTCAATCTTATATTAAACTAGCGACCCGCCCCGGCTTCGCACGGGTGCAATGCTGATACAAAATTAAATACACTACAGGAAAACTATGAACGTTGTATATAAAAACATAGCGGCCCGCTCCGACTTTGCACGGGCATCACTACATAGAAACCTCTAAAATTAGCAATGTTGCCTTAGTATATGATGCATGTATTATACATATAAACCTTCCTCTTGAATCACTCTATCTATTGGAAAAAACCACATCAAAATTCGTTGGGTAGTTTTAAAGATATAGCGCACATAGGGATATAGGGACAGAAAAGGCGACTTTGTTTTATACTATGTAGTGATGAAGAAAGTTTTAGTTGCACTATTTATAACTCAAGAACGGCTGTACCGATTTGGCTGAAAATTGGTGGGGAGAAAGCTTAGAACCAGGAGACGGACATAGGATACTTTTTATCCCGTTCGAACCAGTAGGTGGCGATGAGATCGGGTCCTAGATTTTTATTTTTTCAGAGCAGGACAACGGCTACCGGGGCCGCTAGTTATATATAACCTTAAATTTAACAAAACACTAAATTTCCACATATACATTCTTATTCAGGTCAGGATGAGTTTAAAAATGTAGTATTATCCAATGCTAGACAAAGCCTTTATACTAAATGTTGTCTTTATAGGTTCTTTCCCTTTTCCACTTTGGTTGGCTCTCAAAACAGCAATACCACTTAACTCAAATTTAAACACCAACTAGTCATTACGGTAAAGTGAAACTGTCCTCACTTTAAGACTTGTTTTCGAACCGAAGCACGTGCTGTGCGCGAAGCATCCTTACAGCCAAAGAGCATTCACCTCGAGCGTATTGGGTTATTGCAATCTGACAATGAACAACTCTTTTATTATGTACTTATTTATACAAGTACAAACCGGTTCTGCATATTATATTTATGTCCTTTACTTACCCTCCTTCTGTCCAGCTTTCCTGTTAGGTTTCCTCGTTTTCAACCTTTACCTAGCTAGAGTTACATTGCTATTCAGTATAATATCCTCTTGTTTTTAGGGTTTCTAAACTATTGGTAAGAATTAACCTATGCTCTGGGAGAAATCGAGTGAGTCGATTCCTTACATTTCACATCACTGTTGCTGACTGAATATAAAATGGCTTCCATATTCAAAACAGTCTTAGCTAACAGGTCTGGAAACCGAACCATAAAATGAACAAATGGCTTCTGTACTACTTTGTGTAATAATGACTTAATAATGATAACAATTTTCTAATTAAACTCTGAAGATATATTTTCATTAATTCATGCAACGGTCTTGAACATGCCCTTTTGCTACCCTGGTATCACCTCCTTTATATAGGAAGTAGTAGTAAAACTTTGCAACAATGACTCCAATGTATTTACAAGCATACCGAGTCCAAAGATATTTTACTGGATATAAATTGTATTTACACGTCAAATACATTGTTAATTGCCATATAATGTGTGTTTCTGATGAACTTTGGACCCAGTATTCGTAATTTATTAATTTATTGCCCATTTAAATTATAATGCCTCCACTATGCTACACAAATACGGCGTCACTTACACACTCATACAGATAATATGAAGCTGACGTAGACAATTATTCTTATTTATTTAAGTTTATGGCTTGGCAGCTAGGCCTTTAAGCCAGATCTTAGTTTACAATATAATTTCTTGTAGTCAGCCAGTGCCATTTAACGGAGTTCTTGTGACAACTTAAAAGGCCACATTTGACTATACAGTTCACATTTCTCACAAAACACATAATAACGACTTAAAAACTATCAATATCTTACGATATTGTTCATTTTAGAGTAATTTTACACATTTTTAGAAAAAAAAACTGCACTGCACATCTCTTTTCAGTTCCCACCAAAAACTCTTGAGACTCCTGACGTAGACAACGTTTTAAGACGTTATTTGAGATGTGTGCGAAGATACATGTTCCGAAGCGGTGGTAAATTAGATTAGGCTCCCATAGAGTAAATAATAACTATGTATAAACAAAATTAAAACTACAATGACGGCTTTGTTTTACACTATGTAAATATAACTTACGTAAAATTTTGTACATTAAAATGTTACTGCATCATTGAACACATTAAAATTACATAGATACAATGTTACTCTTTCAATGTTTATCTCCCTAGTACAAACAGACGGGGTTCGAATGACAAATATTTACTACATTCAGCCATGTTGAATACAACGGAGTAACCAGAAGCAAGAGATCATGTTTCAATGGTCATTGTTTATAGAGTACTTTTTATATTTATGCACTCCTAGTACTGAAAGTCGTTCATAAATAATCATCATTGTATTATGATTATAATTTATGACTAATTAATTATTTTGTATCAAGTTCATAAATAAAACTACACTTTTTATATATAATTCATTTAATTTTTATAATTGTTTTAATAACTTATTAAAGAAATTGATGATTTTTAAAGGATGATGAATAAGACTTTTGACAATTTTCTTATTTAGACCTACGACGAGTTTATGAATATCATTTTACATACCGACAAAGAAATGCGCACACCTTCCTATCATAAAGCACAGTATATTACCTCCCCGCATTTGGGATTTATTTACTGTGTGTTTAGAATGTGTAATTAAGAAAAACATGTACTTGTTTAATGGCTGTCATTAGTGTCGAACTAATCCTTGTTTTTTTGTATTGCGTGGAAGCTTGCCAGGTATGGAGCAGTGCATTATAAAGCAATGGCCCAAGGCGGAAAGGCGCACTTAAGCGACGATTACGAAACGAGTAAGACGGTGCATTTGATGAGCGATATAGTGACGAACTGCGCGTGTTACTGAATCGTGCATTGTGTACTAGTTCCATCCACTTATATTTGTACCTGTTTTATACGTGTTTGTATAGTTCTAATAAACTCTATAGTAATTCCAACGGCATTTTAATTCGAACCCTGAGTTATCGTAACAATATATTTAGAATTTCACGTGTATGTGGCATTATTTTATATTGATTTCTATCAAAGAACTTTAGAAGAAAGAAAGAAAATTTTATTTGAAGAAGAGCATAATTTGAGAATTTGTACGCCGCAACAGCAAACAAGGTTTGCACTCGGCATATTGCTGTGCCGGAATTATATACGAAACAACGCTGATTTTCAGTGCAAACCTTCCTTTTTACGTAAAACCAAAACGAACCAATTTTGTTAAATGAAAAAATTAAAAATAATTCTCGAATTACGAGTGCAACTTGTATTGAATCATCTATTCGAATACAATTCGATAGTTTCTATTGTATTTATATAGGTAAATGTGGGCTGTAGCCCAATACAATACAATACAAATTAATGGCGAATAATTATATAAGCCGTAAACAATTCGTGAATCATTATAAATTGCGCTGTTATTTCGAAATACCTATCGAGGTGTTTGTCTGAATGTTCTGCGCTGTATAAAATAATACTGGAATTAATTATGATATGGGGTTCTGACGTCTTGTGTTTTGAAGACACGCCTGTTTTTGACTTTTCCGTATTTAATATTCAATAAGATCCGGGTTCTGTTTTGTTTTACTTGTAAATAATACACTTTTATGGTGATGTGTATTTAAAACAAGGTGAAATAATTTCTAAGTAAGTTTATATAACATAAAAAGTAGTATATATAAAAAAATAAAAGTTACTTAAAAAAAATATAAATAATCTGATACAATAAAAGAAAACTTATTTGAATTGTCTTCTACCCATAGTCCCTCAAAACTATAAGTAGAATACTGAGCCCAGATCGCCGTCTTCTATGAGTAAGGTGCCTAGGAGGCTGGCTACCTACCTACTACTGGTTTCCTTGCCGGATAACGAGACTGATCTGTTGCCCGAGGTCAGCACCATACTTCTGATCACCTGAAGAGTTAAGTCGTTTTCCTATCTTTTGGTAGAGGCCATGGCCTCAGGACCCCACGGTGCTAGCGTCTCGACAGGAAACTTATAACTCTGTCTATGGTTTCATATTTGCTTCGCTTGATGCCTTGAGCCGATGAAGCAGCGTTTCGATTCTCATTGCGCGTGTTGAAATTATAATTCATATAATTTTAATAACAACTATCCTTGTTTAGTCTAAGAAATTATAGACTTAAATCAAATTACCCTAATTATAAATTAACACTTAAGTTTCACAATTATGGGTTAGCAAAAATTTTGCAGTTAAATTAGCAAACTTTCTCTTTAAACTTGTTTATAACTGTTGATAAAAGTAGGCTGTTTAGAAATCGTACGCCATAATTCTACATGAAACCTATTATTATGTAGTTAAACTTATGTTACTACATAAATCAAATTGGCCATTTATATGTTCCGTGTCAGATATAAATCAAAATAATTCGGGTAGTTTTGTAAATTACATTTTAAGTCGTGTTCTTGAAACCATGGACATCTTCCATAGCATTGAAGATCGTACGATTTCAAATGGATAAAATTGACAGTCATTTTACAGTTAATAATAGCTAAAGGATAGGATATGTCCAGAAAATGTAAATAAAGAAAACTTAATCAAAACTAAAATTGATGATTTATTGATTTAAGATTTAATAAATTTCCACAAATATTACGTACCTTAGGCAAAATTACGAAGAATCAATAATAGCAATGATAATTAGCGAACAAGGTGAAATGAACTATCAAGGCAACACAAACTACTGGAATGTTCATTCTTAAATAGTATTCCTTTCCTTTATATTAATTATTAAGAACAAAGTTATAATTTCTTTTTTTCCCAAACTTAATAATTTTATAAACTTGTTGCAGGTATGCGAGAAACTGGAAATCGGCGCCGAAGCGGACTACTTCGGGCTTCGCGTTTGTCCAGGATCAGGCCCCGGAAGGTGGCTAAACTTGCGGAACCCCCTCGATCCCCATCGCATACCAGGCGGCCGTTTAGACTTACGAGTTAAATTTTGGGTGCCCCCTCACCTCCTCATCAACGAACCGACCCGCCACCAATTCTATTTGCACGCTAAATTAGACTTAACCGAAGGAAGATTAGTAGTCGCTGATCATGAAATAGCCAGACGGCTGATTGCTTACATCGCACAAGCAGAGACAGGTGATTGTGATGCAGAAGTACCACCGATTCATGTTTATGAAGAGTGTAACAAAATTGGACCTCAAGGCGAAAAACCCGACGATCATCTCGATAAAATCATCGATTACCATTGTGAAATATCGGGAATGAGAGCTTCGCAAGCAGAATATAGACTATTGAAAGAAATATCCAAACTAGAATCATTTGGGGAAGAGTTATTCTTTTGCAAACCAGTGACACAGGCGAATAATGCTCACAATTTGTATAGTCACTTACTGTACCATAGGCAGCAAGTTGAAGAACCTAGGGCGAGAGATGAGCAGGAAATCGATGGTGGAGCAACTGTAGGTTGTTTGGCGACTGGTCAACCTAACGGTGGATGTGGCTGTAGACTTAGTACAAGCGTTGGTGTTGGGCCACATGGCATCGTCGTGTATCGACCCTCTTGTAATGGAGAGCAAGAAATTGGAGTAGAAAAGCAAAGGTATATATCTAATATTATTATTATATATTTGAAGCCAGAATAACCTTCATTGAAAGATCAAATCTTCATTTAGAAAACTTTATTAGGAAAAATAATTGTAGCATCTGATTTTTGAAGTTCCTAAAGTTACCATTTGTCAAACAAGCTTTCAATAGCTTGTTTGACAATTGCCTGATAATAAACTTAACTCTAAAATATCCCCTAAATCTCATATTTCTACTATTATCCAGATAATGCCTTGTATAAGTGACCCTTCCCTTGCTCCATCTATGATATACTACAAAAATACCACTCGACTTGCAACCAACTTGTCTTTATTTCAAACACAGATGTCTAGACCAAATTACTCACCTATTAAAATTATTACAAATATTTTTGAAAATTTCATATTCATTGTTTAAACAGAGATCTTATTATCTATAAGTCTTTGCAGGTGTTAAAATACGACTCGTCGCACGTCACATTAAGCAAACAAAGTAGAATAACTATAAGCGTTGCTGTTCTGGAATTATTGTCATGTTTTAGTACCTATTATTCGTTCTTTTTCCATACATATAGTTAATTATATCTATTATTTCCAAATCTTCACTGTTTTATGATCCACATAATAATTACTGACTGGCAGAATCATTAATTTAAAATTAATCATCACATTATTCTACTTTGAAATAACAAAGACTTAAAACTTCGTAACAATAATTAATACCTAATTTACAATGATATTAAGATGTTTGTTAACAGACCTATTGATATCATTATAAATCCATAAAAAGTTATGTGCCTATTATTCTATTTTTTTATGTTTTATCAGAACTAGTTATATTATCATTGGTCACGAGTAAACAGCTGGCTATTGTTTCAATATAAATGTTAGTGATAAGATATTTTCTTGTTCTACGAGATATTTCGGAGCATATACATATTTATTCTAGTTTGTTGATCAATGTAAGGATTGGGAGCGTTGTGGTATGGGGCGGTGGCTGTGGCGGACTGAGGTGGTTACAGTAGTAAAACTACATTGTCCCGAAGTGTATGATGTATTTATTCTGATTATTCTGTTACAAAATGAAAGCCTTATATACTACATTATTGCTACGTGTGCAAATACTTAATTATTGTGCGCTGGCCCCCCTAACAATAAACAATACAAACGCTTACATACTACAGCGTTGAATAATAAAATTTCTCTGTCTAAAGTCATGAGCTAATTTCTTTTATCGGCTAGTGTGTTTCACTCAAATTATTCTAAAGGTTTCCTAGACGTTTTGTTAAAAGCCTTATGAAATTGTCAGTATTTTTGTCGTATAGCCAGCCATATTTTTATTGTTAAACATGTTTTTTTAGGGCCGATTGTTGACCCTTGTGTTGTTCCATAGCTTATACATATTAAACATATATTTTACTGGTTTAGTATTCGTTATGACATTGATAGTTATGAAAATAAAAGAAGTTAACTTAGTTATTGTATTCTACTTGTAATCCCTTAAGACTATAAATGGAATACTGAGCCTAGGTTGCTATCTCATATGGGTAAGGTGCCCAGAAGGCTGGATACGTTTCCTTTCCGAATCGCTATACTGATTCGTTGTCCAAAGTTGGCACCAACCCTCAGATCACGACTGTTGCGTAACTATGTTCTATATCTCAGTCTTTCCATCACAAACAAAAGCGCAGGGTCGACAGGGAGGAGGGGGTTTTTAGTGCGTATTGAGGTTGCTCGCCCGTGCGGCATCACTCGGAGTCTTCACACTCCTCTGTGTAATCCATCGCGGACGGAACGCAAATAAAGCATACAATTGCTAGCGTTACCGCCCCCTGTGGATGCGTGCCGTTTCCTAGTAACGGCCCAGAGAGTGCGTAAATCGGTTAGTCATTTTCCCTCGCCTCAAAAAAAAAACCTCAGATCACCCGACGTGTTGATGAGTCGTTTTGACAGCAACTATATCGGTTATTTAAGATGTAAAAATGTGCTCAAACAATACCATTTCTTTGTTTTCAGCATCCCATACACGGCGATCCATCGTGCCCAGCCGCTGCGACGGATGTTCCAAATGTCGTATGTGACTGGAGAAGGCAACGAAGCAACGCTCCACGTCAAAATGGCCACTTCTGGTCAAGCAGCTGCTTTATACAGAGCAGTCACAGAGAAGCACGCTTTCTACTGCTGCGAGACTGTGAGGAGTGACGTCACAGAGCAGTTTATCAGGGATCTGAAGGTGTGTTGAGTGTTTACATTTAACGTTATTAAACATCTATATTTTTAAATGAGAAATTGGAATTCTTAAGTAGAATGTTTTACTCGGTGGACCAATTCCTCAATTGTATGTAAATACCTTTCTTGACTTTTAATTGTATGCTTTCTCCGTTTATGCACAGACAAACCACTGTGCTAACTCCTACTCTTGCTCGCTCCTCAGGGTACGATCGCATCGATCTTCAATGATTCGACGACTTTGGGGCGCCGGTACGTGTTCGACATCCGGCGGACGTGCCGCGAGGTGCACGACAGCGCGCGGCGCGCGGCGCACGCGCACGCCGCGGCCGCGCACGAGCCCAGGCAGCGGAGGCGGTCCTCCGGCTCTGACAATAAGGTGAGCGCTCTTACACGATCATCCCGAATCAACTTTGAAGGTCTTTGTGTCTATATACATCATCACTACATAGTATAAAACAAAGTCGCCTTTTCTGTCCCTATATCCCTATGTGCGCTTAAATCTTTAAAACTACCCAACGAATTTTGATGTGGTTTTTTCCAATAGATAGAGTGATTCAAGAGGAAGGTTTATATGTATAATACTAAGGCAACATTGCAATTTTAGAGGTTTCTATGTAGTGATGCCCGTGCAAAGTCGGAGCGGGCCGCTATGTTTTTATATTGCACCCGTGCGAAGCCGGGGCGGGTCGCTAGTATCTTTATATATATAAAACCTCCTGTTCGTGTGTATCTCACTAAACTTCTAAATAGTTGGATCAATTTTGATGAAATTTTGTGTGTTCCTGGGTAGTTTAGATACACGATTAGATCCGGTAGGTAGCGTTGCAATTGCGTTTTAGATTCTTATCTATGTCTTTATATATAGAAATCTCCTGTTCGTGTGTATCTCACTAAACTTCTAAATGGTTGTGTCGATTTAGATAAAAAAAATCTAGACTTTTATTTTTTCATGGCAGGACAACGTTTGGCGGTTTCGTTAGTTTGTTAAACAATAACCGTTATGATTTTTCAAAACATCTTTTTACAAGGTGAAATCCATTTGTATACACTTTATCTCTCTCTCTAACTTTTACATTTTGAGGTGAACATATTTGAAAAAATCAAAGTAGCGTATTAAGAAAGTGGTGTCCTTTTAATTTCTTTTAAAACAATACCCATTGGGTACTTTTTGAAATATCGTTTGTTTCCTCCAATTAAGTGCTGTATTATGATTTTGTTAGTCGAATACCAGTGCACCCACCGTTTGGAACCCTCTTTTTTTTCCCCAAGTCTAAACTATGCCAGTGCAAGTAAATATTCATTCGACTGACAAATCGTCAAATATATTCAGTCTTTAAAATTGACAATATCAGTCTCGGTCAAATCAAGATTGATTCAACATTGCGCCGAGATGATGTACAGACTACCACAGTCAAGAAATTGCCAATTTTAGTTACAGACTCGGGGCTCGTTTGTCACGTTTGTAATTTTATTTATATTCCAATATGTTTACATTTATATACAAAGAACATATTCGACTGTGGCACAAAAATCTCAAAATGTTTATTCTTGCCCCAGAGTCGTGTAGAATAGATTAGGTTATAATACAGTGACATTTTAAAACTTAATTTACTCAACATTAATGTTATCTATACATATAATAAAATTGTAGAGGTCAAATGTCTGTACAATGAAAAAAAATGCTAAAAACCGAGTCAGGGGGATGTAAGAAGTGAAATAGAACTAATTTAGATTTTTTTCGAATTTCTTGTTTCTCTGTTTGTCTGTCTGTTTGTACCGGCTAATCTCCGATACGACTGGAGCGATTTACATGAAATTTTGTATGGTGGTAGCTTATATCCCTGGTCAACATATAGGATTTTGATCCCGAAAAGTTAAAGAGTTCCCGTGGGATAATTAAAAAACCGCACCACGCGGGCAAAGGCGCGGGCAGAAGTTGTTTATATGGCAAAACAACGTTTGCCGGGTCAGCTAGTATCATAATATAGGAGCACAGGCGAGGAATTGTTATCATCATTCAAGTGTTTATTTCTGATTCAGTCATTCTAATGATAGTTTGTTTGTGTTGTGAATCAGGAGTGCCGATCGCGCTCCCGCAGCAATGGCGGTCGCGGCGAAGCCCTGGCGTGCAGGGTGTGCATGGACCAAGCCATCGACACGCTCTTCCTGCCCTGCAGGCACGTCGTCTGCTGCCAGGAGTGTGCTCCACGGTATGTCGCATGATGTACAATTACATACACACATAGATAGATAGATAACACTTTATTATACAATGTACACCATTACAGAAAACTTACGAACTAGTAATAATCTAATCGGGTACAAAGAGCGGTCTTATCGCTAAAAAGCGATCTCTTCCAGACAACCCGTGGCAAGAATATTTTGATTGGGAGTGGCGATGGTGTACTTATTGTACGATTACTTACATTTTAATAATAAATATATAACTATACTATATATACACATAAGTTATATATACATATTGTCACACCTGTATTCCATAGGAGTAGGTAGAGACGATTAATCTCCACTTGCTACGATCTTGACATGTACCTTTTGCGGTATCTACATTCATCGTCAAATTATTCAACAAATCACGCGTTTTACACATGACTCTGGCTGAATGCGCAAATCGTGCCAAGCCATTATTAAACAAAAAAGAAGAATTCACGCGTTCACTTGTACATAAACAACAAACGCACACACCACATTCACACACATCACATAAAACACGCCACATACATTCACACACCGACACAACTATATAAGGGTACACTTTTTAAAATTTATGTTTGAGACATTTGTAGAGTTAAATAAAGCGACAAAACATGCACATGTACAGTTTATTCCTTTAAATCATCATTTCCCAAAGTGGGCGATAACGCCCCCTTGTGGGCGCTGCAGGCCTAAAGGGGAGCGGTAAGAGACCGAGAAAAAACACGGGGCGTTGTATAGAGGCTTGCGGGGCGATTTGTATTTTCATCTAGCTAGCTCTTAGACACCGACTGAACTCTCGACTCTTGACTATAACTTGTGAACATCAACTAATATTAATTAAGAGTACTATAAAGTTGTGTTTCCATAATCATTGTCATTGGCAGGTGTAGCCCGTAAGAGTTACCTTGAGACTTCAGCACCGTTGTGTACTACTCACTGCGTTTAGGTCTCAAGTTAACTCTTGTGGGCTATAGTAAAAGTCTCGTTTAGAATGAATGTTTCATCTCCGCTAATATAGCTCACAATAATCAATTACTTTAATTTGACGTTATAGTGGTTTTTAACTAATTGAAAAAATGAGGGGCGCTAAAAAGAATTCGTTCTCAAAGTGGGCAGTATACTAAATAAGTTTGGGAACCAGTGACAATGACCTAAACTGAAACATCTAAAATAAAAGGAAATTATTTTAAGATTTTCGATAAAATGGAATATCATGCATAGCTGTGTTCCATGCAGTGTTACAGCGCAAATAGCATAAGTACTTACTTACTTTTGCAATTTACTATATCAGTATGAAGAACGTTCAGTCTGTCTCATATGAATGATCTGAGGTATCTTACATTGCGGCCATCTTGATATTGAAAACAATCGGAATTCATTGCTTTTTTCTTCATTTGCAGATGCGAGCGCTGCCCCCTCTGCCGAGGCGAAATAGAGAAACTAATGCACGTATTCCTGCCAGTCGAATACCAGAAAAGTCCTGGACTTGTCAAATGAAGACAATCAAAATGGCGCCGAGTACTAATTTCGACTGACCCGGTTAAGCCGATTTGAATATGCATGCACTTGAAAACGTATGGATATCTGCCTGCAGATTGCAGCTCAAGAGTGAATAGACGTTAAGTGTGAAGATGGATTTGTATATGTGAGCATTGATATGAAGTCATGTTTGATATAAAAGCTTGTACTGGTTGTATAGCTTTAACAAAGATGGCGGATTCGAACGCATCTGTCATTTTTTTATGTGGTTGCAATGACTTCGCCACGAGCATAGATTTCGCCAATATCTTGCACAGAAAAGCCAGTTGGCAAAAAATGAGAAAAAGAAAGTAAATTAGCTATTTGATCAGTAATTTCTAAAAAAATCTACTATTCTAAGAAAATTTTAAAATTGTCATAGATGATTTACGTTCACATTATTATGATATTGATGACTAAAAAATGAAAAAAAAATCTGCCATTTTGTTCAAGTTATATGCTAAGAATAACAAATTGACTTAAAGATATATATACTTATTGTGTGAAGGAAAATATTATGAACTAAGTGTCCTTATATCTGAAGTGGCTTGTTGCGTTATTTTGGCTATAAACGCTTAAGAATATAATACAACGCGATTTATAAATTACAATAATCTATATCAAAATTATTATAATGATTTGATAATAAACAATGAGAAAATATTGTTAGAAACTTCTTAATTTTGTTGCATTATCTTGGTACGCGATAAGGTTCAACCGACAAAGCAATTGCACTACACTTTATTGCTTAATAATTATGGCCAAAATACCACGATATTTTCATACATGCGTGTGTGATTGTCTAGTCAGAGAATATCTTTTTGATGACTTACATGTAAGAAACTATGCATTTTGTAACAATGACTATGTTTAAGGAATCTATAATGAGTTTGAAATTGGTTACAAAATGGGAAAGAGTTGTTTTTTTGTCAACGGATGGCAAACTAATTTTCTGTATTTTCGGCAATTGCCATTGAAATTGAAACTCAAAAAACGCATTAATTTTTATAAATATTTTTATCGGCGTATAAAATAGGAAGATATCAAAATATAAATCAGCTCTAAAATCTAATTTAAACTACGTAGTAAGTAGGTATTTTAGGAGAGTATCGAATCTTTAACTACACATTTGTTAATAAGTAATAATACAATATATATGTGAAAATTGTCCCACAAACAATTGTATAATTGTAAATTGTAATAAAACATTCAATACTTTTCTAAAATATTTGGATAGCCTAAACTAGATTTGAGAATGTTGATTGGACTTAGTACTTATTATTTTATTATAATAATAAATAATCATTATTATTATTATTTTAAGCAAATTGGTCAGTGCTATTTAAGTCTTGATCTGACTAATCGGCATTTTGAATAACAGTGGACTCTTAATACATTAATTTTTTTTACAAAAAATTTGAGTACAGTCGAATAGTCTTATTCATATTGAGATAGAGTGAGTTTGAAAGCTTCTTGAAGGTTCTTAAAGAAGCGTTCAAACTTACTAACTAAATATGAATAAGAACGTATGCCTTTCCAGATTAGCTGCGTGATAAGAGATTTTTATTTAAAAAAGTCATGTAGGTATTTATTGCGCAGCGCTCTGTGGCTATTAAAAATGGTACCATAAAGTTTGTATATTCGTTCTTTATTTCGTGAAGAACAGGCAAAGACCACAGGCCATGTAGCCTCGTCATTTTTAAAAAGGTTCATTCACTGTCCTGCATGGTAGTCCTATAATGGGCTTTGCTTGCAAGACTTAAGTGGCATCCTGCTCTGTGTTGCAATGCAGGCAAAAATAATATGAACAATCTGCATTATGCGGCGGATTACCATGCAGGGTGGTGAATAGGGTTTTAAGCGATCTTAGACTAATTGAAGGCAGCCATATTGAAAAAAATTAATCAAAAATAAAAATTATACATTTGTAAAAAAAACCTTCGTTTTAGAAGGTTCCTAGATTAAGATTTTAATAATTTTTGTGATAATGACTAAATATAAGCATACAACTTAACAAAAATTTATTTTATAAGTTGGAAAAATAAAACATGCATTTTCTTTCTTTAAACAATCTTGCCTTTTTCCACCAACAAGATGTTCTTTAAAATTTTCATTACTTTTTCTAAGACTTCACTTTACTGATGTATTTGACCATTTATTAAAACTGAAAAAATACAAAGACAGGGTTGAAATATCAGTAATATATTGTAATTTTGGATTTAAGTTCATTTTATCTTATATTACATTATAGTAAGACCTGTGGTCTGTAAGTTATTCTAACATGATGATAACAAATTATTTTAAAACTCATTAAACATGATTTATCTGATTGGCGGTTGTTTTATTTCACTTGCTAAACTTAAATAATGCAAGAATGTACTACCATTTAGCACCTCACCCAGACTAAAAAACAAAGAATAACACTTTTAGGAATAGGTTCTTGTCTGCGAAAAATTATTAGGAATATGAAACATAAGTTTCAGAATAACAATGGATAACCATCGTTTTGTGATCTAAACTGTGTTTAAGCAAAAGCAGTCAAATTGAAATTTGTCGATCAGAAATCAGCAAGCCTCCATATATTGTTATGTTGCGTTTGTAAAATTATGCTCAATGAATGTTAATATTTTAAAATCTAGAGAACAAAGTGGATCTACGGTGTTAGAATTTTATAACATCAGTACACTGATTTAGAAACTCAGAATAGAGTGGTTGCTTAGCTAAATATTTCTTTTATTGCTGAAACAGCAAATGGGCTCACAACCCACCCGATGCATATTAGTTACCGTCCGTCGCCTTTGGGCATTTTATATTAAATATTTGCTTTCTCTTATTTACACAATTGTTTTATTCAACCTTTAAAGTTATATTCATTTTAAAATAACGTAATTTTGTGGTTTGATATTCGCCCTCAAAACCCTGAGATGTTAAAAACCATAGACAAATAAACAACGAAAATAAAAAAGAATAGGAGAGAATACATAAAATTTATAACAACGAGTCGTGCCATTATTGAACCAAGAAGAACAACGGGTATACTTAAGATGTGGTGTGGAATTTTTGTCGTACCCTGTCAGTAACACAGAAGGCGTCTGGATAAGTGCTGTAGAACAGAAATAGGATGAGTCCTGTAGTTATTGAACTATCTGATGTAAGTTTGCAATCTATTGTTGTTGGATGTAGTCCTGGGTCCTGTGGTACTAAAGAACTTCTCATACATATGACCATTAACCAATAAGTCCGCCGAAATAGGAAAAACCTCTGCAACGTCTGGATAGATGATAAAAAGGCAAATAAATCAATGTCACGTACATGGCTAATGAGGGTTCTGGAGCTATATGTAAAATTGATGTAACTGTACCTACCTTAGCGCATGTATGAGGCAATGGGTCACTTGACTCTGCATACCCGGCGATGGTAGCTTACCTAATTCTGTCGTAGAGCGGGGATCTTTCAGGGTTATAGCCTGACTCCATTGTGATTTTGCCTGGCCATGAATCCTTTAAGCTAAGTCTAAGTAAAAAAAGTATACATTTTATGAATAACAAATAGTAGGAAATTGATTATATTTGTGCAACAATTTTGTGCCTGTGGCGAAACAAATCTTTTCGCCCACTGTCTGGCAGGCGAGATTTTTAGAGTGAAGAGAAAAGAAAAGTCGTCTACAAAATGTACGTATTTTCATATTTTTGAATCATATCATATATAAGTTATTATTACTCTCAGCTGATGTAAATATTATATCGAATTACATATTTGGTAAATGAACGGGTATTTATTATTCCTACAACGACCCGTCATTAATGGTGATCCCGACGTGAATCGTGATTGACGTGACATTCATCGTTGCCCATTACTCAAACTGTTTGGGCTGGAGTTTCAAGCCGAGCGATTCCCGGGCGTGGGCGTCTGGGACTGTTTCAGCGGCCACCCACAGCTCGCAGCGCCGACTCTATCTTCAGGCGAGGCCATTTTAACTGAGACTGGTTCAGCATAACATTCACGGCCCGCAGCGGATGATTTCGACGGTGATTCCAGCAAAATGAAATTTTGTGGCGCTTAAGTGCGTACAATAACAGGCGGTTGCATATTAAACTGAAAAAGAGGCTATCCGCGCGGTTTGCCGCCCCTGCGGTTAACCACTAGTGCGTAGGAGGGCTTAGCCTTGCACATACTTATTTTTCAATTTTTTGGTAGGTGAATTGTGAACTTTTAATTTCTTTATTTTTTCCTGTTACTGTTAATTTGTTGTATTTATCTTTCACTATGTCTCACGAGGATTTTCTTCAGCAACAGGTGAAGGTATTACAAAGCAAATTAGATTTATTAATGACACAGGTTCCACAGTCCTTTCCCACTTCAGTTCACGGCGTGTCTGTAAAGCTTTCAGCTGCGCAAAAACTTCAGATTACGAAGAAGGAATTCGAGGATATGCTAGCCTGCGGTACAACACGACCATCCAAAAGCCCTTGGTATATAAAGTTTTTTAACTATGTCTGAAAATATGACTTTCAAGTTGCCACATTATTTTTGTTGCATGAGCCCAGTGAAAGAACTAGAATTCAACAACGGCGGAAATGGGTTTGGGTCCAGCCGGCCTTTACGTGGTGCTTTATTTTAAAACTTGAATTTTCACTAATACCAAAGACATGGCATATACCAGTCAGATGAACTCTTAACACTAGCTAAATACACAAAAATCTAAAAAAGATTAAACATTTGAATGCATTCCTATTGATGAAGTGATCAAGTATAATCAAAATTACAGGAATTTCCATTTATTTAGTTTAATTAAATTCAAACATCTAGATTACAGAAACTGTAAAAAAGCAAACTAATTTATTACACATTGGCGTCTCGCCAAACCCCTTTCCGATGTCTTATATAGTTACTGCCACCGGCCTATAAGTTATTACTTAATTTCGAACTGTTGATAACGTGCTTCGTGTGAATAATCACAAAGATAGGGGAGTAAAAATTCAATAATTCGCCACATGTAACCACATTTCAATTTTTCAGCTATTTTCATTTTTCATGATTATTGTTTATGGGTCAAGTTGTATAAAAATGATACCATTGCCCAAAAAAACTACTTTACTTCTAGTCTCTGCTTTATTAATGTTGCTATTAACATAATATTGCAAAAAGGGACGGCATAATTTAGAGTTTTCGAGAGATTTTCATTGTGGTATAATATAGTTCTCTTACTGTATAGATAAATCAAATACATTTTTGAACATATTGCAAAGATAAGATACAGGACATGGTTAGAATCGCTTTTAAATCAATGTTTCAAGTAGAGCTTACAAAATAATAATCAATTTATATGTAGATTTGTATATTCCAATGGAATCGTTTTAAATTTTATCTTTGCTTTTCTTTATAGAAATGTTTAAAAGCAAAATGTAATAAGAAATTCGGTGAATAATAATTACTCAGAATTCCTTTTGATTACTGACAACATTTCCCCTGCCCGTACGAACGCAAGATGGCTGCCAATTTATTTGAGCGCAAGGACATCTAGAAAAGTGATATCCGTTTGTGATATTTCGTTTACGTTAGTGATAATAACTTTTTAAATATTATCTTTGTTTAGTGTATGTGATTGTTCTTTATAACTGTGCAATATATTAAAAGTTAAACGTGTTAAAAGTCTCCTGTGTAGTCATACGTTTGATGGTTTTATAAAAAAAATGATCCTTGTTTGTTAATTTGTGATTATTTATGCAGTGATAAACTATTTTGGATCGCTATGAGTTTTATTGTTGGATGATAACTGTTGTTTGACGTAAGTATTCTTTTATAGTATAATTACATTAAGGGTTTATTTCGTATGTTCGTGACATGTAGAGTTTTCGTCAGAGCTTGTAACCTATTTGTCTATATCGGGGCTGCAGAGCCGTGGCGTGGCTGTTATGAGGGGCGCCGGCTCGCCGGTCCGTCGCCCTTACACAGCTGTTCGCTTCACATGGAATCTACAGCGATTCTCTGAAACACATGCCGTTAAAAACATATAACTATGTCAATTTTGTGTTATCATGTTTTCCATGTCATTTTGTTTCTACAGTTCTTGCTTATGTTTGCACAATTAAGTTTCTTTTTTTACTGGCATTAACTATAAATGTGAACTCATGTCTGGAAAAAAGTTCTATAGTGCTTGATATACCATAAAAAAGTGTTATTATACAAATACCTGTCCATCTTTTATATCTTTCCATAATTCTTATAATAACAAGGGCTTGAAATATTTGAAAAGAATCTGAAAGATTGATAGCAAGAAATTATACCTAGTATTTATGTTCATAAGATTTCATAATCAATACAAATATTTGAATTAATACACAATCTTCAATAAATAAGGAGTATACCAAGTAACTTATAATATTATAAAATAAAAACAGCAGTTGTATTTATTATCATATCTCCTGCCTGCTCTTTGCCAGCCGTGAAAAATACTTAGGGACTCATTTAGTTTGTGTTGTAACACTTTTCAAGTCTTTGCAAATTTGTGCACACTATGTCTATTGTATGTAACTAGTTACATTGGTACAAGCATAAATAATGCCTGTTCCACAAAACAGGAATCTTTAAAAAAATCTGTATCTCTCATCAGCCAAACTATAGGTACTTGATTGGGACCAATGACTTTTTATCCTACTTGAGTATTTAGTCTTATCAATTTTTGATGTGACAGAGCTATTCTGGAATAATTATAGCTTTTACGATCACCTTAATCAGTGTGATAACATAGTCATAAACTCATTCCCTTTTCATTCATCTTCTCACAATTATTTGGTGCCAGCAAAAAGTGTCTTTTCTTTATTTTTAACTTTCCACACACATCTATTCTAACATACATCCTGTGTCACACCACACATTATCATATCCTTCACAAAATCTATTCATCGCTTTTTTGTTCTATCTTTACCTTTGTACCCATCAATCTTGTAGTTAGTTAGCTAGTTTAATATTCCTTTTGTCACATGACTTTCATCCCTATACTGCAATATAAGCCCAGTCTGCCTTACACAGTTCGGCGATGTTTACACTTACAATATACCACATTTACCTTTGTCACATATAATAGCTGTATAGCGGTCGTAATAAAGCTCATATACTCATAACAGTCCACTGATTTACTACAAGACCTCATAACAACCAAGGAGAAGTCTAGATAAACATCCATAGGTGATGGAACCACTTTCTATTACATGTGCCTTTTGCCTGTTTGCCACCTGACTTTAAATAATGTCAATATCAAAGTATTGTCCCTGCAAAACATGGCCTGTTTACATTTTTCTTTCATTGCCTGAAGCAGACAAATATACCTACAGATGGCCCACTTGATGGAAGGTGGTTACAATGAACCATGTAACCACCCATGAACATTTGTAACACCAAGGGTGCTGCCAACATATTGCTGGCCTGTTAGAAATTTAATAACACACTTCTGCCCTTCTTAAACAAATTATGTAAGCAGAATAGAGCTAAGATTGTGTATATATATATATATATATATATATATATATATATATATATACTAGCGGCCCCGGCAGACATTGTCCTGCTCTGAAAAAATAAAAATCTATGACCTGATCCCAGCGCCACCTACCGGTTCTAATTGTGGATTTAAACCATCCGGGGACCCACTCAAACACACAAAAACAAAATCGCTCCCCGTTGTTAAGAGGATTCTAGAACCCGATCTCAGCACCACCTACCGGTTCCAACGGTATAAAAACTATCCTATCTTTCAAGTTGGATCAAACTGCACACTGTGTGCAAATTTGATTAAAATCGGTTGAGTAGTTTAAGAGTCCATCGCCGACAAACATCGTGTATATATATATATATATATATATATATATATATATATATATATATATATATGGCTGCGTGGCGCTCTGTTGTTCGTGCCTACCCCGCAAGGGACCTGGCGTGAAGTTATGTATGTATGTATACATCAGTTTATATATGTATATATATATATACATACTAGAGTTTACCTCTAGTACGTGTCTCTTGTTTATAGAGACTTGCTCTACAACGCTTACGCTACAGGTTATATTATATTAAATTTTTATGTATTTGCCCACGGAAGATTCACTTCATTTTATATCGCTAATTATACCATCCCTCATCTATCTGTCAACAAAATAAATTACAAAACTTGACCTAAAAGGCCAAAATGGTCTAAATGACCAAAAGACCACAGTGACTGACATGGCCAAAATGACGGAATAGGCAAAAATGACCAAAAAGGCCAAAATATGGCCAAAGAGGCCAAAAAGACCAAAAAGGCCAAAATGACCAAATAGGCCAAAATGACCAAAAAGGCCAAAATGACCATAAAGGCCAAAATGACCGAATAGGCCAAAATGACCGAATAGGCAAAACAACCAAATAGGCCAAAATGACCAATAGGCCAAAATGACCAAATACACCAAAATGACCAAATAGGCCAAAATTACCAAAAAGGCCAACATGACCAAATAGGCCAAAATTACCAAAAAGGCCAACATGAAAATTATCCCTTGTCCACCCTCAGTATTTAATTTACATACGTACCGAATTTCAGCCAAATCGGCCCATTAGTTCTTCCGTAAAAGCATAACAAACAGAAAGACAAATATTTTTATCCTGGAAACTATCCCACTTTTCGGGATAAAAAGTATCCTATGTTCATTCTCGGTATCCAAAACATATATATACTGAGTTTCAGCCAAATCGGTCCAGTAGTTTTTACGTGAAAACAGAACAGACAGACAGACAGAGTTACTTTCGCATTTATAATATTAATAGGGATATATATATATGATACAGTATTTTTAGGAAAAATATATAGATAAGTTAAATTGATTAAAACTTATTTACTAATGAAATCGATTTTTATAAAAAATCAAGTCCATAAGCTTTGGGACTTTATTAAATTGATCTGTCATTGATCTATCAAAAATAAAATAAATGCTTAGATAGCCATCAATGGCCCTTGTCTACAGGGTCTGCACTTTTATAAGCAAACAAAAGCTGCAAATTATATGTTGTGTAAAACTGAACCCCTTCTATAAACTAAATACTGGTGTAAATTTTGTTTCTGTTCAGTGAATGTGGTATGTTGTGTAAACTTTAGTTAACAGGGCCTCAATTGGTGTGCTATGTTGTAATTTAGTCATCCTAACAGCTTCAGTTAAATGTCTCGATAATTTAAATACAGTTAACATTTTATAGGTTATTGCTACGTATTTCAATCTATTTGGACAGGTGCGAGCAAGGTGTATTGATACAGTATTAACATTATTTGAAAGTATGACAAGTCCTCATTCTGTTCGTTGTTGGCAAATTCTAACTTTAATAATGCCTGTAACTTTGTCCATGTTGGACAGGTAGCAAAGATTACAGTTACTTTGCCAATATTTACGAGTAAATTCAAAAAGTATATTGACCAGAGCAACAGATTTTTTAATATGAAAATACTTGAAAAACCAGAGATAAGTAATGTTACTAAAGGCATATATAAACATAGGCACAAGACAATGATGCATCATGTACTACATACATATAACACAATGGCACAAGATAAAAAAAAATTATCAATTTTTTTTATTTATATATATTATAGATTTCCTTAAGTTTTCATGACTTGTGAAAACTATGTTTGTTTTAAGCGCAGTAATTTATTGGATTTTAGTTTATCTGATGTTTCGGCCACTTTCGATTCAAACATCAGATAAACCGAAATCAAATAAATTATCGCACTTAAAACCATTTAAACATAGTTTTATTACAGTAATAATAGATCTAACAATTAATTATGAGTGTCCTAAAAAGGCTCCTCTTCTATATAATACTAGTTTTACAACCAACACTGATCTGCAAGTACCTCTAAACGATACTATGGCTTAGCTAAACAAAGCACATTAAAGACAATAATAACTATCAACTAAAAATCTGGTAATTAATAGTAGTATATGAACAGTATTATAATGACAAATAATAGAAATCAAACAAATAGTCAATAGGCAGAAGTGAGGAATTATATGCTTGCACAGGTTGTTGAACCCACAGATTGAAAAACATCCCATACTAATTTTGCACCCTCACAAACTTTGTATCCATTTGCTCCATCACCCAATTTTGCGCTCTCACAAAGTCTACTCGCATTGTAAGTTGTGTACTCGCATACTAAGTCGCATTTGGACACCGTCACTAACACAGGTTGAGCAGAGCATAACAGAAACACTTAAGATGGAGTTCGCTATATTGTTACTCTCGCTAACGCATTACTCTCGCTCACTCATTACTCTCGCTGACGAATTTCTCTCGCTCACACATTACCACATTTTTGATGATGCTTCGTAATTTTTTTATTCAGTTTTGTGTAATACGGATTTGGCGTGTGTATTGTATTCTATGAATTTATATCTTTAATAATAAAAATGTGGTAATGTGTGGGAGAGATATCGGACTCCGTTTAGGTAGATTCCTAACATAGATAAAGCATGAGGTTCAGTGTGCACATAGGGGCGCCACATAATACCATTTAGTTTCGATAAAAATTTTAACAAATTTACGTCACCAATTCTACCAGCCTCTTAAATTCGCCTGGTCATGCGGCATGCGCTGTGTAAACTTGTTATGCCAGGACTTTGACTTACTAATGAGTGTTTGCACTATGTTTTGGTAACTATTTGCTCCTTATACATAGGTAATGTTTACTCTGCTCTTTGTACTACGAATCTGTTTATTTATGTTTCTTAAATAATTTTAAGAGATGACGCAAGATAATTAGTAATCAATTGCTATAACTTGTGTACATTTCTTATAATAACAGCCCATAAGCGTCCCGACTGCAGGTCTCGGCCCTCCCGTTCATAGTGGAACGGACAGAATATCCGCCACGTTTTTGACGTATCGGTTATCTCGCTCGATGTGCAAGTTTCATCACGATGTTTTCCATCATCGTTAGCACTTGGTAATTGTAGCAATATGCAGTATTCGACAACCGCAAACATTGACTTTGAGACGAATACGCTATCTAATAAGCTACCACTTTGTTTACGTTATAACTGGTTCAAAATGGGGATGGGGGAGGAAAACTTACCCCTTCTGCAACTCCTATGTGGCGGAAATGTATAGTTCCTGAGTTATTAATGTTTTTGTCAATCTAAACTCACTTCTGTTATTCACTTAAGATAAATAGTGAATGGTTACAGTCGGTTCTGGCTTTGATCTACACAAAACCTAACTGTTTAAAACTGCACATATTTAAATTTTCCGATACATACAGTCTCCTATTTAAATAAATCCCGTCCTCTTCAAAATGTAAACTTTCCGATGCGCAAAAAAAGTCGCGGCGACAAAATTACCAGATCATTGTCGTGAATTTTAAACTTCGATAATTAATTGAATATGTATTTTTTCCACTCAAAACCAATTTCAGTTGTTATAAATAAGTCTTAAATATATTCCTAAACACATTAACTATTAAAATCATCCAGGAAATCATCTGGGGATATATATGTAAACCGAACCCATCCAATTTATTATCATCAGTCACGCAAGGTGAGAAAATTGCGGTCCGTGTGTGGGATTCAGCAGGTCGGAGTCAGGGATACCCACTAATACCCGTCCTTTGCCCTTATGTCAGGTCCACGGGCATGTGGCTTAGCCCGTCTGCTGAAGGAAATATCAGGGCGCGCGGAACTCGACACGCCCCACCTCGAGGGTATAACGTTGAGAACCCTTTCTATGCTGAGTTAGGACCGATTTAGAACTTCATTTTAACTGTATTATCTTATTTATAAGTACGTTTTGGTGTGTATGTGGTTCTGAATAAATTTTTTTTTCTTCTTTCTTTCGCCAAAGATTCACCCGCGCCGCCTTGTTAAGCTACCACGCTTTTATTTCGGGTATAACAACGACTTGGAGAGAAGTTCCGTCGAAGTTCTCCTGAAATATGATGTGGGTTTTATTAAAAGTTCGTCATAATTTTTTAAAAGTCGGCAATGCGTCAACGATACCTCTGATCTTGTCATAGTCCATAGGCAATAGCGATCGCGGGGCCATCTTTTGGGATATATCCGCCTATTCCACGGAAAGGATGTAATTTATCAAGTTAAATATTGATTCGGGATATAAACTAACCTGTGTCGAGTTCCATTTAAATCCGTTCAGTAGTTTTCACGTGATACTCTCACAGACGGAGAGATAAATAAGCTGTTTAAAAAGGTTTTTAAAAACAAACTGTTGACATCCTGGATATCGTGTAGCTGCAGAATGATAGCCAAGGCAAGTAAAACGCGCCCAAACACAACGGTTCTATCTTCTTTAGTACAGGAGTTCCTTTGGTCACGTTCCGACTCCGTGATCAGATCAGCTCATGCTATTATTGCATTGTCACGCGATACATATTCTTGCAAAATTTCAGCTCAATTGGAAACCGGGAAGCTGGTCAAATTTAACTTGCAAGATTCCACCCGAACTTATACATACATAGGGTACATCCATTGCAAGTTAAATAAAAGCTTGTAAAAATAATCCTGTTTTTCTTTTCTTTTAAATTCAATTTAAAAACTTTATCTCTTGGAGGTTCTATATTACAGTAGTTTCCATTAAATCATCAACAGGTAGAAGTATCGATTAAAGCCTCCCCAGACACGACTTATTAAAACAACCCTAAATTTAATGTTTAAAAATTAAACACAAGTTATCTTAGTGCCATTATCTATAGGGTCAAAGACACCTGCGGGCGTACACCTGGCCACGGAACAACTGAACGTACCGCGACCCTCACTTTGGGCAGAGTACACGGCACTGGCAATTAGTTGTGTTTTTTTAGGACGCTCTGTTTACTATTGAATGCGTCTGTTAATAGATAAATTTTGACAGTAAAGGTGGTGGTAGTGATGATAAATATAACCAGGTAATGGGGTGTACTTTGAATTTGCCAAGAAATTGCTTATGTCATCATCCGAGCGTTAATTCCCGGATTCTATTTTTTTAAATTTAATTCTATTTTTTCGTCGCTTGTCATTAGAGCAGTCTTCGGCATACCCTGTTTTGAGACCACTGGCATGCATGTCATCCTGCACAACGTCAAGCCAGGATTACAGTCTCTTCTACCGGGACCGGGACCTGGCGGAGGCGGCAATACTAGATAGACATCTGTTCCCTTACATGCTTACGTCAATTAAAATTAGGTTTTAACGATAATGTTTTAACGTTAATAAGCGATATTTTATATGATTTTTGTTTCGATGTTTGGGCCACTTTCAGTAGCCGTGATTACGGAAGACAAAGATCTTGGAGTTTTAATTATGCGTACTACTTGCGGAAATTTAGCAAATACGATGCTTACGTATATGTGTAATTTGATTATTGCGTAGAGCAAGATGCAAATGATTTACAGTACAAAATATCTTTACTTTTGAACAGGAAATCTCTAAATTTTCTTAGGCTGTCTTGGTGCCGCAGATGTTTTAGGACGGCGGTAACCACTTACGTCAGGTCGATCGTCTGCCAGTTTGCTTGACCGCAACTTTTTTTTTTTGATGATCGGCAGGCAACCACAAACATTGTGTACCTATATCCCATGCTAAGCTAGTTACGCTTGTGTTATGGGTGATATACAACGGATTAGTCTGGGGCCGATCCCAGAAACCCATCACCAGACCAAATAGCAGAAAGCTCGTTTCTGTCGAATAAAAGGTTCGACACAAATGGTTACAGGAGTATTTATTTTAATTTTGGAGTAACGTCTTTATTGTTGTTTTTATTAAAATTTATTTATTTCTTTTACATATTAAAGTATTAATATTAAGTATTACATAAGTAGAATTAGTTTTATTAATTCTTATTGTTATTTTATTAACAAAATTGGGTCGTTTTCGTCTTACGCCAAAAGGAAGGTTTGCACTGAAAATCAGCGTTGTGTCGTCGGATATAATTCCGGCACAGGAATATGCTGAGTGCCAACCTTGTTTTCTGAAAATGCAGCGGTATAATTTTTCAAAATATGCTCTTAGTTCTCCCTCAGCCGGGAGCCCCTGGCGCTCTTCGGCTTGAACTTGTCCCTGTCGTTCCTCCGGGAGCGTTTGGTGTGTATAAAAATGTACAAGGAATGTAATTACGTCGCTATTTTTGCAAATAAAATTTTTCTTTTTTCTTTCTTTGAATTATTAATAATCCCCCAAGGTTGTACCTTTGTTGCGGCTTAGTCTTCAATTGGATTTCCCCTGGTTAAAAAAAGCTAAGACTTAGCCCACTCAACCACAGAGGCCGTCGACACAACAAATAAACTATCTTCCGTATTTGATGCTCAGTTTATCTGTTGAAATAGCACGTAGTAACAAATTTCGTACAGTAGCCAACCGACATCGATCCGTATATCATAGCCATGTACATACATAAGTTGATATATGTGAGTGGTAGTAACATCGTGTTATTGCGAACCAAGCCATGCATCAAACGCTGACACTGACGGATTAACGGATGTATCCGACTTATACGCCTATCCGAATCGGGTATATGTATATTGATATTTTGTAAGCGAGCTAAGCCTCGGATTTAAAATAATGAACGCTTAAATTAATCTCCAATTAACGATAACTTAGTTTGTACTTCGCTAGGTGCGTAGGTGTGTTTTTAAGTTTTCTCTGCTCGGTGAAAAGTATAAAAAGTAATCTTTGACAATTGCATACAGAACTGGAATAAGGTTAGATCTTTAGGGAGGTCCTGACTTGGTGGAGGAGCGAGATGGATTTCTCCTCCGTCTGAAAGGAAGATCTCCCAGCGAGGCTAGTGTTGTTCCTCGCAGGCCTAGGTCCAACTATTATTGTTAGAAAGTATATATACATACTTTCCAACAATAATAGATAGGCCTTTATACATACATACATATTGTCACGCGTTTCCCATTGGCAGTAGACAGAGACGATGGATCTCCACCTGTTACGATCCTCTTTTCGCTTTATAAACTTTAATTAATCTTTTCAAATATACACGTTTATTTAAACTACTTTTTATGTGGCCTTTCTTCAAAATAACTTCAATTTGGTCATGATGAGTACATCTCCAAGAGAGCAGCAGCGCATTCGTAGCACTTTTGGTGTTGCAAATGTCCATAGGCGATGGTAACCGCTGCCCATCAAGTGGGCCGTCTGCCTGTCTGCTGATCTCCTGCAATAAAAAAAAAAAAAAATCTCGGGAAACGTAAAACGATTCTTTATACGTTTCGGGAAACGTTTGAAATGGTTGTAAGTGTTCCACTACATACCTGCTGTTGTTTTTCTTGGATAGATGTAGGAGTGGAACCCAAAGCCATAAATTTTGGATATAGGTATACCACGTTGATAAAAGACACAATACGTAAATTACAATATTTTAGATAGAAAAGAAGAGGCCTTATCGCTTTGAGTCTTAGAGCGATCTCTTGCACGCGAGCTAACTTCTATGATAGTCTAAGGTAACCTGGCGATGGTAGGTGGTACATAAATTCAGATCTTCCTGGATTTTTTAAATTTGTTAAATATAATTTTCTTTTTTTTATTGCACGAGTTCAGGTGACAGGCAGACGACCTAATGGATATTTGCAACACCAAAGGTGCTACAAATACACTGCTGCTCTCTTAAGGGAGACTGTAACCTGGTCACTTATGCCGGAACACAACTCGAGGTTGTTATGAAGTTACACTCTAGAAGACCACCTGTCTGTGAGTGAGTGGTTTTGTCGCCTCTTACGACAAGCCGCCCGGAAGCAAGAACTTGATTCTTTCTCCGTTCCTGCACGGATAAAAGAATGTCTTAAAATAAAGAATAATATAATTTCTCGGAGTGGGCGGTCAATATTTATATTTTTAATTTGACAGACGCATAAAGCAGCAACTTTGGGGCCGATCGAGGTAACGCCCAGATCAGAGTAGCGGAAAGTTTAAACACTTATATTATATTATTTCATTATGTCATCAACTTGGCTGAGTCAACCATCCTTATAAATATTTATTTATTTATTTTATTGAGAAAACCAACAGCGAATACATAAATATAATATAAAATCGTTTACACTAAAAAGTTTGGCCAATAACAGTTTTCTTTATAAACTTACCACTTTAGTAACAATTTTGCAAAGCAAGTGTTAATTTGAAATTAAACAAATGAAGTTGGGCTGTGTTATGTAAAATTCATCAAGTCATTAATGTTACTTTTAAATTTGTATCTGGAGGACGCAAACAGATCAATTTCACAAAATTTAGTATTGTTACGAGTGCGAGACTCGTATTGAAATGACGTTGGAATTATTATAGAGTTGAAACCGAACACAACAAATTCAAACGTAATGCAGAAGGTCGTAATTCAATAAAACGCGCAAAATCCGTCCCTATTAGATCTTCGATTGTACACACGCAACGCGTTGACCGTAGTTGTCGCTGAACTGACCCCTCTCTCCATCGGGCCCTAGTTTTATATATCACAAATGCAAATGTGCCCGTATCGTAGTCGAAGTAATCCGCAACACCTGGCTAATGGTGCTTATGAGTGAGTACAATAGGACAATCCAAGAAAACAAGGTAGAATTACAAGGAACATTCAACAAAGATGTATGTACGGTATATAGGTACCTTACATGCCAATTTCGAGACGAACTCAGGACATTCCACCGCAATATAAACTTAGTCATAAATATCATTGAATACAGATGTGTTCTTTCAATTATGTGCCTTTCAACCAAATTGATTCGATTCGGTTGATCTGTCTATTGTCAACATTACGAAATTTACTACACCGGGAATCGAATCCGGAAAACCGAGTGTTCTAGTGAAGCAAGTAGGTCATCAACGTTCTAACCTTTATACACCACAGAAGCCGACAAAAATTAATAACACTACCGCTATTAACAGTATTGCCATTTAAAGTGATTTATGACTTATGAGAAAAAGCCGACTTAAAAATATAAGCTGTCAAGTTTTGGAAACTGTTACGGCGCGAAATTCGTGCCTCTAGGTTTATTTATTTGAGGATTATTATGATTTTTTCCACTTAGTCCAGTTTATCTCGCCTTATATGGTGTTAGCGACTTATCATGAGCTTGTCTAACGTTGTGAGGCAGTTCTCTCAATGGTAATTTCGGCATACAATTTAAGGCTCTGTCGCCGCAAAACCTTGAAAGTGGGATGCAAACGGAACAGCTATTTCTATGGTCCGATGTAATTTACCAAAAAAGTTATAATCGTAAATCTTCATGATATGAAACGTAATGTCGTTTTTATGTAATTTTTCTATAGTTATTTTAAGTCAAAAAAAAAACACCAAATCACCTCCAAATTATAGCCGTCATAAGGCCCATCGTGATGTGTAGTGGCTGAAAGAAAGGTTCTCCGCAAGATTTTGGGCCCAACAAGGAGACACGATGGCAGCTGCAGGGTTCGAACCAACGTCGAAATTAAGAATCTCGTAGCCGAGCCTACCTTAAATAGGAGAGATAAAGCCTCACCGCCTCCGTTGGCTCGGTCACGTGGAACGCATGGGAGAGGATCATAGCGTGAAGAGGGTCTATTTGGGACACCCGGTCGAGGCTGTTCCGGTGGAGGCTGACCTGTGTGAGCTTCAAGCCCATAACTGGCAAGAAATCGCACAAGTCAGAAACAGGTGGCGTGTTCTCGTCTCGGAGGCCAAGACACATCTTGGGTCGCTGAGCCAACGGAGTTAGTCACGTCCAAATTATTGACATGAAAGCATTTTACTGCTTCAATATTTAACAAAACTGGATACAACAATATCTAATACATCTATATAAAAGACAGATAAATAATTATGTTTTATTATCTTTATAGATACTAATTGTTAGTGTCATCAAAACTTCGCATAAAAATCAATAAACATGCATAACGTGATCACAGAAACAATAGAAAGAACAACTGTTCAATCATTTAATAGCAACAAGTTTGGGATACATAACCATAAGATGACATAAAGAATGGGTTTAACCTGGCTCTGTGACCTCTAACCTCCTTGTGACTGGAAGTGACACACCAAGACTAGCAATTAGAGTCTTTATTTCATCTAAACTACACATTTATCAAATCACGCAAGGTCTTTTCAATAAATTAACATTATTCAGTTTACTTTGGCAACTCTTCGGAGTGCAGCGCCTGACGAATGGTAGAACAACTTGCTGCCTGACCTCACGCACCGATTAAATACTACAAATTACTTGAAAGTACCGTCAATTAAATGTTCTTATCATTCGTTAATATTCTTTTTCAATACTATATAATAATGTATACGAATCACATCAGCATTAACTCGTAGATGGCATAACGCAATTCATTCAACTTATCTGACCGATATTACCATCTATTCAACTATTCACGTGTCGTGTTTCTATGATTTATGAATTAATACCATTGTTTGCTTGTGTTTGCATTATGATTGATGACATTAGTCATGTACGATGTGAGAGTATGTGCGGGGTAAGCGCGTGTTAGACTTGTCCCATTCAGCAATTTTCTCCACATTGACTTGGCACAGCGTTGCAAAGTCTGTCTTGGCTGCTGAAACTAGAACCGCACAACCCTCCTAGACAAGTGGCATTAGCGCCAATGTAAAATGCGAACCTTATTTTAAAAAATATAAAATTTTGACTGTACCCTGTCTATATATATTTGAAATATCAATATTTGTCAAAACAAATCCACACCTATTTAGTCAGCGTTCGGAGGTCTTTCCTCGTAACAGACGCGATGAATTTAAAGTTTGCACCATCAACTCAATTACGACATTAATGCGCAAAAGTGTCTATTGCATGGGGCCCTTTGTTTACAATAAGCTCCCGAAGTCGCTTAGAGAACTGCCACTTACAATATTTAAAAAAAAATTAAATTTGTTACTGACCACTAAATGTTATTATAACATAAATACGTTTATGGAGGACAAATCATTATGAAGTGACATAAATATATTTGACATTCTGTAATATTAGACATTTTATTATTTAGATTATTATTATATTGTATACCAGATAATTATTATTAATGTTTAATTTTAATTGTATTCATTGATTTCATTCATTCATTTTTTGTACATAATTTAATATTGTAATAATTGGTATATAAAATCCTGTTTAATATTGTAATATTAATTTTGCACGCCCAATGATGGGCCGAATGCATTGATACCATAAAATCTGTAACAACTTTGTACATGCATTACGCAATAAATATATATTCTATTCTATTCTATTCTAAACACATAGTATCAAGCCTGTTTTCCGTGGGGGTAGGCAGAGACTGAATCTCCACTTGTGATTATTCTGACAATCAACATTTGCTTCATCTATTTTCATTAACCTCTTCATACATGCACGTTTATTTGAGATGCTTTTTACCTGACCTCTCTTTAACACTTCTGATATTTGATCATGGTGTGTTTGTCTTGGTATACCGGCAGCAACTCTATCATTCACAATACTGCCATACACCTATTTTGCGATTCTACTGTTATCCGTCCTCTTGCCTGAGGGGGCAGGACAGAAAAAGGTGGCGATTCTGTCCTAAGCAGTTTCTTGCCAGTTATGGGCTTCAACCTCAAGTAGGTCAGTCTCCACTCTGTCTCTCCACCCGATTGTCTCAAATAAGCGTGACTCTTCGATTCTCTCCCATCCGTTCTACGTGATCGAGCCTTCGGAGACGGTGCGATTTTATTTCTCCTATTATAATAATAATTCAAACTTCGATTTACGGCTTTAAGCGCGAAATTTAATTATTTCACTTTTATTTCGACTTTGATGACGAAAGACAAAGATGTAGAGTGTCAATGTTAAATTTATTATTTAATCTACTCCTAAACTATTTATTTTAATTATATCAATTTTGTTTGTGGTTGTTATTTACTCTATGGGAGCCTTTTTTTTTTGGCCAGGGGAAATCCGTTTGAGGACTAAGCCGCGACAGGCGCAGAAACCTGGGGGGATGTTCGCGACCCGTGTCAGTGTGGGATTCGCCAGATCGGGGGTGGCACTAGCGTGCCCGGTTAGAACCGGAGCCACGCTATTGCCACTCCCCAGTTAGGGATACCCACTAAAACCCCTGGGTGTTCCGTCCTGCGCCTTATGCCAGGGCTACGGGAATGGGCTATCCCGGCTCCGCAATGCCCTGACAGGCGTGGGCCCCGCTCACTGGGCCTCTTCCTATGCTGGGGAAGCTGCTCCCCCGGCGACTTCCTTGGTCTAGTCCGTGCGTGGGGCGGTCTGTAACGCACCCCAAGAAGGGAAGAGAGATGAGCGCGCGCGGAACACTCGCGCTCTCATCTCGACGGCATATGCGGGGGAGTGAGAACCCCTATACCTAGGGGCCCCACCCGCGCCGCTCGCTTACGGTGGCCGAAGGTCGAGTTCCGACCTCCGGCGTCGGCGCGTCCTCCTTTGGCGGGAGCGGAGCAAGGATGTACGCTCACGCTCCCGCTCCGCCTCCTCCTTCGCAAACATAATGTGCTCGCAGAAGGAGGAGACGGCGTCCCATCCGGTGCGGCTCCCGACCATGGTACGAACTACGGCCGGGAGCGAAAGGGCCAATCCGGTGTAGGCGACGAGCTCTCGGCGCTGCTCCGTCCATGCAGGACATTCCTGTAGGGTATGCAGCGCCGTATCCTCGTCGCCTGTGTCGCAGTGATGGCACCCTGACGTTGCCTCGCGGCCGAGGCGACACAGGTACCTCCCAAAGCAGCCGTGCCCCGAGAGAACCTGCGTCAGCCGGAATGTCAGGGTGCCGTGTGTTCGTCCAATCCATTCTTGCAGGACGGGCCTCACCGCCTCGATGGTGGCGGGGCCCGCGCTGGGGCGTCTAAGGCGATCTTCCCATACTCCCACAGCGACCTGGCGGAGCTCCGACCTGCACGCCTCGTCTTCGCAGGGCGCGGGTCTGGTGCCCCTGGCCAGGGCTTCTTTGCGCCATACATATAGTGACGACAGGACCCTGGCTTCCAGGTCCCATGGGAGGGATCCGGCGAGTAGAGAGGCCACTTCGAAGGACACCGTACGGTATCCTCTTATCGCCCTGACGGCCAATATTCGCTGAGCTTGACGCAAAAGCGGTGCGTTTCGGGCCTTCAGGCGATCTGCCCATACAGGGGCCCCGTAGCGGGCCATCGACCGTACGATGCCTTCAAAGCTCTATGGGATCCTAGTCTAACTTACCACCGCTTCGCTACTTGTTGTTGCTTGAAGAGAAGAACGGCGCAAGAAACTCTTCTGCAACATGTCTAGCGCTAAAATTTAATATTAAAAGAGGTGGGATGCAAAACAAAGAAAAAAAAAATGTTGGGTTGTGTACTGGTGCACGCAGAAAGAGCTCACAGTGTCCCGAGGTCTGGGCATTGTTTTTTTGCTACGTTTGGGTTTTTATAGTTTTGATGATCGACTCTTTTCCGATTCTCCTATTATGTTAGGCATTGTTGTTTTGCATACATAAATTTCATATCACGAGAGTGTTGTCCATCCCTTTTGTAAATATTATTTATTCAAACCCCGTCCAACGATACAGCAGTCGTTCATGCGTGACATTTGATCGACTACCCGGAAATCTTGAACAAACACAGTTGTAATATCGGCAAGGGGTGGTGCACACGAGTGTATTTTGTATATACAACCAAATCGGAAGGGCATGGAAGAGTCCACCCCCTTCCATGGGTTTGTATTTTCGAATAATATTTACGCGAGCCAACATTTAGAACTTAGCTACAGTTAACTGTCAAAGACCTTTTTAAGTCACATAATTTCTCTGAATGCTTTTTTGTGTTCACATTTAATTCTGAAGTGAAACTTAGTTAGAATCTTTGGGATTTGAAACTCGACGAAACGAAAAAAGCGACACTGAAAGGAGATAAACACATAGAATGTAACCTTATTTAATCCGAAATAAAAAGCATTTCTCTTTATCCGTTAGTATTAATTTTCACTTTAAATGAAACTTCAAACATTTCAAATGAATTTTAGCTCTTTCTATAGGTATACTTAAGGCAGATATTCTCTTATACGTAGATGAAAGTAAATTGTCCATAATTGAATTTAAAACTTTGTTAGTGAGTTAAAGTGTTATTTAGATTGAGTTAATACGAAAAAGGATCAAAATAGCTAAAACTAAAGACGTATATAATAGAAATAGCTTCTGCCCGCGACTTAGTCCACGTGGCATAGTAAAAAATAATAATTAAAAAAACTCTTTATTGGTATTAAATTTTGATTATAAAATTCCGCTCTTTAGCGCGATGGTATATAGCCTATAGCCTTGCTTGATAAATGTTCTTTCTAACACTGAAATAATTTTTCATATCGGACGAGTAGTTCCTGAGATTAGCGCGTTCAAGCTAACAGACTCTTCAGCTTTATATTTTTAGTAAGATAGGAATATAGGAAGATTCATTTCATTTATCATTTAAGAGCATGCTCTTGTCGGTGGAGCCTCTAGGAGGAAGATAGGAATGCGAAAATTCTTCTAATAAATAGGTAAGTGAAACGTGCCATTACGCCTATATATAGACGTGATAGGCGTCCTTTGAAACATTAGAGTAAAAAAATATTTGGTTACTTCAAGTAATTAAAAGTTAGAGAAGAATTATCTGTGAGTATATTCTCTGAAGTTACATACACTTCTACTGCGTTTGAATTGTACAGGCACAATTTTTTTTTCGAATCTACCAAACGGCCCAGCTTTTGGGTAAAAGTTACCGTCGCCTTTAGACGGACAAAACAAGTGCATGGCAACAGTATGTGTGGTAGAGATGGTGCTGGTGATTGTTACATACTTACGACGATCAAATTACAGCTGCCTTAAAGAAGGGCCAGGGCATCTCTAATAACCGTGTACGTATGAAGAAATTAATGAATGGAGATGAAGCAAAATATGTATGTTAAGATCGTACCAATTAGAAATCTATTGTTTCTGCCTACCCCACTGGGAAATAGGCGTCATAATACGTATGTATATGGGTAGATAATTACGTACTGTTACAACTTAGGTTCTAACAAAGCCAAATTCCACGTACAAATTTGCAAAAGCATGTTTTATTACCTGTCAGCATTTGATCTAATTGTAATCCTTTTATGATAGTCTTCTTTTGTTCACTTATTTATTGGCACTTAGTTTCTAATTATTATTATTATTATTTTTTTATTGCAGGAGATCAGCAGACAGGCAGACGGCCCATTTGATGGACAGCGTTTACCATCGCCTATGGACATTTGCAACACCAAAGGTGTTACGAATGCGCTGCTGCTCTCTTTAGGGAGCCTGGAACCTGGTCACTAATGCCGGAACACAACACAAGGTTGTTATGGCGGCATACTGTAGACCAGGAGTGGTCGCCATCCAGTCGGGCAAATGCCCTACCACCTGGCTGTGGGTTGTTTTGTCGCCTCTTACGACAGGCCGCCGAGCCGCAGGAAATTGTATTCTTTCTCCGTTCCTGCACGGATAGATTATTGTGAGAATTATTGTGGAGAACAGCCTATTGTTCTATTGTACTCGTTTACGGCAGCTTGTAGGCTGCATCGATTGCCATGTGTTGCGGATTACGATTTACTAGCAAATTCTAGGGAATTGATTCCACGTTGCCGGGTGAGCACAGTTGCATTGGTGAAATATAAAACGACGGCTTGATTGAGAGAGGAGGCAGCGAGAACCACGATCAAGGCGTGTGTACATTCGGGAATCTAATTGACGGACTTTGCGCGTTTTCCTGACCTACGACCTGAATTACGTTTGGATTTGTTGTGTTCGGTTATACTTGTAGCTGTGTTATGCGTGTTTGTATAGTTCTAATAAACTCTATTATAATTCTAAAGGCATTTTAGTTCGAGTCCCGCAACTCGCAACAGTACCATATACTCGAAATAAATTTATAGAAACTTAAAATTGGTTTTTAGCTATTTCCTTCATGGCAACCATTAATGTATACTGTCCACATATGTACATTATACATTGAAACTTACTAATTATTTATGTATGCATATTATATATGCAATGTTAAATAACCGATTGTTATTTGGAGGCGTGGTTATCACCCAATCGGATTTTGTTAGCAAATATCGTTTCGTCACGATTCCGCTGACAGGCCTTTTAGAAGACTGGATCGATGGCAAATAATTTTGAAAAGTGAGTGGATGAAGGACTTATGTCACACACAACCGTACCAGATCTTGAAAACGAGGCTTGAAACAAGTATCTACATAGAAACTTAGGTTTTGTTCTAATTTCAAACTCAAACAAACGGTTTTTGTTTTCTTGAATAAACCGGTTTGTCGAACGTATTCGAAAGGTTTTTTGCTGTGCCTTCAAAGCGCAGCCATGTGGTACAGTAAGTTTACAGTCGCACACAAACGTATGTTGAGAAAAATTGAGAAAGTAATTCCCGCTGGATAATCCGGATAATTCAGGTTTATATAACAATGTTTTTATGGTTTCAACACCAAGCTAAATACTTGACAAAAACCGGTTAATGGCAAACCGGGTTCCGGGCCTTGCTTGAAACAACACTATCTCAACGATAAGCACTCTTTACACTGCGATAAGTCTTACCTGTCTATTTATCTCAGCAATACTAGAGCCTGCAGCGACCCTTAATGTTTACTTTTTGTCGGGAAAATGCCGTACCACCTGGCTGTGGGTTGTTTTGTCGCCTCATACGCCAGGCCGCCTCGACGCAGGAATTAGTCATCTTTTTCCGTTCCTGCACGGAGAAAACACCTCGTTCGTGTTGCTATGACCGAGCTTGTTAAGGTGCTTTTTTTACACGAGCATTTTTTTGAGCAATAATTGCTTGGCAACAGTAATGGATCAACCTGGAGCAATTGCAATAAAATACAGCAATTGTTTTGGGGAATATTGCTTCAATTGCTCCATATATTCCACATTTCTCAACGTTGCTAAATGAGTTGCCGAATATCTAATCTTCTTCTTTCCATCTCGTTTGTACGCATAACTACAACTACGTCTCATTTTCGCGAGAGAAACAGACCGGCGGCACGGGTGTCATATTTTTTATACTGTTCCATATTGCATCTCAGCAACAGCTTGCTACATGTTGCCATCGCCCTAAATTAGTAAATTGCATATCAGCGATACAAAAAAATAATGTCATTTCCGTGAGATACACCCGTTTAGAGAGTGGCAGCACGTTGATGTTACAAATCTCCATAGGCGATGGTAACCGCTTTGCATCAGATAGACCAATGTAGCGGATATTTTGCCGCAGCGGTTGCAGTGCACTAATAATGCCGTCGTCGTCGCGGGGAAACGCGAAGTTTCGTTGTCAGATGATAGTAAAAAATATACCAAGAACCTTGAATCAAAACTACCTCTAAATGTTACCAGATTAATAACGTTCGGTCGTTAGTAAACTAATAACGTTTATTGCTCAATCGTAGAAAAAGAAGATAAAATACGATCCACGTAAATAAGTAGTATACAATAAAAAGGCAGTTATATTAATCCCATTATGAATTAAATTTGAATATTTTAATTGTTTCGACTATTCGCCTATTACTTTTGAGCAGCTACCTAAATGCTGCTACATTGCTTTTTACTAATACAGTTGAAACCGGATGTAGCGACATTGAAGGGACGGACGTAATATCCAATAGTGTTATAAGCAATGTAACATAAGTACTTAGTCATATTAGTAGTCTTATGTCTGTTTGTAGTATGGGGATAGGTTATACAGGTACATACATAACTTCACGCTAGGTCCCTTGCGGAGCAGGCACGAACAACAGAGCGCCATTTAGGCTTATTCTTACACATCTCACTTGCTTCTTTGACATTCTAGCTCTTGTCATGCACGCTCGTCTGTTCTTAAGGCTCCTGACATACTTATGTAGGTATAGTTTTAAAATCTACCTGTATATCACGCGGTCAACTATCCGCACTGAATAAGTCGTAAAACATGCGAGGTCAAATGGCAAAGAGCGGGAAAAAGGTTCGGAGAAGGTAGGAGAATAATAAGCCTTGTTTTGCTGGAATAAACGGTTGGTCATTATAGCTGATGAATATATATAAATTTCGTCGCTTTAAGCGATATATCGCTGTATCCGATGTCGTTATAGGCGGTATGTGTACTTTTTATTAGTTTATATTATAGAGATTCGGCCGGTACCTTGCCATTCGGTTTTTATAACTGATCTGTCGTTATATTCGGTTTAGACTGTATGTATATTATCTACTAGAGTTTTTTCCGCGGCGTAGTGAAAACCTCTAGGTAGTAAGCTCTATGCTACGTACATAAAAAAATAATTATGTGTTTTAATATGTATAAACCTTCAATACTTACGTTTCTTGTTGAATTCACAACAATTACAAAGATACTAACTCAATATAGTGTAGACAACTGCACAGCCAGGTAGGGCATTTGCCCGACTGGATGGCTACCAGATCTAAAGTATGTCGCCAAAACAACCTTGAATTGTGTTCCGTTATTGATGACCAGGTTCCAGTCTCCCTTAAGGTGCTATTCGAACCTCGGCTGCAGGCTGCGGATTCAGGCTGCGGATGCAGGTAGCATACGCATGACACGCAGCCGCTGCCTGCATTCGCAGCCGGGAGTGATTCCGAGGCTGGCTGCACGTTATGCGGCAGGCAGCAGGTGGCGGCCAATTGCTTCCAATATCTTAGAATGTCCGATGTGAGGAATAGTCGTGAGAATAGTTTTATGTTATATCTTTTATTAGAAGAGGAAGAGGATGATGATGAGGTGTTGTCATTGTTAACTAGCCAGAGAAGAGAAGCCACATGTCCTTATATAAAATGTAGACCCACTGATGGAAGTTATTCAATATTAATTAAGAAACACTTGAAGTATAATGACGATCAGTTTAGGAATTATTGTCGATTTAATAAGGTTAGAGAGTGACGTAACTAAGTACGCATCGGCTTGCAGCCGCAGCACTACTGGTCTGCGATCGGCTACGGCTGCAAGTCGCAGCAGCAGCCGCGTTCGGAATGTTTTTACAGAATTTCTATACTACTATATAGAAAACCAGTCATGCAGCCACAGCCGGCTTCGTGCAGCCGCCGCATGTGCTGCCTGCAGCCGCAGCCTGCAGCCGAGGTTCGAATGGCACCTTTAAAGAGAGCAGCAGCGCATTTGTAACATCTTTGCTGTTGCAAATGTCTATAGGCGATGGTAACCGCTTTCTATCAAGTTGGCCATCTGTTTGTCTCCTGATCTGCTACAATAAAAAAAACCAGCAAAACATAAAGAAAAGTCACAACTAACTGATTTAAAGTACCCGATACGTAATGAATGGACATGTGGGCAACCTGACAACGTATTTGTAATTGAATTACAGCGGTGGTTGTCTACATCGCAATTGCAGCGCCACCTATTTTGCTAATCCGTCTATTCCAAGTAAACTACTTCTTTTATCGGAATAACTGGCTACTGGGCCGGATGCGATGCGCTTTTCGCTGATCTACAGCAAATTCTTAGACGCTACGCTTTCTATCCTGCCGGATTTCCAGCCTTCCCTATCCCCCCTTTGCCATTGGTGTTGCAAAAGCCTGTAGCCGACGGTAACCGCAGTCCATGAGTTGGATCGTCTGTCTGTTTGTCAGCTTCGAAATGAAAAAATATACTTAAATAATGGATACATTAGAGGTAAAGAACGAAAGAAAAAGATTTATTGACGTAAAAAAGACTATACATAAAAAAACCACATAATACATTCACAATAAATTTAACACAAAACATAATCTTCTTATATATAAAAAAGAATGTTTGTCTTATGTCCTTTATAAAATCGTAAACTATACATTTAATCATGTGATGATCTTTAGTAAAGTAGTTGTACATGAGCCAGAGAAGGTTTCTGAGTTGGTTCACAATTGGACCCGGTAGGTGGCGCTGCTGTCGGCATATCGATTAAACCTCTTCCGGGCTGTGCGACGTCTGCCGGGACAGCTAGGCTAGGCTTATAAGTCGAGTAATAAATAATAAAGTAATAAAGTTTGTAAGTCGAGTTTTTTAGTCAACGAGATTGGCAACTCAGCATTGTGCTGCATCGGAATTTAAAAACCCGACATAGCGCTGGTTTTTATTGCTAACATATATATAGGTCTATAGGTACTTCAGTTCCAGTGATCATTTCGAGTCTCCCAACTCCGTATTGCATACGGATGTACTCTCCCACTGATAAGCGGTTCCCCCCCAGTTTTGGCGTTGCGTTATCAATGTGTAATTTATGATACCGTAATTCCGGCGAGGGTTGCCTTATGCATTACTAGAAAGTGCTGTCACAATGCCCCTTCATAAGAATAATTTTACCTTATTCTTTACGTACTTCAATATGGAAATAAAATTTTAGTTATCTTAAGTTAAACAATTTCAATATGAAATAGATCAACTTGGGTTACTTTAAGTTATCACTTCTGTCGGGCGTCCCGAGACGCACTTAAAAAAAAATGAATTATGTTTCTTAATATATCATAACGACTAATTTAGTCACAGTACTTCCCCTTACTGCCCCGCTGAAAGTTTCCATCCAGTACAGAAGTATTATTATACACAGATACCTTCTTCAAAGCTGGTTCAAATTTTGACGACTGTATAAAGTTTAATAGAAAGTCCACGGTATGGAAACCCTGATTCCGATACGCGTCGGCAAACTCGAAACGATGACGTCATCGATTAAACACCAGTCTGCAATAACCTTTCGCTATTCGAAGATCTTTGGCCTTATCTTATCGCTTTGATATCAGAGTTCAATATTATGATTAGGGATTTGCCGTAATTCGCGTGTTGAAATACCATTTAAGCTTTTGCACGGAGTTTTTTAACTTACGACTTTTACATTCAGAAATAATGTATAATATTGGACCACAAAAAAGTTGTGTGTGCTTTTGGCCAGACCTATCTAGTTTTATGTATTTCGATGCGCTGAATCAGAATGGTCAGTTTGGTCCATACACCCTTATAATTTTATGTTAATTTAACATCCAGGTATATTTTAACAATACCAATACATACCTAAATTTGAAATAATCTAAATACATACATATACTATCGTTATATATCACAAGCATTTTTCATTAACACAAGGATTTCCGTAGTTTATTGACGTGAAACTTGTATATAGACGGGGTATTAGGATTTTTTCTGTCACGTAAAAGCGTTACGGCCGCGTGGAAAGGCGGCATAATTTTAGAGTAGCCGTGGTGAGAGGCGGCATAATTTTATAGTAGACTATGTATGTGTGTTTTTGTTCCGCATCGAACGCGTGGTGAGAGTCGGCATAAATTTAGAGTATGGGTGTTTTTTTGGTTCCGCATCGAATTCAGTTTTTGTTTGATAAAATGAAATTTGTTTAAATAAAAAATGCATTCATTAAAATTTACCTACCTGCCTAACCTAACCAAATCATAATTCGCAGTATATATGCAAAATGTGTGCTCCCAACACACATTTCGATTTTTTGCAGGATTCGGAGTTTCGATTCATTTTTCCACTTATCCGTTGAAGTTTCACTTCAACTATGTGTCCCAGCACACATTTGGAATTTCTTTTTTTAATAAGCACCTCAAAATTAAATCCTACCATAATGTCCTCTACAATAACGCTCCCCAAATATAGGTAAACTTAGGTGCTATTCAAAAACACGTACAATATCTTCTACCTTTTATTAAATATGTACTTGTTTACGAGTGATTCCTCTATCCAATTAATCAGCAGCCGTGTTCTATCAATATTGAACCGTTCCGGCTGCACAAATATTAGTAACAATCGGCACTGTGAATACGATAATAATTCAATGTGCATACTGACCGCTGCACCACAGTATCATTCACTTAACAGTATTTGTGTACTACCGCCCAATACTCTGTGCATCGCATGTCGGGCTTCGCGATACGAATGTATAATGTACAATTCTACATTTCATGCTCCCTCATTTAGAATACTTATACTAGATTTATAGGCTCGTTAACAGGGTTATTAAAGAGTCATTGAAAATGAATGTATTTATTTTAAAAATGGAATCGAACTGATTACTTATTGAGAGTATACCACCGCTTCCAAAGCAATTTTAGTTACTGTTAAAGGAGAAGAAGCGGCGCAACACACTCCAGCGACATATCTTCCTACTAATATTGTAAACGCGAAAGTTTGTAAGAATGTATGTTTCTCTTTCACGCGAAAACTACTGAATGGATTTTGATGAAACTTCACAATAATATAGCTTACACATCAGAATAACACATAGGCCATCTATACTTATAATTAATATTATAAAGAGGTAAAGTTCGTGAATTTGTGGCGTTGTAGGGGGTAATCTCTGGATCTACTAAACGATTTTGAAAATTCTTAACCAGTGGAAAGCTACATTATTTCTGAGTGACATAAAGAGTTATATTTGATTGTGATTAATTATTTTTTCTGATGTCAAGCGAATTGGGCACGGGTCAGCTAGGAATTTATGTAGATATAGTGTGAATTATCCAAAATATAACGATTTTCCATCACCACGCGGGTGAGACCGCGGAGCGCAGATAGTTATTTCATAATTATTATTTTTCTTTTTCATAATGTAGCTTATACAAGTACAACGTTTAATAACAATGTAATTTATATGGATGATTACAGAAAGAGTTGGTAGCGAGCGCATTATACCCATTCGGTGCGGTCGTTTAAAAATCTTTCTTCGTATAATAAACCTTCTCTTACAAACGTTGCTTTACTAATTATCGCAAGCGTTTACGTTGTAATGTTTAGTCTTTCGTTATTTTAGTAGGCTATTTAAGATCGGACAGAATTCTTCTTGTTTGCCTTGTCTTGTCTTTTTGAGGGCATAGATTTTTCTGTATTTTCTAAATTTAATAGTAGTTTTGTTTAAACGCATAATATTTCCAGGTGGTCTAAGGAGCCGGTTTGAACAATCGTTTAGCACAATCGACACGTGTGGATATAACATGTAAAACATAGCATAAAGTTGCATTGAATTTTGATACTCGTAATATTCGTAATATTAGGAGTGCTGGACTCGAATTAAAATGCCGTTAGAATTACTATAGAGTTTATTATAACTATACAAACACGTATAACACAGGTACAGATATAACCGAACACAAGAAGTCCAAACGTTATGCCATAAAAACGTGCAAAGACCGTCACTAAAAGTTTTCCGATTGTAATACACATGTCTCACTTCGTGACAAGAACTATGAATGTCAAAGAAGCAAGTGAGGTGTGTAAGAATAAGCCTAAATGGCGCTCTGTTGTTCGTGCCTACCCCGCAAGGGACCTGGCGTGAAGTTATGTATGTATGTATGTATGTATGTCTCGCTTCGTTCATGGTTCTCGCTCGACTGGCTCCCCCTTCCATCAGGTCATCGTTTTATACTGCGCAACTGCAATGACGCGTCGTAAGGTGTGTCGGCTTAATCCAACACACCTGTCTAATGACCGCCATAAGAGATTACAATACAACAGTGGGCTGTTTTCTATTCACAAATTTTAAACACAAAGTAAACAGAACAAGACGAATATAATACAATTTAAATTTTGTCTTGTACTGTTAATAAAGGCACTAAGCAGCTGAAACTAAAAAACTCCGTGCACGAACGGAGAAGGAAGGAATTGCGACAAACCAACTCACAACCAGGTGGCAGGGTGTTTGCTCGTCTGGATGGATTCCACCCCGAGCCTAGAGTATGGCGCCATAATAACCCTGAATAGTGTGTCCGACACTAGTGGCTAGGCTCCAGTCACCCTTTTAAAGAGTTGCAGAAGATTAGTACCACCGTTAGTCTTACAAATATCCATAGGCGACAGTAAACGCTTCCCATCAGGTGTCTGCTGAACTGAACTATTACTTATACATTTTTGTTCTCTCGTATAATTTTAAATCGTTGTCTATATTGTCGAAAATATCGGCACAATTTTTTGCATCTCGCGTTGCAAATGTCTAGGGCGATACTCCGTTGGCATAAAGCCTAAGACTTTGGAGAATCGCTTAGTGATATTAACATGTGTCTAGATATACTGGTAGTTGTAAGACAATATAAAGTTCCATTTTGTTATGACACTTGTCATGTTCATCATAATAATTTGCGAAAGTGACCTCTTAAGGCAATTTGAGCTCATCAGAAATGTTTTATACTAGCTGTCCGGCTAGACGTCGTACTGCCGGGAAAAGCTTCAATCGATATGCCGACAGCAGCTCCACCGACCGGGTCCAATTGTGAAGCAACTCAGAAACCTTTTGGCTCATGCACCACAACGTTGCTAAAGATCATCACATGGTCAAATGTATAGTTTACGATTCTATAAAGGATATACAGACAAATATTCATCTTTATATATATAAAGAAGATTGCGATCTAATCCATAACCGCGCAAACGCGTGTCCTGTCCGTACTGTAATATTTTTTATACTATAGTTGCAGTGCCGTGGTTTGGCAGACTGTTCATAGCAAACAGCCATAGCACCACAATACATTGTTAAAACAATGTCTAAAATAAATCAATAACCAATCAGATTGGACTTGTGTGATTTTCATTGCGGTTCATGTAAATTTGGGTCAACGTGTAATATATTGATAATAATCTCTCACTGTATATCATTTAAATCGATGCTCCGATACGATTATTAAAATATACCATTTAAATTTCGTTTAAGCAGTTATATAGGCATTATTTCATATACAGACAAACCACATTTTTACTATGCACCGCTTGATCCAGCTCTCTGCTATACTTTATGTTTTATAATCTAGGTTTCTTTTAATATCACGCAAGAAATGATATCTACCTTCTAGGTGCACAAGGATGCATGAACTGCGGGACTTTTATCTCTACAAATGATGTCGATTCCGTGCGAATGACAAATTTAGCGACAAAGGCGCTGCGCTCGCGTTATTTCTGTGCCGCCATTGCACAATTCACTAACAATCATGGCAACGACGCGAACGAAGTGTTCCTGCCAAACCAGTTAATGATAACATATTCTACTAGCGGTCCCGGCAGACATTGTCCTGTCCTGAAAAAATAAAAATTCTATTCTTGTGCCTCCTACCGGTTTCAATTGTGATACTAAATCATACGAGGGGCCATTCAAACACACAAAAACAAAATCATCAAAATCGGTCCAGGCGATTACGAGGATCCTAGAACCCGATCAATTGTGTACCATCTCGGGACCCATACAAAAAATCATCAAAATCGATAAACTCGTTTTCAAGTTATGCGCGTACATACAGTCTTACGATTCATTTTTATTTATATAGATAGATATAAAGTAATGCGTAAGCAAGTTAGAAATCTCTGTTTTTATTTAATCTATAATAATTTGTATGATAAAATTCGAACCGCGGCATCGTAGAGGTGTTTAAATTTTCGTTTGCTTTCGATAAGATAACATATGTTTATTTATTTTTTGAGTGCTGCATAGGGACTACCAAACACGGTTTTACGCCCGTTTCCTGTGGGTTGGTCGTGCGGTGTTGATATCGATACCTTTGTACTTTTCCATATGTGTATCGCAGTAGTGTGTTTGTATGCCCGCGTCGTTTTTTCCTGACCTTACGGCAAAAATGGTCCCTTCGATGTTACTTCCTAAAGTTGTCATTGTGACAACAGGGGAGGGGATATGACAGTGGGTTGATAGCGATAGCGATGTGTATGTCTACACTAATATTCTCAAGATAAAAGATTTGTATGTTTGTAAAGAATAAACTAAAAAAATAACGAACGAGTGCTACATTATCCCTGATTAATATAGGCTATATATATAAAATTAGGGATCTCTACTAAAACTTTGATAATGTAAACCATCAATCTCAACAAAGTACTTGGCGCTGAAATCGGGTTCTATGATTATTATGTAATTTTATGTGTGTTTAAGTGGGTCACCGGTTGGTTTAGATACACAACTAACCCGTTAGATTGTTAAGGTTCTTGTCAAGTCTGAAAACCTGCCCGTAAAACTTCAAATTAAAATTTTGTTGCGATTCGTTTTTCCGCTTGATTGATTTTAAATTTGCATTGCATAAGCATAGCGGATATACTATCCGATCCTTTAACATTGAGAAATCTATAACAAAGAACATGTAAGTAAGATAAAGAAGGTACTTACTATTGCTTGTGTTAAAAGCAATAAGTACCTTTATGGACTCATATTGTTCTATAAAGATATATCTTTTTTTGGCTGAGATCCACAGACAGGCAGACAGTAGTTACCAACGTCTATGGAACACATGCAGGTGCTACTAATGTGCCGCTGCTCTCTAAAGGCACACTGGAACCTGGTCAGTCAGAACACAAAATTCAAAGTTTTTTTATAGCGGCTTACTCTAGACCAGGGGTTGTAACCATCTAGAGCTAGACGGACAAATGCCCTACCACCTGGATATGTGTTGTTTTGTCATATTTAGAACAATGTTATATAATTGTTATATTATCTATACGTTTTTCCACGTCTTTGTAGAATAGAAAATGAATAGTGACTTGTAATTTTTGTTAGCAAAATCAATCGATATCTGATTTGTCGAAAACTTTTGTTCGGCCGCGTGGCTCCGCGATTTGCCAGGTTTTCGTCACCGCAGCCTCGCGTTCAAGGTCCGTTTGCTAAACGGCTTTAGTTTCTGCGAGACCTCGATGGATTTTGCGTAAAAGATTGCACGCGGTCATCATGGAGCTGAATCGTCATTTCTCTGCATATATATAGCCCATACTGCAGGAATCGTGCTTCCCCATATCATGAGAACGGCTGCTATCCATACCTGCTACCCATGTACAAGGCCAATTGGCGGTCCGCCTATCAAATGAATTGTAGTATTTATATTATTTTGTATATCATTACAGTAGCATCTCGAATGTCAATGGAATTGAAAAAAACTTCGACTTAACAAGGAGTTCGAGATGTGAAGTATTAGATGGTTAAAATGTCGACTTGAGAAGGCGCGTTTTAAGACTCATAGTTAACGGCCAAACAAGTACTGATCGAAAAAACAAATTTAGGTTTGTTCATTACCTTATGTTTCACTGCTGTCTGTGTACATACATTCCTGTTCGATTTTATTGTTTGACTAACTTCAATTTACAGTCTGATTTTTGAAATTTCAGTTATCGAGTATAAATATGTACTAAAATGCCTACGCAAGTAAATAACATTTAGTTCGAGTTACAAAGTCTTAATAATTTGACATACCGAGTATTTGGGGGTTTAGTGGAATCGAACGGCATTTTATTTTCGTCTTAACAAGATTCGAGTTATAGAGATACCACTGTATTTGGTAGAATGTACTGTGCCTTTAGAATTGTATAATACTGTATACATTACATTCTTGCAAATGGAGATATTGAGATGTGTGAATTTCATCGCCATGTTTTTCTTCATCATCATCATCAGCACGTGGTAATTGTGAGTTAATAAGATTCATATGCCGTTAAAGTTGCTGACGGATATACCAGGCGAACATAAAACGCAAGAGCTCGTCAAAGCGAACCAGACTCTAAACAAAATATCGGCGCTCAGTTACCTATCGAAATATGTCGTCGCTTTATAGTTATACCTTTAGGTATAAAAATGGCCGTATCGTAAAACTGTTAGGCCCCGGTTATATTGTTTTATGTTTCGAGCCAATTTTACGGTACAGTTAATTTTACTTTTAACGCTGGTAATTAAGGAGTTTAATATCAGAAGTTTTCATAAAACATGTAATGTTTCGCGGAATTTATAATTTTGTAATATTAGATGTATTATTTGAACCGTGTTTCGTCTTGATTTATTATGTATATGCATTATATATGGGTGTGCTAGAGTTTTGCCTGACGGTTGTTTTAGACGGATCGTGTGTTCCGGTGTCTGGCAAGGAAGTTTTTTGAAATAAATTTCATGGAAGTTGGACCACGAGTTATAAATAAACAAACAATCAATTTTTTACAAATGCTCTTCAGTTGGAGCGTACTTTGAAAACATTTAAATCTAAAAACGAAAGATCATTCGTTGAGAATACTTGCGCATACAATGCAAGAAATACATATCTAAAACAATTGCAACAAAAGGAGTAATAAAGCTTAGATAATTTGTAAAACAGGATCTAATGATAATAAGACGAGGTTATTAAGTATCATATCATGTACCTACGTGGTGTTCATGTACCAAAAATAATTTAAATTTAGATTTAAATGATTCGCCAATTCGAAATGAACTTTAAATTTAAAAGTAAGTCTTGAATTAGACGTTTAAATTTTACTTTACAAAAGTGAGTAATTATTTAAGTCATAAAGTTTTCTATAGAATTCATAATACTCCAACAGAACATCGCATTAGAAGTAACTATGTATAAAGCACTTGTACGTATTTACAAATAACATAAAACGCTTTCAAAATATTCACATAACTGTAACCATGATGACGTTGATTAATATGATAAGGAGTAGACTTTTTGGTTTATTTCATGTGTTATTGAATAATCGTACTCGTTATCATCCCCTTGTTTTAGATTTTCCTGTAAGATCTTATCTCAATCCTAGAGAACTAGGTGCTATGTTGAGGAAACCAAAGCAATGTACCTAATGGAATTTTATAGATTGCTGAAGTAAGATTCTTCTTTGCCCTCCCTTACTCTGCTATACTGGATAAAGTTGTATCTAATTTGCACCCGGAATAGATTTAAAGCTGTATTTAATTTGGTAGTATGTTTTGGTTTTCTTATCTAATCGATTTAAAATATTTGGCCGGAGACCTATATCATGATTTCCGACTGCTATGCATTTAATGGATTTTAACTTGGATTTAAGGCTTATTATATTTATCTTCGTATTAAAATTTTACTTAAAACTTAACTTAAACAAATCAAATTATCGGTCGAAAAGAGATCCGTTGTGCACAAAACCGATCGTACATAATCGATCTGTAAGTAAATGGTAGCAGTCAATATTCCTGTTTCAATTTGACTTGTGCTTTCACATACCATAATTCATCGAAGCGACTCCTTTCTGTGTCAGGCAACTAACACCACGATCAATAATGCTGTACATTATTATATTTTATACACACAGTGCAAAAAACATGGTAAATTATGGTGTTTACACATGAAATCAATTTAGTTAGAAAACATGTTTGGTACTTTGATCATAGCTAAGTTTGTTACATAGATAATTTCATATATCTCAATCCATTTCGAGATATACTGCAGCTGCGATGTGTATTAGTGTCTTATTTATTGCTTGAAATTCTGAGGAGTAAGGCGGTGTACTATCAATATAATCAATATATGTTTGCTGTTAGCAATGGAATTTACTGCTGATGTTTGAAGTACAGTAAGTATTGGATGTACTTAGGGTTTGGGTATACTTAGCCTCTGAAGAATTTTATGACGCCTTTGGATAAGCTCATGTCTCAGCTTTTTGGAAACGAAACTATAACCCAACATTTTTGTAGGCATATTATTTATACAAGAAACCAACTTATATGTGTCTGGGATCAGCCCCAGAGTAATCCATTGTATATTACCCATAACAGAAGCGTAACTTGTTTCATTTGGGGATATAACAATATGTTTGTTTGACTGCCGATTATTATTATTATTAAAATGTATGTCTGACGACCACGGGCCATAAAAATGGCCCGGACACTTGGAGGGCTTCCGTTGGGCCCTAGCAAGACCAACACGTAGAGGCCCTTTGACAAGTTTAATGTAAATGTGGCGTGACACTGACCGGCGATTATCCCTGTCAACACCATATAATAATGCACCCAAGGACAAGCCCCAGCCAGTGTAGGACTATTGTGGGAAATGAGGACAAAAAGTACCGGACTATTTGGGTGAACTGCTAGTGATACTAGGGGTCTGGGAATATAGGGACTATGGCGTCTGACCGTCGCAATGTTCAGGGAACATGGAAAAATGGGCAGACGGTGACTCGCCACTCCTTGCACGGGCCCCAAAAAATGCCATAAGAGACAGGGGCAACATGGATATGAGTGGCTAAGGGGTTTTATTATTAATATTATATATATTTTTAGTCATATTGTGACTGCGCTCTGTGTAAGGTTTTGTTATAACTCCGCTAATTACTGTAGTTATCCTCTTTATTGTCGAAATCTAGATTTTTTTTGCATCTACTGCAGTGCCATTTAATTTGAGTAGTGATGAGTCTCCAGACCGTTATTTTTTGCGGAATAAACGTGCTAGAGAACCATTGCGTAGTTGATCTATAATATAATAGGTTGTAACATATTTCAATAAGTCGTGAACACCACCTTTTGGTAAACGTAGTGTGGAACGATGACCTGCGGATTGTCGCCGGTAGAAGTTACACGAAGAAAGTGCAGGACCGGGGTATGTGGCGTAAACATATTGTTTTTTGCAATCCACGGAGGCGAGAGGACTTTACACGCGTGGTTGAATGTGTACAGGCACATTGCGACATGTGTGTGTCTGACGGAGCGGTCAGTTGCGATTGCGTCACGTTCAATCTTATTCGCTTTTGGTCTCACGCACACATAGACAAGCGTTTGTCACTAGTAAAGCGAGTTCGCCTTCGTTCGACCTCGAGCAGACCGTTGGTCCAGCGAGCGGGAGGGGGCATCTTACACTACGTTTACAGAGACGCGATCTGCACTCCAAGGCTCGTCTGCTCCATCGGCCATCGGTCCTGCGACAAATGCGGCCGGTCCACTACCACTTTGGCTAGCTAATTTTAATTTATTTTTTCAATAACGAGTACTTTTAAGTAGGTTCCTGATATTATCGCATTCAAATACACATACCACTAACCTTTTATCTTTTTTAGTGTTGATATGATTGTTAGATAGTGTAGTGACGGATCTCAGTTTGTGACGCCGGGCAGCAGTTTATCGCTTATTATCAACAAATTTTATATGGCATACAAATACTTCGTCAGCATTAATCCGTTGTTATTATGAACGATATGAATACTTTCTAGATTAGTGGTAATTGTGTTATTATTGTACTAGCTTCTGCCCGCGTCTTCGTCCGCGTGGATTTTTTTTTTCATAAAAAGTATCCTATGTTACTTTTAATACCTAAGAATATTGGCCTTACTTGTAATCGTTTGTTAAATTTTAAGAAACTGCTCAGCAACTGATTAGCGAAAATATTACCCATAAACTCCGCTTAAGGATAAGAGGTGATGGTAAAGTAACTCATAAATAACTCAAAAATAACCAACATCGAGAGGTAGTTTAAGTGACTGCTAAGAGGCCAGTTTTATTTGAAACATCCATTGATTAGGGGCTTAAGAGTCTATTATTTAAGAAGTGGCTAATCCTTTCTTAACAAGATTATTGTAAGTAAGGCCCTATGTGTACAAAGTTGCATTGTTTGCATAGTTGAGTAGTTTTAGGCGTGAAAACGTAACAAACAAACTTATATCCACATTTATAATATTAGTAGGTATACCATTCCAAGTTTCAAAATATTTTTAGGGTCACGTAGGCGAGTGTCGAAAGTCAACACATTAAATCCTAATTTTTTGGTCTTTCGGTTTTAAAGTGATTTAGTCTGATTAATTTTGTATTATTTAAGTACTTACCTAACTTACGAATAAGTCCTTATCATGTTTTGGACAGCTCTTATCATGTTCTGTATTCTATATTTAATTGTAGAAAAACTAAAAAGAGTGAACGTTTCGATGGTTTACTTCACCCTTCCTCAATCCCGTCTTCCCTATCCCGCCTCCTTTATTCCATACTCCTATCCCGTTTCCTTCATCCTACAACCTCTTTTTTTTTGGAAGCACGAGGAATACATTTCATACACTACCGGCCCTTTGTGCCCGAAGAGTGGCGTAACAAAGTCGCCGTCGGCATATGTGGAGACTCAGCTGGTAAAGTCGTTCACAATATGCTACTACTTCACTAAACCTGAACCTGCATCCCATGTGTCGGCGCTGGTGGCATGAAGAGCATAAGACATAGAACGTAGTTACGCCCATGCTCATCCGCGCATCAAGGCCTGAGAGTGCCCTGGGAAGCAGAGCAAACTCACTTCATCAACAGAGGTCTAGTTCCACCATATCCCCAGATTCAAGTGGACCCCTGTAGCGGAATCACGGGAGAAGTTTTGCGCATATCTGCGCCCCCGGAGACCCGGCTGGCGTCGGTACCCTTGACTCGCAAGCGCACCTTTCTCTTCTCACAACCTCTTTTTTGTTGTTGTTGCTACTACTCCATTAAACCTTCCTACATCCCATGTGCCCGCGCTAGTGGTAGGAAGACCAACATACAGGCGGGCAACAAATTGGCTTCGCCCCTGGTGTTGTAAGCGTTTATAGGCGACGGTAATCAATATATATTAGGTGGACTGTATATGGATGATGGCTTCGCAATAAAAAGATGATTATATTTTTTTATTTTTAGCAAATGTTTTGTTTTGTTAATAATACAAAGTAAAACTTTAATTTCCCGTCAAAAACGAATATACACAAGTTTAAGATCGTATCGTATGTTTTTACAATTATCTGAAGAGCGCTGCCATAAAGTTTTTAATGTTTTCCATGATACAAAGAGCACCGCGGACAATTACAAACAGTTAATATAATGTAAATAGGAATTATTCTAATCAAGATAAGCGGGCGCCATTAAAACAATATTTACTTCGTAACTCACTAATGTAATTAACAATACTAAATTAATTTTAACAAACAGTTTGTAAGACTTGGTAAGATCCACTTCTATTTTGATAACGCCGGGCGGAACGCGTTTGCGCTCTATTTTCGGGCCCGAGAGAGGTCACAGGAGGGCGTGGGGGACTCCCGAGGGCCGGTTCTCCGGAACCAACCTTCAGATTAGCCAGTAAACCTAAGCCGCGCTTATACGAGGGGCCGTAGCACCTAAAAGTAAAATCCAGGTGGGTTTTACTCCTACCACCTAAACACTTAATCTATTAAAATGAGGAAATACTCATGGAAGAAAATTGTAATGTCGTAATGATAAAATCAAAGACCTCTTAAGGGCTCTCGTATACGCTGAAGCTGTTGTCGGGTCTACGCAAGAATTCGTGTCGTTTCTGCACACGAACTGCGTACATTACTCCGGCGCTGACCAAGAAAAAAAAACTAATCTGCCGTAAACACGACCCGCTCTGCGTTATTGTGGTGAAGAGAGCGGCGGAGTAGATGAGGTTCAGGTAATTTGAGTACGTTTAGGTGCTTCGTAATTAACATGATTCATTTCTTTACAAACAAACTTAACTAGTGCACCCTTTTTTTTTTTTTGGCCAGGGGAAATCCGCTTGAGGACTAAGCCGCGACAGGCACAGAAGCCTGGGGGATGCTCGCGACCCGGTGAGACAGTGTGGGATTCGCCAGATCGGGGGTGACACTAGCGCGCCCGGTCAAAACCGGTGCCACGCTATTGCCACTCCCCAGTTAGGGATACCCACTAAAACCCCTGGGTGTTCCGTCCTGCGCCTTATGCCAAGGCTACGGGAATAGGCTACCCGGCTCCGCATTCCCTGGCAGGCGTGGACCCCGCTCACTGGGCCTCTTCCAATGCCGGGGGAGCTACTCCCCCGGCGACGTCTCGGTCTTTTCCGGGCGTGGGGCGGTCTGTAACGCGCCCCACGGGAAGAGAGATGAGCGCGCGCGGAACACTCGCGCTCTCATCTCGACAACTAGTGCACACTACCATAACCTACGCACGACTGTTCGAAAACAATCTCATCGCTTACAAGTTCCTATTTATCTTGTCTGGGGCATTAGACACGACAAATTTTCGTGGCTAGGTCAAACTAAATTGTAGCCGTGTACATGATGTATTGGCCCTATCTGCCGCAGACACGGTAAAATGTCTTAGCACGTACAAGAGCCTTAAGCTGATAACTACACGGTTCATTTCTGTCTTTCAACTTGGACGAATCCACCAAAGTGATCCATATAAACGTAAACTTGAATAATTTAATACTGTGGTGTCCATTCAGTTTTGTGCCTTTCAACTACCCGTATATACGGATAGTTGAAAGAAATACTCATCACAAAGTTCCATTTTATTTTGATACTTAAGACTCCGGGTCTTTTTTTTCTATATTTTAGACGTCATACTAAGAAAAAAACTATACTGCGATAAGTAGTAGCAGTAGGTAAGTGTACTCAAATTTGTCGATGGAATAAGACCTTGACTTGTTTTCTCCTGCTTTCATGGTCAACCCCCTAATGTGTAACGAACACGTGTTTAATGGTAGGACTTCCTGACAAGGCCGCCAACGTGGCCTTTTGTCTCGGAATTCCTTTGTTAATAATAAGCTCTCTTATGATATTGAGGATGGAAGTTGTGGGGGTTAAGTTATGTGTGGTGCTTCGGTGGTGGATGACCCTTGTTGTATGCTGGTGAAGCACCACTAGGGGAGAGCCTATGATCGTTCATTCGCCTGAGAGGGGATTACAAAATTTATTTATTTATTAACCAACAAACATCGCTATCATCACAGTTGTGACCAATACGATAGCGTGGCACACGTAGTACATTATAGATGTATAATAAACATATTCAGTCTCAATCACAACATATAATATATCTTTGTATTTTACACTAAGTTCTAGTTCTAAAATATATTTTTCATATGTACGGTGGCGCAAACTAATTCCAACAGATATTCGTCTGCTTTGAAGTCTGTCGGCAACGACACCGCTCGTAGTTCAAACCAATGTATGGCCACGAGAAGCGCGCCTCCATGCTTTCTTCCGTACATTAAAAATAAGACGACAAGTTTTTGTGTTAATTCCTTAATTGTTCCCAATTTAACTTAGAGTATGTTAGAGTGGAGATACGTACCTATAAGTGTTTTTCTGCCGATTAAATTAAAAAAATATTAAAATTAAATTAAAATTTATATCACAGACAAATACTTAAATTATTTTTTTGCTATAGGGTTCTTATTACCTTATTTTTGTGTGTTATTTATATGTGCCTACTTTTTAGACGTTGCTTTTACGCGTGTCAGGTAATAAGAGGTTTTTATCAACTAAAATTAGGATTTGTCGGTGTGGTGTCCACAAACAAAGTAAGAGAGATGTTAATTTAATGTACGAGAGCGTCACTCGAAGCAGACCCGCTACTCGGACTTTCAACACAGAAATTTTAGTTTTATTTATGTGGTGTGCACAGTAGAATTCTAATAACTGTTATATTTACACATTTATGAGATTGTCATTTTTTATAATTTGCACGAATGCCCAATCTTACCGGCAGCTCTAACAGCGATATCATCTCTCTGTTTTTCCATAGCATCATGTTCATGTATTAACCATAGTCTTTAACTGTGCTAAATTGGACCTAGTTATGCAAAATGGAACCAACCCACACACAGTTTCGACAAATTTGAGAAAGAGCCGTTTTTATTAAAATTTTGCAAAAAAATATTTAGAATATTGTATATTCTAAATATTTTTTACATAGATACATTTTTTTGTATGCAAAATTTTAATAAAAACGGCCGTTTCTCAAAACTGTCAGTATGTGGGTTGGTTGCATTTTCCATAACTAGGTCCAATTATACATGAATAAATTGGTGGACGAAACGTGACGCAACAAATGTCTTCAGGATCCACCCGCGAGATCCTCCACGTGGGACGAAACCAGCTAATTTATACGTGTCCTAACAACTTGATTCCACTCCCAGGAGAAATCTCTCGGGATTCCCCGATTATAAATTTTCTTCTTTTGTCAACGGAGCCACTTTAAGCCGCTTCCAAGAAAATTCCCTTTGGATTCCTGTATCGCAGATTTTAAGTCTGGGAATTTGCTATCGATCAGCGAGAACGGCATAGAAATCTATCCAGTAGCTTTCGTGAATCGTGAATCCAAAACAAACATACAAATACAAAAAATCTAAAAAAATATAACACTACACTTTTACAATTTTATAATAATAATTTATTTTTAAGTATTTAGTTAAGTTTTTCTTCGTATCATTTATAATTTATGTATATTTTATAATATTATGGTTTTTTTAATGCGAAGCAAGCAGACGGCCCACGTCATGGACAGTGGTTACTATCGCCTGCAATGGGCTATCTGAATTCTCCAATACTTTATTTTTCGCACATTGAACCTTTTTGATATCTCATATTCTGAAAATACGCTAACTCCAAGCCTGATTACAAGGATGAAAACAGCACTTTTCGTCTCTAGCGAAAGATTTTCGTTGCTGTCGAAAAACTTAGAAAACTACGAGAGTTATAGACAATAAATGCGACTCGTGTCCCAATGTCGCGGCATAAATGAGCTAAATATTTATTCTCATCAGTGACAAGACCATACGGGCTGGTAGAATGCTACAGACAAAAAACTTGACGTTTCATATGTGACGTATACATATAAATGAGTTCATCAGATATGGTGTTAACGCTTGAAGAAGTACTATTTAAGCTCTGGAACTGTTAGCGCTCTCGCCACGCTCATGCGCAAAATCATCTCGTCCCTAAATGGATCACCCTAACGATCTACTACTTCAAATGTATAAAAAAAGAAATAAAGAAAATAATGTTTATTTAGAGTTATTTAAAATGATTAAAGTTTTTTTTTTTTTATAGCACGAGATCAGCAGACAGGCAGACGGCCCACTTGATGGACAGCGGTTACCATCGCCTATGGACATTTGCAACACCAAAAGTGCTACGGATGCGCTGCTGCTCTCTTTAGGGAGCCTGGAACCTGGTCACTAATGCCGGAACACAACACAAGGTTGTTATGGCGACATACTCTAGACCAGGGGTGGTAGCCATCCAGTCGGGCAAGTGCCCTACCACCTGGCTGTGGGTTGTTTTGTCGCCTCTTACGACAGGCCGCCGAGCCGCAGGAAATTGTGTTCTTTCTCCGTTCCTGCACGGATAAAAGTAAAAGTATACATAAGCAGTTTAATAAAAGCCAAAACTGAACAACTGTAAACAGGCCCTCCTAATTCAGCAAATGCTGGTTGAATACACCCAACGCTGGTCTTCCGTTAGTGCCAAACAGTAACGTCACCTACGAAGAGAGCTTCTATTTTTGATGTCTTGCACTTATGTTGCTGGACATTTATATTTGTACTGTCTCATCTCTACGCAATGCTCGATGGATTTTTTTTGGGATAAATGCTGAAAATTTTATTTTTGTTCAATTTGGTATCTGTCGGGTTTCAGAAGACGCCGCGGGCACAAATAGTGTACGATAAATATCTTTGTCACCTTAAGCAAGTCGAAAGAGCTCATGTTTTTTATCAAAATTCACCCTTCAGATGTCAAACATGAATATAGTCAGTGACGCGATGAATTGTTTATATTCAGTACACACGTATTATATTATCATATCGACCATAAATAACCTATCGGGTACCCCACGACACGTAACCTATGGGGCCATTGGTCAATGGAGTTATCACGAAGTCTATGCTTTCCATGGAAAAAGCCTAAATGTAAACGATAATCTTTTGTAGATGTTGTTCTGTGGTGAGAGCTTTGAGAAGTATATGATTATGAGGCTGTCCTGAATGTTATTGTTACGAGTTTGCGGGAATCGAATTAAAATGCCGTTTGAATTATTATAGAGTTTATTAGAACTATTCAAACATCTATAACACAGGTACAAATATAACCGAACGCAACAAATCCAAACGTAATGCAGAAAGTCGTAATTCAATAAGCGCAAAGTCCCTCACTATTAGATTCCCAAATGTACACACGTCCCCCCTGGCTCGTAGTTGTCGCTCAAATGATCCCCTCTCTCAATCAGGCCATCGTTTTATACTTCACAAAGGCAAATGTGCTCGCCCGGCAACGTCGACATAATTTTCTAGAATTAGCTTGTACTTATAATCCGCAACACCTGAGAGTTGGCTGTTCTCCACAATAACTAGATACGTATGCCAATAAATAAGTGAACAAAACAAGACGATCACAAAAGGATTACAATTAGTTCAACTGCCGACAGGTAATAAAATGGCTTTTACAGATCTGTATGTAGAATTTGTCTCTATCGGGGCCTAAGTTGTAACAATATGATAATGAACAGTGTGAGAAGGGCACGCTAAAGATATTAGAAAAAATGTAATAATAATATTTGGGAAGGGACTGTCAAAGTGGTTTGGACATATAGAGAAAATGGACGAAAGGAGACAAAACAACTATATGACAAATATGTTGCCAGGTTTCATCACAATGTCTGCCTTACTGTTGTTAGCACGTGGTAAATCTTGTTCTAATATATAAAGCCAAAGAGTTTGTTTAATTGAACGCGCTAATGTCAGGAACAACTGGTCTGGTTTGAAAAATTCTTTCAGTGTTACATAGCTCATTTATCGAGGAAGGCTATAATCATCACGCTAACACCAATAGCAGCGTAACACCAATGAAGAATGTTTCAAAGTTGAGGGTTTTTATTTTAAACTATTCCTTCCTCCTTACTTTTTTAAACTGTTCTACGCGGACGATTTTGTGGGCAAAAGCTATACTTTATAAGTTGAAAACTCTATAATTCTTGTTTTTGGCGTCTCTCCTCAAGTTTGGCTTACAGAGGTTTTAATGGAGTGTCGTATCTCATTGATATCATGCGCTTGTTACTAAATCTTGGAACACACGTGAGATTTACTATAGTTTCGACAAAAAGTGGTCGTTTTAAGACCACAGAACATAAATATATTATAATATAGCGAAAATTTGATATAAATATATAATATAGCTAACATATTTAGTCATTAATTATATGTAGGGTCAGCTGTAAAATTATGTAAATCGTGGCATTATTCTATGATCGCTTTATTTGAATAGAAACTTTGTTTACATTGATTTATTTGAAACCATATTACATATTATTTATTTTGGACCGGTAGCTTCCCGCTATGTTTCGATATTTATTTGACAGCTAGTATTTGTAATTGGTATTCAACATGTTTAATGTTATTTTTTTCACTTAATTGATTTAACATTTAAGTTGATCGAACTTATAACATTACTTTTAGTATTCCAAAAGTAAATGTAATTTTTTTTCAAGATTTTACGTAGGTTTGTGTAGAAGTGAAGCCAGTGCTATACGCGTAAGAATCTCGTAGATAACAATTGAATTCGTTTCCACTAAACCTTATTATCTAATACATAAAGTTGTTTTTTGTATTGGGATCTGTTGAGATAACATGATGTCAATGAATTTTATTACTAAGGGTTATATTACGCATGGAAATGTATGTTATGTTGTCGGTTGTAGTACGAATTTAAATGGTCTACGTGGTCGAAAGCTTGTTGATTTCTTCAGTAAGAGCATGGGCTCCTACTTAAGGCGTCTGTTGTCGCATGTGTTGAAGTACTAAGGAATTACAATGTCTACCAAAAAAGGTGCCTCGTAACGCATTACAATTATAGTTGATGCTCCCAGTCCTTTCTTTTCTTTATATAGAAGATCTTGGTGTAAACTTTCAGTCGACGTCTTATTACTTAAAACATATTTTTTTAAATAAAAACCGCATACATTTTAATTAGCTCCTATTAATTTTGTATGAAATTCATGAAATTTACGAACCTTAACAAAAAATGTATTATATTTGGCTTTTCTTTCCGGGTGTATCTTTGTGAATCTGTATTTAGAGGGTAAGAGATGTTTTATTGCGAAGTGGCAAGTGCCATCCTCTCCTGTCACTTCGCGGTGAGTTCGAGGAGCCGGAGTGACTCAGATCTCCGGCTAATAAATGGTGAGGCCAGCCCGGAAAGGGGCCGGCGCTCGTCCGTCCGGGCTGGTGGTGAATACGCGACCAAGCCCACAGCCTGGACAAAGGACGCTCGAGGATCGGACAGAGGTTTTAGTAGATATCACACACGCGGCGTGGCAATAGCATCTCACACATGAGGTGCTGGTGCCACCCCGACCTGGCAAATCTCACACATGCTCCGCGACCGCGACCTTTCTCCCTCACGCGACTCACGGTCCTCAATTGGAAATGGTCGCCGTCCCCTATAGACATTTGTAATACCAGGGACGAAACCAACGCGTTTCAAACAGTTTCTGAACGATGAACGCCGAGCGTGTACTCAGGCCAATCAGTTGGACGCTCTATTACTCACAGCCCGCCCCACTTTTCCACTCAGGCCAGCGTATTTGCTCGACTGGATAGCGACGACCACTGGTCTAGAGTAAGCCGCCATAACAACCTTGTGTTGTGTTCCGGCATTAGTGACCAGGTTCCAGTCTGCCGTAAGAGAGCAGCAGCGCATTTGTAGCACCTTTGGTCTTGCAAATGTCCACAGACGATGGTAACCGCTTACCATCAAGTGAGCCGTCTGCCTGTCTGCTGAATTCCTGCAATAAAAAAGGCTGTACACTCATAATACGAAACACGCTTAGCTCAAGACCTTCCCATAACACTAATTCTCTGTTCGCGTGCTATCACACCGACCTTAATAGTTATAATCAACATAATGATTCCAGCATGGCTCTGCCATGTCAGAGCTGTTGATAAGCCAACATGCAAACAATAGAATGAATCCCTTTACGAAATATTCGATGGTCTTTAATTAATACTCATGTTGTACAACATTGTTTCGAAGTTCCCTGAAGCTTTGATGATAAAAGCGATGAAGTTCCGCGAATGCGTACAATATTTCTCTAGCCGGTAATAGGCTATCGAATCCCCCTTCCACCCTCTGCTTGCAAATGTTTAATGTTAGAAAAGCTAGAAAAAAACCCCTTTCATAATGTAATGTTACGTGTGAAAATTTAAATTTAATCTAAAATACAAATTCATTTATACTTATTTCTAGGCCTTACATAATTATATTTAAAGTTATGGTAAAAACACATTTTGAATTATAATAGTTTTTTTTGGCAGCGGTTGTTGCACTAGGCTCTAGGTCTGTATCGCGGCACAATAATGTAACAATGTACACAATTTTATTCATTTTTTCATTTATCATTTAAGAGCATGCTCTTGTCGGTGGAGCCTCTTCCAATCTTCTCTATTATGGGCCAGTTGTTTGACTTCTGTGTAAGACACGACACCCACTTTTTCTTTTATTTGGTCTATAAATGCTCGCCTTGGTCTTCCCTTGCCTCTCATTGCTTCCACTTTGCCTTTAATTAACGTGCATAAGAAGGTGTCGTGTCTTAGCAAATGGCCATACATCTTAAACACAATTTTATTATAAAAACTTAAATATAGGTAGTGGAATTATTAATTAATTAATTTATTACTATGTAAAATGAATGCGTGCGTGTGTGTGTGTGTATGTACCCCTAGTGTTGTAGTCGCTTTGGTAATGTGCATTCTGTGTTGCTGTAATTTGATGTTTATATTGTACTTTTAAGTTTTGCGCCCACGAATTGACTGATTATATATATATATATATATATATATATATATATATATATATATATATATATATAATAGCTTCTGCCCGCGACTTCGTCCGCGTAGTGCGGTTTTAACTATCCCACGGGAGCTTTCGGGATCAAAAGTATCCTATATGTTGACCAGGGATATAAGCTATCACCATACAAAATTTCATGTAAATCGGTCCAGTCGTTTCGGAGATTAGCCGGTACAAACAGACAACAGAGAAACAAAAATTAAAAAACATATTCTACATCCCCCTGACCGGTTTTTAGCATTTTTTTTGTTGTACAGAAATTCGATCTCTATAATTTTATTATATTATATCGATGATACTTTTCAAAGTAACTTATGCCAGTTCCTATATCTTGCTTAACCGTTCATTTTCTATACTGTTGGTTACAATTTGACATTAGCTCCATACGAGTGATCTCGAAATTCAACCGACGGTAAGACAAGTGAATGTGTAGTAAGATATACAAAGGCCTTCGAGCCACAAGTACGCACGCGTATTTGCTCGCATGTCTATCACTCACTTAAAATATTTACAACATCGTTTTCGAAGTCCGCTGAAACTATAGCGAGCTTTATTGATAAAAAAATAACATTCGGCGAATACGTACGGTGTTTTTATAGGCGGGGGTTGGAGGCCCCCGTGCCACCCGCCGCCCCCACGCCGCAGGACCCGATCCTCCATTAACGTCGAATAAATATTTTCACTCTCATAAATTCATATTCTGCTTTATGTATTTTTATCGTGGGCTTTTTCGCATGAAATTAATTTGTTGTACTTGTAGGGTATATTTTTTGGCTTAATTAACATTTCAAATGTGTATTTAATTAATCATTAATGAAAAGTCGTTGACTTGTTACTTTGTTCGTGTGTTTTTAAGGTGCGGATAGTTGAAGGTAGAAAAACATCCTCATGATCTCATTTCGGTGTCATCGCAGAATCCTGAGATGGAATTTTCTATATGTTATATGTATGTGTCTAGCAGTGTAGCATAATTATAAGTTGAGACAATAATTTTTGGTCATTGAAAAAGGGTGTCCAGAAGAGAGAATTCGAATATTTTTTTTTAATATTTTCTAAATTTCGCGACTTGTATACGTGATAAAACTACATTCTAACGGTTTGCGCGGTAATTGATTTGATTTTGGTTATTCCGACGTTACGGCCGCTTTTCAGTTGCCGTGATCACGGAAGACAAAGATGACAATTGTCAAAGAGTATTGTTAAAGTTTTATTTAGCCTACCGCCAACTTGTTCATTTATTATTTAATTTGGTTGTTATTTACTCTATGAGAGCCTAATCTAATTTACCACCGCTTCACAACATGTTATGACTTGAAGAGAAGAAGCGGCGCAAGAACCTTCAGCAAACATGCCTATGTCAATTTTTTTATATAATATTAAAATGGGTAGAAGGAAAAATAAAACAAATTATCAGCCAAGATGTTCCATTGGACGCAGAAAGAGCTCAGTGTCTTGAAGTCTGACAGTTAGGTTTTGCTGGATTTGAGTCTTAATGGTTTTGATGATCGGATCCCAAACATATGGTACTTGCCAACCATCTTCTCTATTGAAATTTGGGAGTTTTTGATTTGAATATGAAATTGAAATAAACCTTTTCTCAATATTATTTCCAAGCACAACTTCAAAGGATTTCTGAACGCATATATTTTTTGGAAAAAAATAAATAAATTGTATAGTTTAAAAAAATCCCCCTTTGGTTAGATATACCAATTTGTAAGGGCTGTCTGACAAAACTTATTCTTTATATACGTATGATCAGTTCCTGTCTTATTACTAACCGTTCATTTGCCATACGAGTTGTTATAATTTGGCATAAGCTCCCATACAAGAAATGTCAAATTTCTATCGATGATGAGATTTGTGAAGGACCACTAACTGTACTAGTAGTCGAAATTCGACCAAAATAGTGTCATAGACTTCTATAGTCACAGATTGACTTGAACAATAAACAAAAGAGTATATATCCGTGTGTGTGTCAAATACGTGGTAATGTGTGTAATGTTTTTTTTATTCATTTAATGTATTTTTTATGCAGTTTCAAAAAAATATTAGCATTCTGCACTCCTCTTAAACTACTAGCTGTGTCTGCGACGTTGTTCGCGTGAAATTTGTTTTCAAAATGCCCCGATTTTCAAATATTAGTCATTGGTGTTCCGCTCTGATCGGTCTTAACATGATGATACGAGTATGTAGCCTATAGCCTTCCTTGGTAAATGGGCTATCTAACACTGAAAGAACTTCAAATCAGACCAGTAGTTTCTGATATTAGCACGTTCAATCGAACAAACTAACAAACTCTTCAGCTTTATTTATTAGTATAAGTGTGAGAAATTTCATACTTCTCCTTCCGCGCAATTTTCGTAAAAAGGGCTACAAAGTTTTTGCTTCACGTATTTAGATAATGATAAATAACAGTTTGTAGACAGACACTGTTCATAAGAAATAATTTAATGTAACTTTTTATGTATTTTGAAATCTGTTTGATGCCAGAATAAATGAAAAAGGAAAATGTCTATTAATATTTTAATAAGACTTCAATTCTTGTTGTGATTGCTTAAGGAACCCTAAAATAGGCGGGTTTCCCGGAACCGTACATTAGCTAACGTCATTCGTGTGATATCAGGATAGGAGACTACGATTTTACGATTCTGTTTAGTGTCGAGCGTGATCTTGGAGAGGAGATATTTTGTCACAGTTCTAGGAGCATTAATATTTATGGCGTGGCTACTATCGCTTTTGTTATGGTTGTCATTGAGTATTATTATGTTGTACTTTTCTGAAAAGTTAATTATTAGAGGCCTTACTTATAATAGTTTCTTAAATTTAAAGATACTTCTCGGCAACTGATTAATGAACATCTCACCATAAACTCCTCTTCAGGATAAGAAGTGGTGGTAAAGTAACTCATAATTAACTGTCAAAAATAACCAACTTCGAGAGGTAGTTTAAGTGACTGCTAAGAGGCAAGATGGCAAGTTGCATTTTGAAACAGCCATTGATTAGGGGCTTAAGAGTATCGTATTTAAGAGATGGCTAATCCTTTCTTAACGAGATTGTTATAAGTAAGGCCGTTTTTATGTGTATATGATGAACATTAGATGTTTTCTATTCTATTCTACTTATTGTAAAAGTTATTCTCAAAAAGTTATGTTTAAGTTCTAGCCATACCAAAGTTCATTGTAGTTGTGTTTTTTCATATATAGAAACATCATTCAATAGGTGACCACAGTCTGAACGAAAATTAATTATGCGCTTATAACCATTAAAACCTGTTTAGTTTTAATTAAAAGCTTCTTTATATAATTCATTAATATATCTTCTGTTATTACTGATACAATTTTATACACCTAGTATTGTTTATTAAAATTTGATGATGTAATTATACAGTGCGCGTACTCTTTTGAATATTAAATTGGGGCAGTAAAGAGCTTTAATTAATTCAATTAATTAAGTCTTCTAAACCCCGATACCTGCCGTAATAAATTCCCATATCTCATTTAGATGCGAGGGAATTCAGACCCCAACCGCCGGTGTACGTCGATATATGCAAATAACAAAGCGATCGTCCACCCATCGGTACCTAGACAACATGACAGACGGACAGACAGTCCGATCGATGTATACGCACCAAACACACGCCTATATAAAAGTGTTGCTAGGTCGATAAGGCGTTCGGAATATGCTTGGAAATTGTTGTGAGAAAATAAATACATTTGCATTTCGTTCAACGTTCTTTTTAGGAATGTCTTTATAAGCAAATACTTACGGCCTTACTTATAATTAGGGTTGTAACGGAACTTCGCTTCCGCCTCCGTTACTGCGGAACTTCCGCAAGAAATCGTACCTCCGCCTCTGCCTCCGCCTCCGCATCCGTGTAAACTGCGGAGTCATAACGGAGGTTTTCATTCATTTGTTAAATGCAAACGTCATTTAACAAATGAATGATACGCGACAGGAATCAACCTGTCGAATTGCTTGGACGCGTTAGACGTAGTACATACGTATTTGATTTAAAATAAATATTTTGTACTATTGATAGTTATAATAAACCATAAACTACTATTTTTTCTACATCCACTTTCACTTCCGCCTCCGCCTCCGTTAACCTCCGCATCCGCGGAGGTGAAACCCGTCGCCTCCGCATCCGCCTCCGCCTCCGCTAAGAAGGCCTCTGTTACAACCCTACTTATAATCTTGTTAAGAAACAATTAGGCATCTCTTAAGTAAGATAATCGGAATCAGACCCTAATCAATGAATATCTCTTTTTTCACTTATAAACGTGTTACCTGTTGTTTACATAAACGTATAAGAAAACTGGATCATATTTTAAATATTCGTGTCGATGTTATTTATCACCCTTACTGCTTGTCACCCCCGATAGATCGCCACCACGACGCCATTGCCATGCTGTTCTGTAAATATCCCTCGACAGCAAAAGTGCGTTGGGGCGCTATCGCGCTGTGGCGGTATTATACGTACACTTTTATGTCGCATCTGACAAATGTATTTTTTATCTATGGGCTTCTTACTCATGTTCATACTTTAACTAGTAACTAGAAAATATATTAGGGTCATTAATTATGAAGTCATAATCTTCGTTAGATATGGAGTTAGTAGAGGAATTAATCTGAGCTCTATACCTACGGATAAATTATGAGAGCAACTATAGTCCGATGCTGTCTAAGGTGGTGGAGCACGCAGTGGTCGGTCTGCGTTATTTGGGTATGTTAGCACGCTATGCGTTTGTTCCCTGATAGGCTTGGACGGTCCGTCCAGTCTGGCCAGTCTGCGGCTATCTATGTCAATTTCAGATCTTGGTATTGGTATTTTTATGGTTATAATTTTGACCAATATATTTGGTAATAATTTACATCGTGTAAACTATATTGAAAAATGTGCTCAGACACGTATAGAAGTTGTTAGCATCAAATCTCTCTGTTTTTCATTTTCGATTTAGTACTGTATTGTTTTGACGAAATATGTTGATAAAAATGTTTCAATTGTTTTTTAAATCATGTATGCGTCGGAAACAACTGTCCGCTATCTGGTAACATCTTTCTAGGTATACGTAGGCTAAATTGCGTACGTCGTGTGACGGGCCCGTCACTAATTGCCAGGCCTTTGTATCCAGTGTGTGCATATATTTATGTAGATGTACATCTGGCTGTTGTAGATTTGGCCTTTACTAATTACCTACATACATGTGTAAATACTAACTCTTGTGACTGCTAATGTGACTTATGTGCTATTCCAGATCAAATGCTATGCCAAATCTCATCCAGATCCGTTCATCCCTTATAGCGTGATGGACAAACATCAATATAGAACTATATAATCTTAATATATATAAATTACGTGTCACGTTGTTTGTCCGCGATGGACTCCTACTTGACCGATTTTAATCAAATTTGCACATCGTGTGCAGTTTGAAGCAACTTGAAAGATAGGATATTTTTTATACCGTTGGAACCGGTAGGTGGCGCTGAGATCGGGATCTAGAATCCTCCTAACCACCAGGAGCGATTTTGGTGATTTTGTTTTTCTGTATTTGAGTGGGACCCCGGATGATTAAAACCCATAATTGGAACCGGTAGGTGGCACTAGGATACCCGATCCTAGATTTTATTTTTTCAGATCAGGACAACGTCTGCCAGGGCCGCTAGTAGAATAATATGTCTGAAAACCTATTGAAAGTGAAACAAAGATTTTCATAGAAGACAAAAAAGCTTTTTTTGTAAAAAAAATATGTTGCTTGTGAAAATATGAAACAAGATTCACATCGAATAATATATAAATAAAATAAACACGATCTGATAAATGAATTGTTGAAAGTACAATCGCTTACGCTTGGATAGCTTCAATTCAATTACGCTCTCCTCTCTTTGATAAAATACACTCTAGATTATTATTGGCAAGTCGATTTACCGTGATTAGGCTTCTAGGATATATACTTAGACAAAGGTTTTCCAAGAATTCAGCTAAATTGTAGCCTATCTCGGCTTAATTTGGCTACGTTAAAATAAAATAGTAACTTTAATTTTGTTAGTGTGCTGAATATTGTTACGAGTTTTTTTTTGTGTTTGCGTATAGGCAAACTGGCAGACGGGTCCACTTGATGGCAAGTGGCTACCGTCGCCCATGGACATCTGCAACACTAAGGGAGCCGATGCGTTGCCTACCTCGTTGAGACTTTAAAAATCTGTTTACGCCCTTTGCAGGAGTTAAATTAAAATACCGTTGGAATTATTATCGAGTTTATTAGAACTATACCAACACGTATGACACAGTTAAAAATATATCCGAACACAACAAATCCAAACCTAATGCAGAAGGTCGAATTCAATAACACGCGCAAAGTCCGTCACTAAATAGATTACTGAATGTACACAAGTCTCGCCTTGATCGTGGTTCTCGCTTGACTGACGCGTCCCTCAATCGGGCCATTGCTTTATACTGCACAGATGCAGTATGTCCGCCCGGCCACGTGGACCGGATTTCTCCTACAATCAGTTTTTTTTATAACAATACTACGGACTCGAGGTCCGTACCCTTTTTACAACTTGATTACTGATATTGATTTTTTGAGTTTATACACGCTTATTATTATCTTGTGTTATAGTGTGTGATATTTTGTGGTTTTTAAGTGGTGAATTCCTAGAATCAGTTTGTACTTTAAACCCGTAACACCTGGCTAATGATCACAATACAACAATAGGCCATATGCCAATAAGTAAACAAAAGAAGACGGCCATAAAATAATTCCAATGTTATAAGTTCAAATGCCGACGGGTAATAAATGTGCTTTGTTTCAGATATGCAGGTGGGTTTTGTGTTTGTCGGGATCTGAGTCGTAACAATATAATAATAATAAAACGAGACATGCGTAAATCAAAGACAATTTAATGCAGAAGAAAAAATGTTGACACAAATATAAAAAAAAAACAAAAGAACACGTCTATGTTCGATATTTTAAAACCAGAGTTTGCCTCGCGGCTTGCCTCTACATTGAAGCTATAAAAAAAAAACAACACGGTGCAAATTTTTGGATTTCTCGTTTATTTGTAGATATTCCTGTGTGTGCGGGATTCATTTAAAAATTACTGGGCCGATTTTGATGCCGATATATATATATATATATATATATATATATATTATATATATATATATATATATATATATATATATATATATCGGGGTATAATTATTATTGTACCTAAATACGGCATCAAGTCATTCGATAGCGTGAGTAGTTTGTACGACGCGTTATTCTAATCGATGTATACGATCGCACCAGAAAGGCAATTAAATATTCATTAATACGCTTTTGGACCGATGTTACACTGCCACGACACGGCCACGGCAAGTGTTTATTTACACTAGAGTTATTAGGATATAATTTGCATAATGAGTTTGTAAGAGTAACATGACATTTTGTACTGAGCCAATACAATGTACCACTTCAAATGAGGCGAGTAGATTTGTATGGTTTGTACCGCGGAAGTACATTTGAAGCGATGAGGCCGGTGAGGCGATGAGCGTCATTACCTCATTTGTCTCGTACAAAACATGTAGTTCGGAAATGTTCTTTAAGAATCGGATGTGATCGGCCTCATTCGCCTCATCTTACTAGCAGTCGTACATGTCATGTTGTCTCTCTTTGTCATTTGTAGAGGCGTTATTGTACTATTGTAGCATAAGCCTCGTTCCGTCCTTCCTCTTACATTAGACGCGCCAGCAGTAAGTAGTAGCGCGACAAAATATTTGAAGCATTACATTTTTACATTTTGTACGGGAAAAATGTATCAGCTCGTACGTGTCCGACGCAACACTTATTTACACTACCAATTGTTATGAGTTTTTAAATATTTCCATTTATAAATGTTATACCGTATGTGTAGTTCCCGGCGCGGATCTTGACCGGTCAACGGAATATTAAACCTATATTGACGTTTAACTGACTGCGTGTTTTTATTGCATGAGTTCAGCAGACAGGCAAACGCCCATCTGATTGGAAGCGGTGACTATTTTTGGTACACCAAAGCTGCTACAAATACGCTGCTGCTCTTCAAAGGGAGACTGGAGCCTGGCCACTAATGCCGTAACACAATCCAAGGTTTATGGCGACATACTTTAGAGAAGGGGTGGTAGCCATGTAGACGGGCAAATGTTCTACCACCTGACTGTGGTGTGTTTTGTCGCCTTATACGACAGGCTGCCCGGCCGCAGGTAAATTGTATTCTTAAGTGTGTTCTACCGTTTGTGCCACGTGGGCTGTTCTGAGGAACCAACCGTGTGGGTGGCTACCACCTCTGGTGTAAAATATGTCGCCATAACATCCTTGAGTTGTTGTCCGGCGTTAGTGGCAAGTCCTAATCCCAGACTTCGATGCGGGCAATAGACTAAGTGCCCTTTGGTGTTGTAAATATACGTAGGCGACGTTTAACCACCAGGTTGGTAGTCAGCCTGTTTGCTATATTCCAACAAAAAAAAAAATGCGGATTGAAAAAATATTTTGCCTGAAATAGATTGTGATTTTCCTCATCATAACATTTCGTGGAAATACGATAAAAAATCTTATTTGTTCACAACAACGTGAACCACTTGAAAGGGCACATTCCTGGAAAATTATTACTTTGTTAATTTCCAATTAGTACAAGGATTGGCCTAAAGGGCAAACCTTTATTCATCGCAAAACATTACCATTTTACGTTATTAATGCTCTTTATATTTATTTTTAAAGTTGGTAGTACACTCGCTGACGGCATATTGGCTGCAAGTCTGCTGTTACAGTTGTTTCGAAATGAACGATCACTGGTGTCATAATCGTGGTTGCTTTTGCATGACAATTGTAATAGCAGACTTTTCTGTGTCGTTTTCTCCAAAGAAGGATGCATAGTGGTATCTAGATAAATATTATTTATAAAAAAAACTACGTTAAAACGGTTTTAAGGGCGGTAATTTATTGGATTTTTATCATTCCGACATTTCGGCCACTTTTCAACAATACTTATTGTCACTTGACATCTTTGTTTTCCGTGATCACGGCTACTGAAAAGTGACCGAAACGTCGGTAAATAAAAATCAAAAAAATTACCGCGCTTAAAACCGTTTAAACGTTGTCTTATTATGTATCGTTGTCTTGTTATATTGTCTTATTTTTATCCGTGCAGGAACGGAGAAAGAATACAATTTCCTGCGGCCCGGCGGCCTGTCGTAAGAGGCGACAAAACAACCCACAGCCAGGTGGTAGGGCATTTGCCCGACTGGATGGCTACCACCCCTGGTCTAGAGTATGTCGCCATAACAACCTTGTGTTGTGTTCCGGCATTAGTGACCAGGTTCCAGGCTCCCTAAAGAGAGCAGCAGCGCATTCGTAGCACCTTTGGTGTTGCAAATGTCCATAGGCGATGGTAACCGCTGTCCATCAAGTGGGCCGTCTGCCTGTCTGATGATCTCCTGCAATAAAAAAAAAAAAGTATAAAATTTGCGAAATCTTGAAAAAAATTGAACATTATTTACTTTTTGGTTTATCGCGGAGGCTCTTGGATGTACTTGGATTTTGGTGAAAATGAAACTCGCTGCACCAAATAGTAAACCATTAATTTTTCGAATATAAATTGTCATAACTTACAAATCAAATTTTTATAAAGATATTACGTGACATTTATAATGGAAAAATTGTTATTTTTCCTTGAATCGGCAAGGGGTTTTTAGGGTAGTGTAGTAGGTATGTAAGCATTTGTATTGTTGTCTATTGTACGGGGGGGGGGGGGGGGGGGAGGAGTAGCGCACAATAAGTATGTAGTTGCACACGTAGCATAAATGTAGTATATAAGGCTGTGATTTTGATAAACGTAGATAGAAACAAAACATAATTCACATTGGGACAATGTAGTTTTAATATAACTACCACCGCAGGCTAGCAACCTCCGCTCATATCCCAGTAGTTTTATATTACGACAAAGAAATGCGCACTTGATTTATTTCTATTCCTCATTTGTAATTCTATTGTTTACTTTGTGTTTAAAATTTGCATTTAGACAATAGTGTCTATTGTTATTGTTGTCGACTTTGTCGGCCGTTCGCAAGAATAATTAACCAGATGTGCAGATTACGGTTTCTCTTACGAAACCTCAGTCCACGCGGTCCTACATATAGTTACGGACTTTGCGCGTGTTATTGAGTCGTGCATTTTGTACTAGTTATATTTGTACCTGTTTTATACTTGTTTGTATAGTTCTATTAAATTTTATATGTATTCCAACGGCATTTTCATTCGAGTCCTATGTAGCTCGTAACATTATTAAAGCTTCAACTTGAGAATTTGAAAAGATTGCTTGTTCGCCAGCGTCCATTCAGTTTCCTCATACGTCATTAAAATGTATTTCGTCGCAATTAAAAGCAACTTTCCTCAACTCTGTGAATAAGATTGAGAAACCGGACGGTATATTTTTAACGATGTAACGTTTTTCGTATTTTAAAGTCAATATGACAGTTTTTTGTGAGAAAAAAGTAGTTTAATTAAATTTTCTGCATGTTTGACACGTATATCGTCCTTGGCGGTCCTACTTCCTTCTTACCATAAGAATATTTAGGACAATTACGAGGCTTAGTAAGTTTTTTAGAATTTTGACTGATTAGTTCCAGAAAAATATGTTTTGAATAATAGAACGTCAAAAAGAGACATGAGAACCTATGGTGCATTTTTTATTGCAGGAGTTAAGCAAACAGGCAGACTGCCCACTTGATGGAAAGCGGTTACCACCGCCTATGGGCATTTACAACACCAAAGGTGGTACAAATGTGTTGCTGCTCTTTTACGGGAGACTGGATCCTGGTCATTAATGCCGGAACACAACTCAACGTTGCTATGGCAGCATACTTTAGACCAGGGGTGGCAGCCATTCAGTCGGGCAAATACTCAACCACCCGGCTATGGGTTGTTTTGTCACCTCTTACGACAAGCCGACAGGGCGCAGAAAATTGTATTGTTTCTGCGTTCCTGCACTGACACCATGCGTGTGGTCCTATGTGGGCATTAGAACTTATCGGATTATGTATTTTTTTATTGGGGGTGGTTAATCTTATTTCCTTTTGCTTCGAACGCCATCGGGATGATTAAATTTTGATTAGATTCTTTTTGAAGTAAAAGAATCTTTGCAAATTAAACTTAGTAAGAACTCAAGAAGATTGTAAAGGATGGACATGGATATATACTATCACGCCTGTTTTCTATTTGGGTAGGCGCTGACGATGAATCAATTTTTTTATCACTGCCTTGGTGGCACGCTTAATCAACTTTCCTTAATCAAAAGTCCTTTTTATAGTTTTCGCAATTCACGAAGACGAGCGGGCTTTACAATGCAATGCAATGCAATGCACGTGTACCTTACGATAAAGTGCGTGTCTGACGGAACGATCAGTTGCGAGCGTGCCGTCCAATCATACCCGCTTTTGGTCTCATGCACACACCGATACGTGCTGATCATAAGTCAAGCCCACTCGCCTTCGTGGATTGCAAGAACTATACCTGTACTTTGTTCAAGATGTATGAGATTTTGTCGTGGTAATTATGCCGCGTGCTACCCACACCAACTACCATCGACAATGCTGTCATACACATGCATGGTCTTACTTATAATCGTTTGTTAATTTTAAGAAACTCCTCAGCAATTGATTAACGAAAATATTACCCATAAACTCCTCTTAAGGATAAGAGGTGGTGGTAAAGTAACTCATAAATAACTGTCAAAAATAACCAACATCTAGAGGTAGTTTAAGTGACTGCTAAGAGGCAAGATGGCAAGTTTTATTTGAAACAGCCATTGATTAGGGGCTTAAGAGTCTCTTATGTAAGAGATGGCTAATCCTTTCGTAACGAGATTATTATAAGTAAGGCCCGTAATAGTCATTTCTTATCCATTCTCTCTTCACGCACAGACCTTCTCAACATTTATGTTTCAGCTTTTGTTATTACACGTTTTAAATCCACAACGTTGACACAAGGATCTATATTTGCGACGTAGCAACCAACTTGTTTCTTGGTTTTTATATGTATTCAGTTTACAAAGTTGGCATTGTTTTCGATAGGAAAAGTTTTGCACAGAGGCCAGTTTCTGAAACAAAACTGGAAATTAGAAAAGAGTAATTTCTAAACGTTTTTATGCGAGCAGGTGTTTGGATACATATTTTCTTGCAGTTTTGTTTATGTGTAATTAATATTTGATTTATATATTTCAATGAGATGACGCCTTGGACAAGCGTGGCATGTAAACTGTCCGTTAATAAACTTATGGAGGATAGAGGTAAGGAGAACCATCTCTGTAGATGAAGAAGTGTCCATCGAAATACATTAAATTAGGGTGGCGCCACTGGCTTCAGAGTGAATTTGAAAAAAAGCGCCAAAAGTTATTAGAGTAGTATTAAAATCACTATTAACGTTTCCACATAATTATTCTTTCAGGTTATATTTAGTAAATTACTTTGTACTACGTAAATAGTTGACGTTTTATAACAGTGTACTGTCACAATTACACTCGCCAAAGAGATTCATCTTTTCTAGATTTAAGATTCACTGTGTACTTAAGAGGAAAATAAAGAATTATGTTAATGTTTTTTTTTATCTTTTTTTAACTCGGCACACTTCGATTCGTCTACAACAGCTACATTCATGCCATACCCTTTGTCTACATCAGCGCCATTGTGGACGGTCTTTGAACTGTTATTTACAGCTTACAACTGGACATTTCTTTATCTATTTTTCTATATGAGATGATTCTCCTTACTCTCCCTCACCTCATTAGTCACACTATAGTGGGAGGCCCGAGCCCAACAGTGTGACGTTTATGGGTTGTTATTATATGTATTATTTATGATTTATCTTATTTATGGATGATTGTATTTGTTGTAACAGTGAGGCGAGGCGGGCATGGAGAAGGCGAAGGCCTACATAAAGAGCTCGCTGGCGACGAAGCCCGCGTCGCCGCCGGCGGGCGCGCGCGAGAAGCCGCCGCCCGCCGCGGTGTCCGCGCAGCCGGACGACGTGCGCGTGTGCTTCGTCTGCGGTAGCGCCGGCTTCCGAGACCAGTACACCGTGCGAGTCAAGCCCGACACTCAGGTATAACGCATCCTTCTTAGGCTTCGTACAGACGAGCAGCACTTTGCTGTCGACAGAGGCAACTGCAGCTATCGGCGTTTGCCGTCGACACTTGGACAGTAAACGCCGAGCAATAGGGGCAGCTGCAGTATGAGCGCAGCGCGCACGCTGCCTTGTCAGTCGAATTCAAATAGACCGAGCGATCACACGCGTAAAAATGACGTCTCCCAGCGACAGCGATATTAATATTGACTTGCTAATCGCATCAATCAAGAAATATGATTGTATCTGGAATTACAATGTACCAGATTATAGTAACAAAGTTGTGAAAAGCCGAGCATGGACGTCAGTATGTGCTGAAAATGAAAATTAAATTCATTTTGTTACTGTCTGTGACTGTCTCCCTACTACAATAACGTTCACGGCGCACTACAACAATGCTGTCGACATGGTGGGCAGCAGTTGCTTTTGTCGTCAGTAGCAGTTGCTTCTGTCGACAGCTGAAGTTGGCTCTGTCGACAGCTGAAGTTGGTTCTGTTGACAGCAAAGTGCTGCTCATTTGTTTGACGCTTTAATTCTAATTTTGAAGTGATAACTTCTTATGGGAGGGTAAACCGCTTCGTTACGTAACGAGTTACGGCGCCAGTCTGTCTGACTTCCCTTTCTCTCACGCATACGGCAGCGGTAGGCAGGCTCCTCCTCTCTCACTCTAACCCACAGTGCTATAAACATAAAATTTAAGTAATAACCTAAGCTCAAGTTAAACAATTTCAATATTAAATAGTTCGATTTAGATTAGTTTAAGTTATCACTTCTGTTGGGCGTCCCGAGACGCCTACGTTTTTTTTAATAGTCAGATATTCTTCTCTCAATTATTTAATCCGCATAGGCATATAACCTTTAAATGAAAACTGTCGATTGGAATTATAAGTCGTGTAACACTGTACTGATATTTTTTTTAGTTCCCAATACATAATACAGCGATAATTTGCAGAGACCGTGTTGCTACTCAAAAATGTTGAAGTTCTCGATCGAAGACCTGTGGTGCCAAGTAAAGAAAATCAAATGTATATTCCAATACTTTAACCATTATCTATACCACAATAGATCTTAAATATCCATTTCAAAATAGTTAATGATGTTTTGTTGTTTCTAACAGTTCCTTTACGGAGGAAAATCTCAACGACAAACGACAGTGTAAACTATTACTGCTATATTATCGGCGTACTTAATAGAGTGATTTTCGTTGCCGCGGCTGGTTGTAACCGGTACACAATTGGTCAGTCTCTTTAATAATCGATTGACTTTTGACACTGCAATTTCTAAGCTACGTGTACGGAGTAGCTTCTGGATGAAAAAGTTCTTATTCAAATTAAAGTTCTGTTAGAGTGCATTTTTAATGTTCTAGCGACTTCCGTACTGATTACTTTACTAACTTTTGCCCACGGCTTTGCTCGCGTTATTGTAGTGTTAATAACATTTGTCCCAAGCAGTGCCACCACACCACATTGTACTATTTTAATATTTGCGGGTAGTTGGGCTTACTAATCGGATATAAAAGCGAACAGGCGCATTGACGAAAGATCATTGTCATTTCGAGTTTGGTCGGTGCTGAACATGTCATAGTAGCTTTCCTAGGCCGATTATTGTGCGCGAATTATAACTTTATATCGACATTCTTCGTTCTCAATTCAAATAAAACGGTTCTCAAAGTTATACGTGTTTCGTAATATATAAATCCCGTGCCAACAGTAGGTTCTGTCAATCCAAGTTTGTTTTTTACCTTCAGGAGTACTATTGATAAATACCAGTAACGCCATCTAGCGAAGGTGGAACTAACCATTAGAGTAACAAATTAAAGTAATATTCTCCCTAATGCCAGAGCACAACTTAAGTTTATTATGGCGATATACTCTATACCAGGGGTGGTAGCCATCGAGACGGGAAAATACTCTATCACCTGGCTGTGGGTTGTTTTGTCGCCTGTTACGACAGGCCGTCCGGTCGCATGAAATTGAATTCTTTATCCGTTCCTGCACGGATAAAATTGTGGTATTTTTTTTTAAGGAACATTTCATTATTCACCAGAACATAGCAATGTAATATTTTAAGGCATAGCGACGGTCTCAACATAAGGAATGCCGAAGATAGTGCGAAGTAGAGAAGAAAAAGTAGGAAAGCGGACCCTGGGCGTCAAATTGATCGCTCCGAACGCATACGGGATTTAACGCTCGGATGACACATTGGCGGAATGCACTGCGCAGAAAGTTAGGCTAAAGACTCTCGCAATGTTCTTTTAAGTTATCTATGACACATCAAAGGGAATTCCGCCGAGTTCAGGTTAGCGCCGATCGTTCTGTCGCCGAACTTTCCGCGCGGTGAGTTCCTCAAATGTGTAGATAGGCTTAGTGCAACGACACCTTCAGAACATACCGCACTGAAAGCTTGGCGATTAAAGGATCAGCGCTAATCTGTACGCGACGTAACACGGTGGAAATTCTGCTAACGTTTCATAGTTTATTTAAAAAACATTGCGAGCTAATTTAGCCCAATGTATTGCAGGTACGCGTAACAGCAATGAGAGATTTGTGTAAGAAAGTGCCAAATATTAACTATTTGGGCAGAGTTTCCCCTTTTTTATCGTTCAACCTTTGATGTGATGTCACACTGCACAATAAGCAGTCTACACGCCAATATGCCTTTTATACGAAAATGCTACCCTACAAAACAATAACATTTCATCATTGCTAAAAATAGCAATTACATCACAGTGTTGCCAGGAGCACAAAAACAATTATAATAATTAGTTACTGATGGCACTATATTATCTAGACGATAATTTAGTGGGCTTATAAAATTAAGTAACCAGTAGAAAATGGTAATTTAAATATAAATCGAATCATCTGTTAAATCGACTAAAATATTATTATCTATGATGACTATCTATGTGATATTAATGTACACTTTGGTTCTTATGACCACTGTGGTGCATAACTCGCAACAAAGTTGCTGTACGTTATATATTAACTATAACACAATACAAGCATTTCTTGCGCATGTGCAACGTGTGCTTGTCTCTACAAAAGAAATGGCTTACGGTAGCAAGAAACATTTTATGTACCGAATAAAAGCAGCTTCTGCGAATTAAAAAAAAACATTTACACGCATAAAGAGCATGCTAATGAAATGTCCATAAAAATAAAGACAAAATTACACGGAAAAACGTAAGGTAATGTAAAATTAAACCCGCATTTTAATGTTGCATAATTTCAGAAAATGCAATTTTGTAAAGTTTCGGCCCATATTAAAAACCAATTAGGTTTCGCAAAAGATCGCAATGAAACGCGGCTTTGTAAAGCTTAGTTCACACAATTTTTATTGTGCTTGACTTGAATTAAAGATATCTATTATTTGTGAATCTAATAGTTTACAAAATATAGAAGTGTTACCAAAAAATAACGTAGGCGAAAATTTGGTGGATGAGGCCAAAATCTATATCCTATCAGGAACGGAGAAAGAATACAATTTCCTGCGGCCGGGCGGCCTGTCGTAGGAGACGACAAAACAACTCACGGCCAGGTGGTCTACTTGTGCCGCCATAATAACCTCGAGTTGTGTTCCGGCATTAGTGACCAGGTTACAGTCTCCCTTAAGAGAGCAGCAGCGCCTTTGTAGCATCTTTGGTGTTGCAAATGTCCATAGGCGATGGTAACCGCTTTCCATCAAATGGGCCGTCTGCCTGTCTGCTGAACTCCTGCAATAAAAAAAACATAGGTGAGAGCTAAATGCATCGCTTATACTGGCTTGGCCACTTGCAAAAATAACTAGTATGGTGGTCTCAAGGCAGCCTTCCTTGCTCAACTAGTTGGTCCCCCTAGATATCGCTGGCATGACGTAATGGAGGCTGAAATCTGTGAGCTTTTGGTCCGTAATTGGCATCGTCAATACCAATTTATTATTTTAACTGTAGCATAGAGAGTTATAATAAGTGTACCTTATGACAGTTGGCGTGTTAACAGACAGTAGACTACTTAGTTAAATATAGGAGTATTGCAGAATGTTTGTAGTATTAGATCTACCGAGGGACGTAAATAATATGACACGAAAACGGGCGGTCCGACCTACTTCCTAAATTCGTAACGGTATACTAACAGGCATATTCTCATTGAATTATATTATTTGGACGTATATATTAAATTCTTCGTCCATAATAAAGTATATACAATACATTCCTATACAAGCTGCACCCGCGACTTTGCCGTATTCCGTGTTCGTGTGAAATATTGTTGTTGAGATTCATAGAATACAGGTAGATTAGAATTTATTATGAAAAAACACGATACAGTTCTAGAAACATAAGTACAAAAACAATGGGTTGTTTTCTCACTAAAGGCAATGTTTTTCAACGCTAGGATGGATCAGAAAAGCTTGTGAAACATGTGAGTTTTGCCATATAATTAAGATATAATTAATGTTTTGTATTTATGTTGAATAAATGAACTTATATATAGTGCTGTTGTGAGCTAAGTTACACAAACAATTCTAATCAAAGATACACTTTTCTCGCCTTTTTTTGTTGGCAAAGTTTTTTTATCAAATCAACCATACCTCTAGACTATTTCAGTTTTTAGTCTTTCTGCCTCTAAAGACTATAATATCAAGTCTGATAGCCGTTTCTGTTTGTCCAGCAGTTATTCCCAAAAATGTTATTAATCTAAAAGTACCACCACCACACTTTCGGGCCCACTGTAGCCCCGCATCATTGATGCGGCTGATACGCAGTAGCTACGCCCCTGCATCTACTAGGTAAGCGTGCTCCACCCTAGATCGCATCTCCACTTAACATTGGGTGAGAATGCTATCAAACGGGAACCTATACCATAAAAAAACCTGTACGTCTCGGGTCGCCCGACAGAAGTGATAACTTGCGTGAGAGAAAGGGAAGCCAGATAGAATGACACCGTAACGCGTTACGTAACAAAGCGGTTTACCCTCCCATAAGAACTTATCACTTCAAATAAAAAAACTCCAATTCCTTTTCTCCTGCTCCTTTTCCTACCGATGGTAATGTAGAAAGGTTAAAACTGAGATATTAATGAGCAATAATGAGTTTCGTTTTATTTGGAACGAGTGAGTAATAATTGGGTCGTGTCGTGTGCACGTGGCCTTAAATAGCCGTGGTACCGATTGTTTCCGAGATGTAGGATATCGGATTGATTTATTCAAATTTATTATAATGATGATCTAATTTATTCGCTTCGTTAAACAAATTATCGCCGAACGAGACGTAACTAAAAGCTGTGTGAATTAACATTGGCGTTCTAATTTATGTGTATTGGTTTTTTTTATGTTACTTCCTCTTTTTTTTTACATTTTTATTGTTTTATTTAATCATTCATGTAATATGTTCACAGGAGATTAAGTATTGAAACTATAGTGAAATATAAATAAGGTCGTATTCACGTTTGAATGAATGAATTTATTCAATGTTTATTATTTTCAGTAGTAGTTGATGGATTGATTTGAAATTTGTATGTAACGTTACATTTAAATAAAAGATAATTCTTGTATACTTATAGTACCAGCGTCACTTCGTTCGCGTTGTCATCTCGACGATATTTTGTTAGTGAATTGCGCTAAATAACGTGATTACTGTACTTTTTTTTGCTATATTTGTCTATCTCACGAAAACGACGTTATTTATCGGGATGAAAAGCATCCTAAGTCATGCCCCAGGATATAAGCTAGCCTTGCGTCGAGTTTCTAGGCATGGGCTAATGTGCATATTGTTCCATTACCACGTGCTAACGGTGAAGGTAAACATGATGAAACCCGCAAATCAAGATAATCGATGTGTCAAACCCGCCGATCCGCTTGGATTAGTGTGGCGGGTGTAATGTCCGTATCCCTTATCAATGGGAGGCCCGATCCCAGCGGTGGACGTTTGTGGGCTCTTATAATTTTAGTTTTAAACGATTTCTGGTTCTGTATTGTTTTATGTATACGCAGGCCTTTTTTTGTCACTTCTTTTTTGGAGCACGCTGATTCTCTAAAGTTGTAAGTCTATAATTTTTTGTTTGTAGCTCCACTCCAAAAAATCCATTAAAAACCTTTTTTTGTAAACGTTACCAAAAAATTTTTTTTAGTTTTTTTTCAATATTTTAGAAATTTCTTTTTAGGGCATTGCGTGCCCCCGCGTACCCACACGAAAAAGCCCTGTATATATATAATTACTTAATTTTACTTACTTACTGACTGAGGCTAGCACCGTGAACATTTGTACGCTGGTTCTTTCTATACTGTAGGTGTGTACTAAGAAAGAATTTTTGAGAACTCAGCCCCTAAGGGGGTGAAAACCTTTGAACTTAAATGCGATTGTTTTTTTAATCTATGCGAAATAAGCCGCGGGTGACAATATGATTGATGTTATAGCAATGACAGCAGCCCGTGATTAATTTTGTATCGCCTTTGTAGACCACCGAGCCGTACTTCCCGTTCTTGGGTGCGCATGCGCCCCCGAACGGCTACCGGGCGGAGGGCGACGAGGAAGGCACCGTGCGATGTTGCTGCGTCTGTTACACGTTCCTACGTCAGCAATGGGAGCAGTACGACAGGGAGAACAAGCCCCACAGCCAACGGTTCTATTGGATGAAGAGGATGGACGGAAAGCCGTTTATTGGTTAGTACTAGTTGTTCCTTTGATCTGAACTAACTTAAGGTTTCTGAAGTCTATGTATTTTTTACTATCTCGTTTAGGCCGTATACAATAAATATAATATCACTCTTTGTGTTGTGTCTGTTGTAAGCTCGGACGAAATTAAAGAATAGAACACGTGTGCGCAAACTTATGTAGTACTTGCTAGCAGTACACGCGACTTCGTCGGCGTGTATTTTTTTTATGCGAAACCCAATAAAGAAGTAGCCAGAGTCACTTCTTATAGCATCAGTTATCTGCTAGTGAAAGTTTTGTCGGAATCGGTCCAGCCGTTTTAGACATTAACCGGAATATCCAGACAGACTAACTGAAAATAATTGTAAAATTTGGTTTTTGGTTTAAGTAAATACTTTCTTCTTTTCTTCAATATAAAGTTAAAAAAATTAATGTTCTCATTTTACTTACCGGGGGACAGGAATAATGAAAGCAATTAGTTTTATATCCACGATTTGAAAGTTCAAGTTATACTCAAAATCAAAAGTATTATGAATGTGAATTATGTAGATAAATATATAAATAATAATAATAATAATCGGCAGACAAACACACATTGTATATCCCCAAATTAAGCAAGTTACGCTTGTGTTATGGGTAATATACAACGGACCACTCTGGGGCCGATCCCAGACACCCAGACCATGGTAAATAACGGAGAGGCTATTTAAGTATGTTATAGTAGTGATGTGGCAATCACATGTTAGCAGAATAGTTTTTTTTATTTTCTTTGTTGTTTTGTATGGCTTGGCAACTAGGTAATTACGCCAGAGTTATACTTTAGATATGATAATAATACTAGCTGCGCCCCGCGGTCTCACGTGCGTGGTGATGGAAACTCGTTATATTTTGGATAATTCACACTGTATAAGTGTTATTTTTATTTTGTTTTTAATTTTGTTTATGGTTATTATTTACTCTATGGGAGCCTTATTTAATTTACCACCGCTTCACAACATGTTATGGCTTGCAGAGAAGCGGCGCAAGAAACTCTTTAAAAAACATGCCTAGCTCTAAAAATTTTATATGATATTATTAAAATGGGTGGAAGGAAAAATAAAAGAAACTTGACTGATAATTTCTTTTCAAAATTAAAACTAAATTATTAAAACGAACAAGTTGGCGGTAGGCTAAATAAAACTTTCTTTTCGTTGGACAATTGTCATCTTTGTCGTCCACGGCCACTGAAAAGCGGCTAAAACGTCGGAATAACCAAAGTCAAATAACGTTTTAACGGTTTTAAGCGCGTTTATTTACGCGCTTAAAACCGTTAAAACGTGGTTTTATGATGTGTGTTTCCTTACAAAATTCGCTTAAGTCGAAATCCGCCATAAGTTACAAACATTATAACTTGAATGTTTTGGCGTCTCCCTTCAAGTTGGACTTCCGAGGTTTTACTGTATCATTTTCGGTGTTGCCCGAATTGTTTTTATTATTAATCGATTTTAAAAACGATTTACTGGACCATATGAAATCATAAATCATGAATGGATATGTACAAATGTAAAGTCAGACAAAAAAAAGATGGATGGACTGTGTGAAGGGTAATATGCTAATATGTGGTATGACAGAAGATGTATCTCAGAATAGAAGAGTGTGGAAGGAAAAAGATATATTGTGTCGACCCCAATTGGGATTGTTCACTTTTTTTAATTTTGCTTTTGGAAAAACCATTTCGAGGAATAGTGTCCCTAATCATTTCTGTCTAGTTAAAATTCCAAAAAACATACGATCTTCTTGTATTTTGTAAGAAATGCGTTTGACCTTTATTTGACCTTACTAAATCCAATCAGGTGGGCCGTCTGCCTGTTTGCCTGCTTCAGGTGTAAAAAAATTCTAGCTGTACATTATTTGAATTAAGTTCTGTAATATGGATTTTCCCTAAAGACAACTTTAAAAAATTTAACGATACAGGTATCGTTCTATTTCTTCTATCTACAGGTAGAAGATGATAATGGTTGAACACGAAAAATTATAAGCCTAGCGACAAAAAACACTAAAACACGTAATGAGTAATGACAGTGACATTTAAATAGTAGCACAGATTACTGTGATTATATTTAGATATAACTTGCTTTTATTATTTTTATTTTATAGGCAAAAAAAAGATCAATGTAAACTTGTCCCTTATGACGTCATCGGAGAAATGATTTTAAAATCGAATTATAAAAAAACTAACGCTTAAACTACAAAAATATTCAAATTAGTATCTTAAAATACCCTATTTTACGTAATACAAATATAATATGAGAGGGTAATTTTTTGTGAATAATCCCCATTGTGATATGGTGAAAGAAAAGAGAGTTAAATCATAAAACATATTGTACTGAACTCAAATAACTGGAAGAAGGTGGAAAGTAAAGAACTCAATAATCATAAATAATTGTATGTAAACTGTGTAACCATTTAAAAATAAGCAATATAAATACGTCAACGATATTAAAACAAGGCTCCTAAAAGTCAACATATATTTCGTATATCCTAGGTAAATATACTAGATGCTGTAGGTATATGCTATTTTCGTTTACATGCCATGTATAAATTGTGCGGTTTTAAACATACGATTTTTTATTAAAAGCCAGCATGCATTGGCGTGTTCGATCAACGCGACATGTCCGTGTACAAGCTCTGCGTGTAGGGCCGTCGAAAGTTTTCAGTTTGTTCATTTTTATTTTTAAATTAGGTTACCGATTCCTTTTTATAGTTCCGTTCCAATACTATCCGTGCAGGAACGAAGAAACAATGCAATATCCTGCGGCCGGGCGGCCTGTCGTAAGAGGCGACAATACAACGCACAGCCAGGTGGTAGGGCATTTGCCCGACTGGATGGCTACCACCCCTGGTCTAACGTATGTCGCCATAACAACCTTGGGTTGTGTGCCGGCATTAGTGGCCAGGTTCCAGTCTCCCTTACGAGAGCAGCAGCGCATTTGTAGCACCTTTGGTAATGCAAATATCTGTAGGCGATGGTAAACGCTACTCATCAAGTGGGCCGTCTGCCTGTCTGCTGAACTCATGCAATAAAAAAATTAGACAAGTAGAAACCTTTTCTAAGTCGTTACATTCGTCCGTCTGTCCATTTGTGTGTCACAATAGTATGAGAAACTACTAGACACTTCTATATGTTTTTTTTTAATGTATTTATTTAATGAAACTCCACTCTATTGAACACTGTAATAAAAAAAATCACGTCTTAGTTACATGTAAGGCAGCCACCGCTAATTCTTTTTTGTTCGCAATTTTACGACACTGTTGTATAAGTTGTACGCTACAGAATACATCTGATTGTTAGAATAATTATTAATTTTTTAAATTCGGCAGACAATATTTTTTTGTCTCCCAAGTTACTCTTATGTTATGGATAATATAATAAGGACCACTCTCGAGCCGATCCCAAACACCCAGACTAAAGTGAATAACGGAAAGTTCCTTTTTATTCACTCTAAGTTGAAGCGGGAGATCAGCGTTGGTCTAACAGATCGACATTTTTGCGCTTGATCTAATTCTTAGGACATAAAATTATATGTATATCTTTTCTTGTTACTTTGGTTTGGTTGTTTTTCTCTTTGTGTTGTTGCTTTATTAATGTAAATATGTTTTTCTACTTTTATATGTTCCTCCAAAGAATAAACCTGTATCTTTATTTATTACGTTTACAATGCTCTAAATTGAACCCGAGGTCCCTATGCTCCAGTGAGTTCAATTACAGATGCTACATTACTAGAATATATACATCCTGTCCTTGGCAGCCAATCTCACTTCACTGCTGGACGTAAGCCTCTCCAAGTCGACGCCACTAGTCCCGATCCTCCGCCTTCTATAGATCCCCCAGTTTCCGGGGCAAAAGATATGTGACATACATAGACAGACTGACGGTCATAATGATTCTCGAATAGATAGATACGTAAAACCCTAAAAACGACTACACTATGTACAGGTGTTCTTTAATTAAACGGCGCGGGCTTGGGGATTATACAGGGAGTATCGTACCTCCCGCCGTTCGTTGGGGTTGCCAGGCGACTCGGTCACTTAGTAACTGACTTCCATCCCCTCCCTTGTTGAAAACAAAAAACTGATAACAATCAAGCTGATGTTTGAACTTTTGCGTTTGGAAGGCTTTAATTCGTCTTTGACGGGGAATTTATCATCTCGCTTGTCTTGATTGTTTCCTTTTAAAGACGGAGGGAGAGAGTCATAATCGCCACTGATCGATTGTTCGGGTAGATTATAAAATTGACGAGCGAATGAAATCGCCTCAGGATTGTGTTTCTGCATAGGTTCAATTCATCATTGGCTTGGAATATAATGTCTTCCATGTCTTGATTCTTTCCGTTTAAAGGCGGACAGTTATGATTACGACCGATCGATTCTTCGCGATGGTTTTAAAGATATATGGCTGAATGAAATTGCTTTTGGAAGTCTTCTTAGCGATAATTTATCATTGGGTTGGTATAAAACGTCTTCTCTGTCTTGATTGTTTCCGTTTAAAGGACAGTGATAATTGTGAACGATCGAATGTTTGGTAAAGTTCAAAAATAGACGAATGAATGAAAATACTTCAGGACCTATAGAGTGATAATGTTGTTGTATACATCTCTCTTGTTATACCAACGATTTGCGTATAGTCTTTATCCGTGCTGGAACTGACTTAAAAGGTGATAAAACAATCCACAGCCAGGCGGTTGGGCATTTGTTTGTCTGAGAGTTGTATTTCTTTAGCAATGGTCAGGTTCTCGTCCCCCAACCGAGATCGGCAGAACATTGATATCGCCTATCGCCTATGGTAGTGCGAATTACTGTGAATGTCCATAGGCGACGACGCTAGCCATTTCCCGTCAAGTGGGCTTTCAGCTTGTCTGCTATACTCTAGCAATAAAGAAGGTGCTGCAATCAAATAGCTTCGCGAGTAAGAGCAATCAGTATTTTATTCAAGCAAATCCCACAATGATAACAAAACAGTACAGTATAAGGCATAAATATAGTAGCAGTAGTAAACATCAGCCACAGAAATTACTTACGTATATGGCTAACAGTGGATCCATGTCTAATACTGACGATCATGACGGGACTGCACACCTTCTTAGAGGGAGAATTTCAGATCCATTGCCAGCCCTGGGCCAGTATCTGCCGTCGTGTCGCATTCCAGTTTATTATTCCGACTCAGTTGTCGTAAATCCAGCCGGTTGCGGCTCGCATCGATCGATCCCACATCAAATAAATAATATTCATACAAAGCCATACATACATGCACTGCAACAAACACACCGTACACACATTGTTTATTGTGGACATTGAGTTATGTAGCAATTGTTTGTGTTGTGAAAAAATGATTATTGAATACCGATTTTATGATGGCGTCTCCGGTCTTGTTAAAATACTTGCGACTGTAATTTGCAAGGCCTGTAATAACCTATATTTATCGTATCTTTAGGAGGTAGGTCGGTGCAGCTGTACTCTAGTACTGAGGTCTGTTGCTTGGAGCTCCGAGACGTCGCCATGGTGGTCTGGGAAGAACGCCTCAGACACTACAGCGCGGCCCTGGCCACCATTGAAGCAGTGAGGCCATGTTTGGACTAGACGTAGACATGGTACTGACGTTTTGGCTGACACAGGTCCTCTCACAGGGGAATGTCTGCTTCGGGTGGTACTTGTGTCACCTAGGCCGTGAGCCGACGTCAGGGTGCCATCATTGTGACACCGGCGACGAGGATACGGCGCTGCACACACACTCCAGGAGTATCCAGTCGGGATAGAGCAGCGCCGAGACGTCATCGCCGTTACCGGAATTGACCTCACGCTCCCGGCCGTGGTACGCACTATGGTCAAGTGTAAAACCGGATGGGATGCCGTCTCCAACTTCTGCGAGCGCGTTATGCTTGTGTAGGAGAAGGCGGAGCGTGAGAGTGTGTAAATCACTGCTCCGCTCTCGCCAAAGGAGGACGCCAGATTGCCACGACCTTCGGCCACCGCAAGCAGGCGCTGCGGGTGAGGTCCCTTGGGGATAGGGGTTATATGATAGGAGGCGCGACGTGTTCCGCGCGCGCCCTCCTCTCCTCCCCTGGGGCGAGTTACATACCGCCCCACGCATGGAAAGCTTGATTATGCCGCAGGATAAAAGAAAGTCCCCCGGCGGTGGAAGTGGCCTGTAGCCCTGACATAAGGCGAAGGACGGAACACCCAGAGGTTTTAGTGGCTATCCCTAACAGGGGAGTTGCAATAAAACTGTTGTAGTCTAGTAGCTCTACCTCATTGGTATCTTCATACAGCAAATACAGTGAACATTTCCTTGATCTACTCTCGTCTGAGCCTTGCTTCGATTGCAAATAATGTAAAGGCTCAGGTTCTGTTCCTAGAAGTATGAATATTGGAAACGAACTTTTAGGTACTTTCGCTGGTCCGTGGAAGAAAATAAAGAAATTAAATCTAAAATCAGTCAAATATTTAGACATTGTTAATAAGTTAATTTTCAACATTAAATGCACTTATTCTAAAATATAATTGTTTTAAATAATAAAATTTGTGGTGTTATCTACGAGTATAAATATAGGGTTTGTAGCTGTTTTAACGTATATCTTTTACTAAGCGATTGTAATTTGTAGTATTGTTCCATGCTTCTAGTCTGAGTGTTATGGGATTGATCCCTTTGATATTCGATATAATTATGCTTACGTATACCGTCCTCTTTTATTCTTCGTCCCAACGGAACCTTTGTCCATAGATCGATACGTATTTGACCAATATTGTACGTTTCAATTCGTGAATCGTTTTATTTTCTACTAGCTTCTGTCCGCAACTTCGTCCGCGTGGAATAGTGAAAAAAGTAAGATAAAAAACCCCTCGATTTTGAAAAATTCTTCATCGGTGCTCCGCTTCCTTTTGGTCTTAGCGTGATGATATCGAGGGCTTCATAAATGCCATTTTTTTGTTGTTTACTGAAATCTATGTATGTTACAATTTAGAAAGTCTTACCGGTATGCAAGTGTACCTAAATAGGAGGGTAATCTAAATGTCAGCCTTATACAATCAACTAATTTTGTTTTATTCACAATTTTGTCCCATGTGTTAAATTGCACTTTTTTCTGTACGCCCATTTACTATGAATCCCTCAATATATAGACTTCCTCGATAAATGGGCTATCTAACAATGAAAGAATTTTTCAAGTCAGACCAGTAATTCCTGTGATTAGCACGCTCAAGCAAATAAACTTTTCAGCTTTATATATTAGTACAGATGTCGTGTAATCGAAAAACATTGTTTATCTAATCAGAAATATCAACTGAACCATATTTTTTCCTTGTAAATTAATATCACGTTTGAAGCCCAAAATAGATTCTACATAACTGCTTCGTTGCCACACCAATTACTTACATTATATTCTGGTCAATTTTTGTACGAAAAGAAAGTATTACGCTCAATTGTGTTTCCCTTCCGAGAGCAAGGAAACAAATATAACAATACAATATTTTTATCAAAGTTGCTTCATCCGGTCCGGTTGGCATCTACGTTGAAAGCCTCCCGATTAGTGTTGCCAGGTTATCGAATATCCCACATTACATACGTTACTTAAAATTAAACTCGAATATTTTATTTATATAGTGTGCCATTAGCTAGATATGATTCTAAAAAAATCGGTCACGTGGCTGAGCAGACATATTGCATCCCTGCAGTATAAAGCAATGCCCTGATTGGTGGACAAAGCAGTTGAGCGATAACCAGAAGCGGAGCAAGACTTGTGTACATTCGGTAATCTATTTAGTGAGAGACTGTGGGTTATTGAATCGTGCATTACATTTGGACTGGTTGTGTGTCAGTTATATTTGTACCTGTGCTATACGTGTTTGTATAGTTCTAATAAACTTTATAATAATTCCAACGGCATTTTAATTCGAGTCCTACTTTTTCCCCTTCACGATTACTAAGTGTAGGTAGGTGATCCCGTTATCGTCTGGGTCGTAATTACAAAATGAAATTACGACCCAGACGATAACGGTAGATCGTAAAGGAATTTCGCAAGGAAATATCTCCTAGTGAAATTTCATTACGATCTGTTGTGCCGTTAAGCTATGAAAAGCTAATAAACAAATAGTATTACTTTCGCATTTATATATTAATATTCGCAGATTCATAAAGTCTGAATCCCTCTGAATTTTGACGTGATTGGTACATAGCTGACAGGCTTATAAAAATTATACATAAGTCAAGAGCTTCCTGTTTCATCCAACCTTAGTTGCGTCTATTTATTGATGGTGAATCTCTCTGACTGAATTTCCTGAGCGCATCTTTGCAACCACGTGCTAGATAAAATAATTTTGATAACAATTTCACCGATTGATGCGCATTATTGTTTACATCAAGACACTTGAACATAAAGCTGTATCGAATATAGTTTTATGTCGTAAAAAATCTGTTGATCTTATTATAATTGTATCAACAATGTCCTAATATTTGCTGCAAAGAAACTGGCAACACTCCTCCCGACGGATTATCCGGGGCGGGTAATCTCTCCCGCGGCACTCCTTTGTCTCGACCGAGAGCGCTATGATGGACGGACAGAAAATGTACAGCATTTATTTTTTTATATTTATTATATCCGCTGCAGAGAGAGTTTGCTGTATAGAGCAGGCTGTATTTTATATGTTTTATAGATATAAGGTTGAAGAGATTTGGTATTCTTTGATGTAATATTTTGATGTCATCTTCCGAGATTGTTTTTGAGCTCAATGGAGGGCCGAGTTTGTCGACGTTTCTATCTGATCAGCAGCCTGGTCCATCCACCTATTTGGAGATCTACTACATGATCTCATGTCTTTAACTTGCCTAGTGGCCACAATTACTTATTATTTATTGTACACAACATATTTACATATAAAACTACAAAATAGCGACCATGTACAATAGCGGAATAACCCTAAAAAGAGTTTTCTTCCAGCAAACCTATGGGTCTAGCGAGAGTGGGAAAACTAGGGTTGTGTGCATTAAATTTACTTATTGAAAATATTTTTTTACATAATGAAATACATAAAGATATTCATACATAATTCTGTCCATATTCTCTGGGTTTACGCGGAGCTATGTCGCCAAAATACTTTTCAGAATGCGTTGTCGGATTACTGCTGATAATAATCTGTGCAATTTTTTTTCTTCAGCCAATCGATGTCCCGTGCTGAATTTATAGGCCTCCCAAAGTTTGCGCTGCATATCTTGGTCCTTCTCTTTAGCGTGTTTTACATTTTGTTCACTGAAACGCGGTCTCCACTCCAGGGCTTGTTTGTGAGATCGGCTGTCAGTCTTGTGTTTTTTTTATTAATCTCAGACTACAATATTAGGTATACAACGTGTTTCATTTCAAATGACAATAAATCATAATTTTAGCAGTCTTACTCCATACAAAGTTTTTGGTACTATTAAATCAACCGTAATGTCAAAATTTAAAAAAAGCAGAACATCTTACGCGTTTAATGATGAAGAGACGAGCTGGCAATATGATACATTTGGTCACTAACCTACCGATTTAGTCACAATAACAGATACATGTTGTTGTAAAATAATGAAATGAAAAATGAGGTCCTGTGGCCAAACCAAAGAAGCTACCTTGATTCGTTTTTGTATTTGGGTAGAGTACGTCATGACGAAAACGTGGTCTGATTTATTCTCGTAAGGTCTGAAATACGCTGTATATATATCTATGACGCTCTCACGGACAAAGTTGTACGTAGCAGTACCCAGTAGTCCCAATACGAGACTGGACATAGGATACTTTTTCTATACCGGAAAATGGGATAACTTCCGGAATATTAAAAAAAATCCTGGATGGAATAGCACACAGTAATGTTTTGCTTACTAGTTCTAAAAACAGACCAGGGTGTAATTGGATTTTTACAACGGCGGAAACCGTAGTTAGAAAGACATATACCTAAATATTTGTATGAACATGTTTAGGTCAAATATAGTGAGAACAATTGTCTATGTTTACTATCTTTTGTACATCTATTACTTGTATTTCTACATATAGAATAATTTATTCATCCATTCAATGTCAAAGAGAAAATCAGTAAGATATTCAATTTGATTGAACTAATATTAGCATAAGATTCAATTTTGAAATAAATATATTCATTTCATTTAAGTTGTAGCTCATTGGTAAGTGCACGCGTCTGTCAAACTGAAAGGGCGCAAGTTTGAATCCCGGCCGGAAAGCGTGCACACGTAGGCAGTTTTATGACTTCAGGTGTACTAGCTCGCCCGTGGTCGAAGTTCGACCATAATAATTAATTTAAATTATGTTAGTTTGAATAGTTAACAAGACAAGAGCTATGAATGTCAAAGAAGCAAGTGAGGTGTGTAAGAATGGGCCTGTGTGGCGCTCTGTTGTTCGTGCCTACCCCGCAAGGGACCTGGCGTGAAGTTATGTATGTATGTATGAATAGTTAAGTTTGAATATGATCAAGGTTCTGTTGTCAAAACTGTAATCACAGATTTCGCCAAGGCGGTTAATTTGACTTTAACAATAAACATAAGAGTTAAAAGTCCTCATTTTCCACAATAGTCCTACACTGGCCTGGGCTTGTCCTTGGGTGCATTATTATATGGTGTAGACAGGGATAATCACCGGTCAGTATCACGCCACATTTACATTAAATTGTCAAGGGGCCTCTACGTGTTGGCCTTTCCATGGCCCCGCGCAAGCCCTCCAAATGTCCGGGCCATTTTTATGGCCCGTGGTCGTCAAAAACATAAGAGTATATATGCGTGTGTGTGTCAAATACATGGTAGTATGTGTAATGTTTTTTATGCATAATTAAAAAAAAAATAGTATTCTGCACTCTATATAAATTATATGTGTGGGAAATTTCATACTCTGTCCGCGCAATTTTCGTAAAAACGGGCACAAAGTTTTTGCTTGACGTATTAATATAACGATATTGTAAAAATTAACATGTGAAGGTAGACATCACCTGCTTATCGAGATAACCGTGAGTACACAAGCCCCTATAAAATGGAGGGCTGGAGCTCAGCAGTGGGACGTTGTTATTGTATTCATTTCATTTATAGAAAAGTCGACTTTTTAACACTGTATAGCCGTAAACAGAATGCACATTTTTTCGTAGCAGCTGTTGACACATTGTGTCTAACTCGTACTCGAGCATTTCGCAGTACCCCCTATTGTTTATAAGTGCACAATGCCTTAGCCCGGTGACAATGGGTGTTTTTGCCGCGGCGGCATTCGCGATTGTGAGACACCGAATGCTTCTACTGAATAGTGGCGATGGTTTAGGCGTACTAGTAGTTTGCATAGCGTCAACGACCTCTTGTTTTGATGGACACCAATCGGCATAAACGGTTTTGAGTCGTGATTTCATAGTTGATTGGCTATCCGCCCGCCTTTTAAGTCTCTTTTGAAAAAGTTGATTGTTTTCTTTCTTACTACGGAGTTGGATTCCTCATGAACTTTACATAATGGTTGTTGATTTATAAAAACGATCTGAATCACCATGCTTCTGTTCAGAGCGTTCGTTGCTTTCTGCTTTCTCTGTGTCTTTTTTTTATCTTCTCCTAATTATTCTTTTCCTTTTTAATTATTTACTTTACATACTACATGTGCGCAGAAGATTTTCCGATAGCCTCCTGATGTCACGCGTTGATGGTCAGTAGGGTTGACAAGAAAGGTTTCAACAATACTTGTTGCAATAAATGTATTATTTTAATTTATTATTGTATATACTTTATATAAGTATATAAAATAATAGTAGATAGTAAGTGTTCCGGCTTTAGTGGCCAGGTTCCAGTCTTTCTTAAGAGAGCAGCAGCGCATTTCTAGCACCTCTATATCACTTCTCCTATTCCATACCCCCATATCCCGTTGGCTTATCAATAACCACTATCCATTAGATATCCGTCTGGCTGTTTGTCACCTTCGCAATAAATATAAAAAAGAGCAATGCGTCAATTATTCCTGCCACTCCTCATAATATGCAAAGCTCTGATTCTCAATATCGGGCGGGCGCGTACAGAAATCCACGCAAGTGGGACGGCCTTTTGTCGTCTGTTGCGTCATCGGCGTGCTCGCTTAGCACTTAACCCGGTGAACCTCGGCCAGAAGTCAAACCGGTACGAATCGTGACTGGCGCACACGTAACGCGATCGTGACGCGTTCGGGCTATAAGCGTTGACGGCGGGTCGGGTTCGCCAAGATTGTTTGCCCGGCGAAGTACTTGTATTATGATATTGCCTATTTGAAGACGTGTGTTTTGGTGTTACGAATGTCCACAGGTCTCGGTGGCCGATGCCTATGTCTTAACGACTGTTCGTTTGCCTTGCTTGGTTAAGTTTGACATGAGCCCCTGACAATTAATGTCAAAATTAAACCGAGGGTAAGGCAAGTGAATGTATAGTAAGATATAGGAACCGGCCATAATTAGCGGCCACATATAATAAAAACGTGACCGCAGCGTCATCTTTTGTCTGTATTCGTCTATTACAAGGAAATTGTATTGTTTATCACCATAAAAAAAAGTTCTAAGTGTTGACCCGGAATAAGATAGCTAGAAAGAAAGAAAGAAATTTTCACATGATGCTCTCACAGACAGATAGACAAAAAATCTAAAAGTTGTATTTTTGCAATCTGCTAGTCCGAATTAGCCCTTCTGATATTTTTTATTTTTAATATTATTGAATAAAATCGACCCCAATACACTCTGTATTGGGGTCGATTTATTACACTACTGAGTTATTACACTATCAGACTAGAGTTTTCAAACCCTGTGAAGCGATATTTTACTCTCATAAAAAAGTTAATTACTTTTATTATATATGTTATAGTCAAAAGTCGATATGCACTCTCTTCCCGGAATGACTGGTCCATCCTAGGTTTGACAAAGGGCTTTTGACTAAACCCGAAATAAATTCCAATTTCGGCCTTTGACTACAGTATTTTTAGTCACACCTAGAAGTATCTAACTTTATAGTCGAGAACGTAAGGTAATCTGTTTCGAGCTTTGCCCAGTCGATCCTAAAAGCGAGTAAGACAGACTCGGTCAAACATCGATTGGTACAGCACTTGTTATATGTTTACCCAGTTAGTAATATATTTTTGAGAATCATCAAATCGGCTTATTTTATTCCTGCTACCCCAGTTAGCTACAACAATCGAAAATGTTTGTAATAGAAAAAGTTAGGCGTCTCATCAAAAGGAAGCTACTCACGGAAAATTTGCTTGATAGTCTGCAGTAGTAAAAATGGACGGTATATCCCTGACTATGTATGATATGTATGACCTTCAAAAAATGCTCTCCAGTGGAACTTTTTTCAATGTGTGTCTCTAACGAGATGTTCGGGACTTCAGGCACAAGTACGGCGCGTTTGGAACGCGGCCGATTTGACCCGCGCGCCGTATCGACGGGCACTCGCGTCACGCTCGCTTTGATGTTTCGTCTATTAATACCGTTCGTCTGATGTATAATATGATTTCAATATCGAAGTCTATGATAGCAATAAAAATACACACGGGCACATAAATACGCACCACACACAAAGCATAACGAAAACATTGAGAGGAAGAAGACGATTTTAGAAGAAGATGGTTTGGGTATGTCATGTGAAGAGATGAAAGACGCGTGACATAAAATAGATGGATGGATTGATCGTGAGTAGAAGATTGGCAAGAGCCAACATTTGTGAGAGAGGCTAAGGAGTGTGGAGAGGTGTTCTGCAGGTTCAACGAAGCTACTTCCGACGTTAGGCCTATTATCACTTCTACAGCTAGAGCTTACGTCTTAGCTCTAGCGATCTCTATTCCTTGCAGATTGGCTAAGGCTAGCACGGAGGCGGAGGGGGGGGGGTGCCTGTTTTGGCCCCCCGGATTCGGGTACAAGGTGTCGTTACTCAGCTAAGGCTTCGACACAATGGCGACAAAGAGGCGAGCCCAGAGCCCCGCGATGCGTGATATCCTTATCGCAAAGAAATCTGCAATCCTCTGTTCGGTAAACGCCTGAAGCGCTACAGAATCGAGGCAGTTCCATATGCATTATTATATTGCACCCTAATGGTTTCCAAAAAGTGTCAAGTGTAAGTGTAAAAATGTTCTAAATAGTGTCACTTTGACCTGTTCAGTGCATCGGGAAAATCTATGCAGGATCATATTGCACCTAAAAGCCAGAGCTCTGCGCTCGCGCTCTGTGTCTGAATCATCTCTGAGATTCTCCGCAAGATGTGTTCCAAATACTTAAACTGGCTTACGTATTTGAGCTCAGTCCTGGTCAACACTATTAAAAGTCCTTACCAACATTTAGAAATTTGCTCAGAAAACACTATTTGTCCACAAATAGCTATGTCTGATTTACGGACTATAAGCATGCTAATACATTTATTATAATAACTTATGTATTATTGTATATATATGACTATGTATATATTTGTAAATTTATTTCTTAAATTAGTTTGAGTATTTATGTGTCTATTGCTTTTTCCTGCACCACATATTTCGCCTGATTCCGTTTTCTTCATTTAGGTTGCCTGAAAGATCGCTTTGAGCGATAAGGCCGCCTATTGTATTGCCTAGAAAATATTGTAAATATGGTCTGTTTTTATATATTTTGGTGTGCAATAAAGTATTATTTCTCTCTCTCTCTTACTACAGGAAATGTAGTTAAATGCTTAGCAGCACAGCCTTCTTGTTACCTCATCGTCGTCTTTGTTTTGTTGCTTTGGGGCGCACACATATTATGGTGTGAATAAGTAGGATAATGCAAATTTCTCGCAATCGAATTCCCTTTCAAGTTCTTGATGGTAATAAACGTGATGGCCTCTGAGAAATAAGCGAAAATATTTCCCATTCGTGAATGCATTAGCTGCGAATGAAAGGCGTCTTTACGTCTGTACGCTGCTATTCATGCTGCGCCCGGCACTCGACACGTCCGACACTTTCCTAACATCAGAGTGTGCTGGAACACTTTGATGTTTCTGAACTAATAATAGTCGTACAAGACGATTTTATAGGTGAGTACTTATGCCAGCGAAACTTCGTTCGCGTTGCAATAGCCACTTGTTTGCTAGTGAAGCGCAACAGAGGCACCGGCGAAACGCAACAGTAGCGCCATTATATCGGCTATGTCCGTCAACTTTATAAATAATATAATGTTACGAGTCGTGAGACTCGAATTAAAATGCCGTTTGAATAACTATAGAGTTTATTAGAACTATACAAACACACAGGTACAAATATAACTGAACACAACAAGTGCAAACGTAATGCAGAAGGTCGTAATTCCATAAAACGCGCAAAGTCCGTCGCTAAAAGATTCCCGATTGTAGTACACACGTCTTGCTTTGCTCGTGGTTATAGCTCGACCCCTCTCCATCAGGTCGTCGTTTTATACTGCGCAACTGCAATTTCCCCGTATCTAAGTCGACTTTAATCCGACACACCTGGCTATGCCATAAAATATTACAATACAACAATGGGCTGTTTTCTAATATCAAATTTTAAACACACACAGTAAACAAAAGAGACGACCATAAAAGAATCTAAATGTTATCGGTTCAAATGCCGACAGGTAATAAAAATGTGTTTTTACAGACCTCCCCCCATTCATTATACAGAAGAACGGATAGTATACCCGCCACGTATATACATATATAAAACTCATTCCTTTGATAAAAAAGTACACACTTTACAACGAACATCAAAGATTCTGAACAGTCAACCAGTTGAATACTAAAATATTAAAGCGTAAACTTTACGATTGATTTCCGTCATCGATTCAACAAGTCTTTATGATATGCATTAAGCCAAAATGTTATCAAATCATACATTCATAATAAAACTACATTTTAACGGTTTTAAGCGCGGTAATTTATTTGATTTAGGTTATTCCGAAGTTTCGGCCGCTTTTAGTAGCCGTGGTCACAGAGGACAAAGGTGACATTTGTCCAAGGAGTATTGTTAAAGTTTTATTTAGCCTACCGCCAACTTGTTCATTTTAATTATTTAGGTTTAATTTTGTTTATGGTTATTATTTACTCTATGGGAGCCTAATCTAATTTACGGCCACTGAAAAGCGGGCGAAACGTCGGAATAACCGAAATCAAATAAATTACCGCACTTAAAACCGTTAAAACGTAGTTTTATTAACATTTCTAGTTGAAAGTAGACATCTTTTTCTTCCGCGATCAAGGCTGCCGAAAAGAGGCCGAAACGTCGAAATAAAAATCAAATAAAATACCGCGCTTACAACCGTTAAAACGTGGTTTTATTATCTTCTTACGCGTGCTATACCTTCGCACAATGTTCAATTGTTTAAATATGCATGCGTATTGAATAAAAGTGAATTTGTGGGATGCTCAGTTAGATCTGCCACCGACCGGTTCTTAGTAGTGCACTCGGCTGTAGAAAATGCGGTCCGGTTTTTTCGTGGCTATGACGTTTATGAACCGATATGTAGTTACGTCATTTTATTATGATAATAACGCCATATTGTTTTCTGTAGCTTGTCAAAATTGTTCCGGTGTATACAAAATTGGCTTTTCCCGATACAGTTTTCACTAAAACGTTATTTTACATTATTTTTTAAATGCCATGGAATTTCAAGTCAAACGTGAATGAAGTCGCTGCCATATCCTAGTTCAATATATTGTTACGAGTTAGCGGCACTCGAATTAATGCCGTTAGAATTATTATAGAGTTTATTAGAACTATCCAAACACGTATAACACAGGTACAAATATAACCGAACACAACAAATCCCAAACGTAATGCAGAAGGTCGTTTTAATTAAAACGCGCAAAGTCCGTCACTATTAGATTCCCAAATGTACACATGTCACGCCTAGATCGTAGTTGTCGCTCATCTCCCCCTCTCTCAGTCAGGCAGACGTTTTATACTTCACCAATGCAACTGTGCCCGCCCGGCAACGTCGACACAATTTCCAATTAGCTTGTACTTGTAATTCGCAACATATGAATAATGATGCTCCCGAGCGAGTACAATAGGACAATAGGCTGCTCTCCACAATAACTAGAAAAACATTGCGAATAAATAAGTGAACAAAAGAAGACGATCATAAAATGATTACAATTTGTTTAAATGCCGACAGGTAATAAAATGAGCTTTTACAGATCTGTATGTGGAATTTGTCTTTGTCGGGGCGTAAGTTGTAACAATATTATACAAGTGTGTAGTATGCCAGGCAGGTCGGAAAATAGAGGACACAGAGATTTGTTACAGCTCTGTAAATCAGATATTTTCGTTACAAGAATACGCAGCAGAAAGTTTATTTAACTAGCAGTACCAGCCAAGCTTCGTTCGGGTTGTCGTGATGACGTATTTTTTTATTGCAGGAATTCAGCAGACAGGCAGACTGCCTATTTGATGGAAAGGGGCTACCATCGCCTATGGACATTTGCAACACCATGCGCTGTTGCTCTCTTAAGGGAGACTGGAGCTTAGTCACTGATGCCGGAACACAACTAGAGGTTGTTATGGCGGCATGCTCTAGAAGTCTAGACCAAGGGAGGTAGCGATTCAGTCTGGCAAACTCCCTACCACCCGGATGTGGGTTGTTTTTTTCCCATCACCCGTTTTCCGGCCAGGATTCGAACCCACGTACCATTGTAAACGAGTTGATGACTGAAGAGCGTTACCTACGACTTCGCTGATCTAACTTATGCTGCATCCAAAGAACTCGGCCGATAATATCGGTCGCACCACTTTCACTGGGCGTGCATTGCGCGCTCGGGTCGAGGCCAACGCACGTCGACGTCGACCCGATGCGCTTTGATGAATCACCTCTCGTTACTATGTTGCGACATTTTCAATATTATCCTCATTTATTTTTATTGAGCTCGAATTCTTTCATGAATCTTCAAACTCTTGTTCTCGATCAGTCATGCGGTCACGTCTTTTTTAAGGCACCATTGCAGTACCCTTACCAAATAGTTATCCCTGCAGGACTCCCGTTCCTGGACGGCCAATTATTTGGTAGGGTATGAAACTTGCGCATTTATTCATAACGAGGATGTTTGGGTCAAACGCTATTTTTTTTTAAAGCGCCATCAGCAACTCTACCTATTCTAATAAATAATCTATAAAGTATCCTATGTATCCTTTTAAAAGTTGATAGTAATGTCGACCAAAATCAGACCATGTTATCCATACCTTTGTTTTAATCCCTATCCAAATAAATCATTCAATATTCAATACCTGTATTGCCTTTTTCCTGCACCACCTACATCGCCTGATTCAAATATGTTTTTGATTTAGGTTGCCTGGAAGACATCGCTTTGAACGATAAGGCCGCTTAGACAATATTGTACTGCTTAGACAATATTGTAAATATGGTCTGTTTTGTATGTTTTGGTGTGCAATAAAGAGTTATCTCTCTCTCACTCTCTATACATACATACATAACTTCACGCCAGGTCCCTTGCGGGGTAGGCACGAACAACAGAGCGCCATTTAGGCTTATTCTTACACACCTCACTTTGTGCACAGACTACATATATACCAAATATCAGCAAAAACGTTCCTGTAGTTTTTCTGTGAAAGCGTAACAGGCAGTCAGTTATTTTCGCTTTCGACTGTAACGCTAATATTGGACGAAATTGAATCAATTTGGATGAAAGGCACAGAAATAAGATGATATAACATAATTCAATGGCATTGAATTATTCAAATGTATATAGGTATATAGTTTTTATATAGATAGTTTTTTATTATTATTGCAGGAATTCAGCAAACGGGCAGATGGCCCACTTGATGGAAAGCGGTTAACATCGCCTATGGACATTCGCAACAACGAAGGTGCTACAAATGCGTTGCTGCTCTCTTAAAGGGGACTGGAATCTGGTCACCAATGCCGGAACACAACTCAAGGTTGCTATGGCGACATACTTTAGACCAGGGGTGGTAGCCATCCAATCGGGCAAATGTCCTACCACCTGGCTGTGGGTTGTTTTGTCGCCCCTTACGGCCGCAGGAAATTGTATTCTTTCTCCGTTCCTGCACGTATAGAATTCATCCAAGTTGAAAGTTAGAAATATCGGCTTAATAAACGAGTCAGAACTAGGACGGTTATGAAGATTGCCTTTGAACACAGAGTCCTCGGCCGCGCCATTCGAATGAAAGTGAACGATTGCTTCTGAGTTCGTTTGGCCGGATGCCCCGATCGCTGAACTTTGATCTTTCGCCTAGCTCGGTTGCTTAAACCCTAAGGTCAGGAATTTATGTAAAGGGCAAACGAAACTGGGTGGATACCACGAGCCCATTATTGATGGATCAGGGCCACGAGCCGTTGGACTTTACAGGTTTCGGATTGCTGTTTTAATTCTCTCAAGAGAAACTTTCTTCAAAAAAATCGTTACTTCAATGAATATTATTATATTATAAAGAGAAAATTTTGTTATAATATTCATATTAATATTATAAGGAGAAAAGATACCTATTTATGTATGTTTGGAACGAATAAACTCAAAAACTACTGAACTGATTTTAAAAATTCTTTCATCATTAGAATGCTTTTTTTAAGGCGGGGGAAATGCTATTTACGCATAATACTGGGTCCTTTGCAAGGGATTAGACCGTTATCGCTTACAGAGGCATTCCATTAAAGGCAATCCAAATATAATTATCAGCTTGTGTGGAGATTCGGACGTACAATGGCTAATACCCACTAAATGGTAAATTAGATTAGGCTCCCATAGAGTCAAAATTGCATAGAGCAAATTGGTAATGCGCTGGAATCTTGTGAAATTAACATTCACTTGACGTCATCCGCAACTCGATATGTATGCGTACTCGCCGGCCAATGATGTTAACAGTACCGAATGTTCGACTACGGCTACGTCACCAAAATGGCGGCCAGGCGCAATAGCAATTTGCGGGGATGATAACGTTCTTTTAATTATGTGCACTAGAAAACTTGAGAAAATATTATATTTTTGACTAGGTTTAATTTAAGGGTTAGTGTTTTTGGCAATTGGTAACCGTGTCTGTCAAGTTATCTTGGACTGTGTGGCTCTACTTTAGTATTTGGTATTTGTTTTTTTCTATGGTATAATACTGTAACGGCCAGGGGTTTCTAAGCTGACCGGGATGTTGAATAAGCGACTGGTTCATAGAATACTTAACATTATCAATGAAGAAACTCTTTTTACAACCATGTGTTCTGCTCGCGGGCCGATACAATTCTGTTCTCGATTGTTTTGGGAGGCGTTCTACGAATTTATTTAAGAATATTGTATTTATTAATATATATGACAGTTAAGAAGTTGGTCTTTACAATCAACCTGAACACCAAATGTTAACTAGTGGGGTAAAAAATTTCAGGTGCGGACATGTCGTTCCAAGGCGAGTACGCGGCCCAGGTGCTGGGGCTGTCAGGTGACGCGTCGACGCCGGGGGCGCCCCGCGAGGACGCGCCCGCCGCCTCCCCGCGTCCCACCTCGCGCCCCCTCTATCCCCTAGAGGCGCCCCCCACCGCGCCCAAACCGTCGTCGCCGTTCAGGAAGGAGGAGAAGGAGACGAACCATGTCAACAAGTTCAATAACTATGTGAGTTACGTCAATACTATTATTTTAAGCTATTGCATAGCTTTTATCGCGGCCCTTGAGCGCGGCGACCGAATCAAGAAATTCCCTAACGAAAATAAAACCTAACACCCCCCACTCCGCCTACCATGTAGCTCGGGTGAGCGGTCGCTTAACGTGTATGTATATGGTACGACTGTACGAAGCTCGCACGGATCGAGACGACCTGCTTCGAAATCGGACGAATACGTAAGCAGCTGTTTGTGAGAAAGTATATAGGTGTATGTATCTATCATATCTTTATAATGCCACACTCGCCGCATGTGCGCCCCGAAAGTATACATGTAGGTATATATGTATACATAGGTGTACCTATTTACAACAGTGAATAGCAGTTGTTGGTGAATGCTGTACGCGTAAAATTTGTGTATGAAGTGTTTTAAATATGAATAAACAAAGTGCATTTATTAATGAAGAAAGTGATGAAAAAATAGTGAAAGAAAATGAGTGAGCTAAATAAATAATTATAATTGCACAACTTGATAAAAAATACTATGCAATAGCTTTACCGTGGCGGTCCCCGAGTGCCACAAGGAGTTTTTTTTATTGCTGGAGTACAGCAGACAGGCTGATGGCCCAACTGTGATCGAAAGTGGTTACGTCGCCTATAAACATTTGCAACATTAAAGGTCCTACCAATGCGCCGCCGGACTCTTAGGGGGCTGGACCTGGCCACTAATGCCGGAACACAACTCAAGGTTGTTATGGCGGCATGCCCTAGAGCAGGGGCGGTAGCCATCCAGTCGGGCAAATGTCCTACCACCTGGCTGTGGCTTGTTTTGTCGCCTCTTGCGAAAGGCTGCCTGGCCGCAGGAAGTACAACGAAAATTAAAATGCCTGATATTGTCATACAGTCGGCGTCGTCTAAAGCCCCTCCCCCCGGTTTATTCGCAGCGCACATATCTATTTTATGACTCGACTCGACACATTTTAACCTTTGCAATGAACATTGACCGTTTACAAATGAATGACTGTGAGTAAATTCACGATTATAATGAAATCAAATAATGACAAACACTTATGGACACGCTTAACGTATTTCCCTATGACTACAATAAGAATGAAAATTGAAAACAAATGCAGTCGCTCTGACTCTTGCCTCTTTTCATTTGAATATGGCCCCGTGTGTGATGGATTGTGTGAAGGAATGGTGATTTGTGTTGTGACAGAGGTCACAACACAATCGTCAGAATAGACGACTATGGAAGGGAAACACATATTGTGCCGACCTCAAATAGTTGGTTGAAAAAAAGAGAAATGTGTAGATATGCTGCCTCAGCTACGTCTCTGTAGAAGAGGTAGGCCCAAGAAATCCTGGCTTGACGTCGTAAGACTTGTTATGCGTGCCAATGATCTTAAAATATGCTAAATATCGCGCGAAGTGGAGAAGAAAAAGTAGGGAAAGTCTCCAGCGAGCGAAGCGAAGGCTTCGAAGCGTTAGCTTCTAACGCAGCTGGGATTTTATACTCTGATGCTGACGATGACTGATGCTGAAGCGCTTTGTAAAAAAAATTTAGTTACTCAGAAGAAATGTAGGTATTTATGGTTGTAATTATAATGTTCACAGCAACGGTACCCCGGTGGCGTTGAGGAGGAGGGCGTCCTGGACCTCCGGGCGCGGGACCCCTCCGTCATCTCCGTGGGCTCGCAGCACTCCGGGGCCTCAGAGCCTGCCGGATACTTGGACGCTGTCAGGTAATAATCTATACTAACATTATAAAGAGGAAAGATTTGATTGGTCGTTTGCATTGAATAGGCTCCAAATATGCTGAGCAGATTTGAAAAAATCTTTCACTGTTTGCAAGCTTTTTTTTGAGGCGGGGGAAATGCTTTTCGCACACTACCGGGTCCTTTACTAGGGATTAGACCAAAGCGACTAGGGGTGAGACCACGAATGGGCACCAGAGTCAAATCGCCGGCTTGTGTGGAGACTCGACTACTCAATACTCCATTAAAACCACCCACCTCTCATGTGCCCCGCGCTTATGGCAGAAAGAGCGTGAGACTTAGGATCAGTGATCCTAGCGCATCAGTGCTTGAGTATGCCCCGGGAAAGGCAAACTCACTTCGTCAACAGGGGTGAAGACTCTTCTGCTCTCTAGATGCTAGAGTGCCCCTGAACCTGTAGGCAAGCTACACTATCCCCGGGTGACATAGGCTATATTATATTTATAAAGAAATTAGGCGTCCCGACTAAAACTTCAATAATGTAATCCAAGGTGTGAAAAATTAAAGTCGCGTGTGCTGCAAAAACTATTGATGATAGAATAAAATAATGTACTACGACATTGCAGAACACATCATTATTTACAAAAAAGTGTCGCGGCAGCATATGTCTAACTATTATAGTTATGTCACAATAAGTGTTCTTTTATTAAAAAAAAAAATTGAATTGCCGCCGCTAGAAATGGCTATTTATTTATTGTATCTTGGTATTAATCCTTATCAAAATAAATTACTTCATATTCAAGACTGCTTCAATACCTTTATATAACTTTTTGAATTATTCAATTCGGACATTCCATTTGAAAGATGTCAAGAGTTTAAAAGTGTAAGTATTATAAAAAAGTGTGGTCGCCGCTCACCCTGCTCGGCTAGTTAGGTAGCACCTTATGCGATGTAGGCGTCACTGGGGTACGGGCCGTACGGTAGGGGAAATATTTTGAATTCGCTTAGTATGTAATTAAACCCAACTAAAATTATTGTTAGGTACCCGTTCGAAGCCGGGGCGGACTGCTAGTGAATTATAATTTTAACAAATTCAAAAATAAAGTGTTGACATCAGCTGCGACTATAAAATAATTGACAGGCCGTTCACACTTGTTTACACTTGTACTTAGTTATATAATTATTTTTAATTTAATTCTTGCATTTTTTAACATTATTTATATTCATTAACTTTTTATTATATTTGTACTTGACATATGCATAATATTGACATTAATTAATTAAATTACTAGAAATTGACATTTAAATTATAATGCTGTGCACTCCTTTAATGGGTCCACACATCAGAACCTTTGTATTGAATGATATTGTTCTGTTGGTGTGCCTAAATAAATAAAAAAACTAATTACACGATGGTTCCCACGAGAAATAGATAAGATTTTATATTATGCATGTTGCAGCATCAGAACTCTGTTGCTTAATGAGTCTGAACAGCATGTCTTTACTCAGTCCATTAATTTCCCACTTGGAATATAACGTCTTCTTTGTCTTGATCGTTTCCTTTTAAAAGCGGACAGTTATTTTTGTTTTGTTAGATTAATCGTTAACGCGCTTATACTCGGTCAAATACCGAATTTACCCAGGATTGAAATCCTGAATCTGCTGAAATCAAGGGTGCCTAGTCTCTTAGGCGTTCAACGGACTCGTGAAGGATTATTACCTCGGGCTCTGAAGTCAATCATAACATCTTCATATCCCATATTCTATACATTATTACTGTTACGAGTCGCGAGACTCGAATTAAAGTGCCGTTAGAACTACTATAGATTTTATTAGAACTATACAAACACGTATAACACAGGTACAAATATAACCGAACCCAACAAGTCAAAACGTAATTCAATAACACGCGCAAAGTCCGTCACTAAGTACTTTATATTACCGATTACCGAATGTACACAAGTCATGCATCGCTTGTGGTTATCGCTCGACTACTTGTCCCTCGTTTAGGGCATTGCTTTATACTGCACAGATGCAATATGTCTGCCATATTGCAATTTCAAAATTGTAAATATATATTTTTTAATTCTGGTTATATTGCAAAACCGACATGTTAGACAATTTTTTTTCTAATCCATGCTAAGGTTGTCTTGAAGGAATTGCTTTTGGTGATAGGACCGCCTATTGTCTTCTGTACTTAAACTACTTGAATTGCATCTTAATGTTATGCAATAAAGTATATTATATTCTATTATGCTTTAAAATAAACATCGATAGACACCGATGTATTGCTTGCTATATGAATGAATGAATCTTTATTTGTAAAAATACAGGTAATAGTTATAACTAGGATGGCAGAAAAATGAGATGTCCTCACTGTATTTGACCTACACGTGGTCATACAAATATTTAAATTAATCTAAGAACAAGAAATATAAGTAAAGTAAACTAAGTAAAAATATAAGTATATTTATGAACGTTCCAGGTCGACGGTGTCCGTGTACTCAGGCAACTCGAACTCGAGCTCGGACCGCGACATCCTGGACCTGTCGATGCCGGACAAGAACTCGATGACGGAGGTGTGCTACGTGTGCGGCGACGAGTACAAGAGGGGCACGCTCTTCAACCTGCACACCAAGGAGCCCAAGGACAAGTCGGTCAGTGCCACCTTCTGTCTCCGTCTGTTTTAAGTTTGGGCGCAACAAGAGTTCAAGTAGTTTAAGGGGGGATGATGGCTGATGCTCAAACAATAATATAATATTGCGGACCGCGTTTGTAATACCGAAGTAAGAAAGAGAGTTGGTCTGAAAGAGAGTGTCGGGGTGAAGGTAAGGAAAGGAATGCTCCGGTGGTTGAATGCTCCGGCATGTGGAAAGAATGAATGATGGAAGAATGACTAAACAGATATACAATGCAAAAGTGGATGGATGCAAAAGTCGCGGACGGCCACGATACACCTTCCATGATCAAATTGGTCGTGTACTAGCAGAAGGTGATGTCAGGAGCCTTAAGAACAGACGAGCGTGCATGACAAGAGCTATGAATGTCAAAGAAGCAAGTGAGGTGTGTAAGAATAAGCCTGTATGGCGCTCTGTTGTTCGTGCCTACCCCGCAAGGTACCTGGCGTGAAGTTATGTATGTATGTAATAATATAAATTCGTTAAAATAAATAAAAAACAGTCATGGTAGTGTACTGGCTAGCGCATGCCTCCTAAACTCAAAGGGTGCGGGTTTGAATCCTGGCCGGAACGCATGCACCACATTAGCTTTTTTCTGATCTAATGTGCATATTGTCTCAATTACCACATGTTAACAACGGTGGAGGAAGATATCGTAATGAAACCTGCACATTGAGATAACGGATGCGTCAAACCTGCCAAGCCGCCTTGGACAAGTGTGACGGTTATACTGTCTGTTCCCCCTGCAGTGGGAAGCTCGAGTCCAGCAGTAGGACATTTATGGGCTGTTATTATAATAATTGATATTGGGTATTTTACAATAAATTCTAAAACAATATATACATAAAGAACAGCATGCGCCTTACGTAAATAAAATAAGTAAATACCTTACGTAATTACGCCTAAGAAATAATTTTAAGTACAGTTTAAAGTTTTAACTATGATCGGTACCATCCCTCCCAGGGTGCAAATCAGCATCAAGCGTCGGTTGCCTGGCATTTCCTGAACTGCACTAATAATATATCTCACGATGGTCTACATTCTATATACATATGTTTAGTCTAATACCCATGCACATGCCAGAATAAATGCTAAAAAAATCCATATATAATATCATGAATAAAGTAATATTTATTACTGTTTAAATAATAATCAATACGATATTTGATTCGATAAAGAAACTACGTCATAACTTTCTACGTACTCCTCGACATTTTGTAAGAGGATATAAAATATCTCAGTTTATTTTACTCACAACTACATTATTATTCAATTAACCCTTAAAAGGCGCCAATTTTAATATTATTTTTGTCCATAATATGCCAGTTACCATCAAAATTGCCGCGCCGAAACCAAGATAATTATACCGTCTCTTTTACTCTAATACAAATTCTATGTAGTTAGGGGGAGAAAGCATCAGTTCAACGTTCGTTTCAATTATCTGCATTTGAACATATATATTTTATGGGTATATCTACGGTCATAATGAGTCTTCATTGGATCTCATGACCATTTTAAACTAGTAATGACGAAACGTTAACTATGGATTGAATCATTGATTTCTCTAGTAAATCTGATAATAGAAACCGCTTGCCTAAGCATATCTATTTGCGTTATGAATATCTATAAGCTAAAGTTCGTCGACGATATATTAGTGTTATCGATAAATGATGACCTATGATCCACTGTCGGCTAGTTGCGAGAGTTCATTAAGTCTTAATTATAATTTGTGAGTCAATTAAGGGTCTAATTGTTTTTAAACTTTGTGCAGTAATTAAGCCCATGTACATATACATCCATGTTAAAAATTACTTAAACTAATCTAAATTGAACTATTGAAATTGTTTAACTTTAGAAAGGCCTATTACTTACACTATGTATATAGCGCGTGGGTTAGAGTGAGAGAGGAGGAGTATGCCTACCGCTGCCGTGTGTTTGAGAGGAAGGGAAGGTAGACAGACTGAATGATTTTATTTTTTGGCATTTTAATTTTTTTATCTTTGTTTTTTAATAATAATAATAATATTTATTTATTTGCTCTCACAATATAACGTAAAAAGGTTTTAAATGACTAAAACATGGTGAGAGCCTGGTGTCAGTAGAAGGAAAAATCCTGTGTGACTGATCACCAGCTCTCCCCGGAAAAATAACTTATGTATACAAGTAGTTATATGTTTTTTAATCTATGATAAGTAAATTTTATTTCAATTATTTTTAATTGTTGCAAAGGTGGTCTGGAAGATATCGCCGGCGGCGATAAGACCTCCTATTGTATATATGTAACTTATATATATATACAATAAAGTCATTCATTCATTCATTCACTGGTGACGTAACGCGTTACATAACGAAGCTGTTTACCCTCCCATAAGAAGTTATCACTTCGAAAGTCGTGGTAGCGTAATGACTGGCGAACGGGTCCCAACCCCAAAGTGTGCGAGTTCGAATCAGAGCATTTTTGTCATTTGATGTACATATTGATACAATAATAATTGTAATTCACCGTTATTAGCAGGTAGTAACTAACTATAATTATAATTTCAGCATAAATGTCCCATAAATGTCCCACTGCTGGGCTCGGGCCTCCCATTATAAGGGGAACGGACAGTATACCCGCCACGCTTGTCCAAGACGGCTTGGCAGGTTTGACACATCGGTTATCTCGATGTGCAGGTTGCATCGCGATGTTTTCCTTCACCGTTTTTAGCACGTGGTAATTGTAACAATATGCACATTAGATCAGAAAACTGACTAAGAGGTGCATGCGTTCCGGTCAGGATCGAACCCGCGCCCTTTGATTGAGGGGCGCGTGCGCTAACCATTACGCTACCACGACTTCCAGTAACTAACTAATTTATTTAAATAAATAATTTAAATGATCAAGTTGGCGGTATATTAATTAAAACTTTAACAATACTCGTTGACACTTGACATCGTTGTCTTCCGCGATCACGGCCACTGAAAAGAAACGTCTGAATAAGAAAAATCAAATAAATTACCGCGCTTAAAACAGTTAAAACGTAGTTTTATTATGTATACAAGTCGCGAAAACATACGAAAATATTATATATTTTTTTACTAAAAGTACTATATCGTTTAATAAATATATCCACATTTAAATTGTGTTTTATCCACATGTTTTCTTTATTGCATGAGCTCAGCGGCCAGGCTTACGGGCCACTTGATGGAAAGCGGTTACACAACTCAGAGTTGTTTTGGCGACATGCTTTAGACCAGGGGTGGTAGCCATCCAGTCGGGCAAATCCCCTACCACCTGGCATATATCAACTAAGTTCCCTCTAATAATAATTCATGTGGCTCATACTACTATAAGAAAATAGTAATATGTTTGATTATAATTTTCTATTTCGTATCATAATTCAAGATTTGGACTTGAACAATTCTCTCTCCGTATATGGGCTAATATTGTTTATTATGATTGCTTAAGTGGCGTTCATAAAAATAGCATTTGCTCAGTGGATCAAATAAAGCCCATTAATTTAAAACGAGGTCTGCTAAAAATATATCGGATAACTTAAAATTATGTTACACAACTTCCAGTTTGAACTAGTTCGTGATACCATGTTCGTTGCGCGCACGTATCACAATTTTTATAATGTTTCACAATGACGCATCGTAGAAATATTGTACTTATAACTGGATTTGTGCGGTTTGTTAATCTTTTATTATCTCAAGACATGTACGTTCAATATATGAATATTATTTATTTACTCTGAATATGTTTGCTCAAAAAATGCATTTACGAAGCCTGTTCACATTGTTCAAAACTTAATATATGGAACGGAATTCCACCAAAGACTTTCATATTACGAGAATAAATAAGTTGAATAATCAAACGTACTCGGAAGCGGTTTAGATCGATAAATTTGTCTCACTTTAATAGTGAAGAGAAAATGAGACGAAATATGCAGTTCCAATCATTGCCACGCGCACGTGGCGCCATTTGCAAATTAGAAACGTCGAAGATGGTTGCGACTTTCCGACTGTTTTTTTATGTGGTCCATACAATAATATTATCATTAACATTGTGTTTAATTTCAGGAGACTGTAACTTACTTAGTTGGTGTATGCACGTAAATCTATATTACAATGAAAAATGCACTTCACTTGGACTACATTGTTACGAGTTCAGCGGGACTCGAATTAAAATACCGTTGGAATTTTTGAAGTTTATTAGAACTATACAAACATGTATAACACGGGTACAAATGTAACCGAACACAACAAATCCAAACGTAATGCAGAAGGTCGTAATTCAATAAAGCGCGCAAAGTCCGTCACTATTAGATTCCCGAAGATACACACGTCTCGCCTTGATCGTGGTTCTCGCTCGACTGCTCCCTCAATCAACCATCGTTTTATACTGCACAAATGCAATGTGTACCGAATTTCCTAGAATCAGCTTGTAACACCGGGCTAATGATGCTAATGAGCGAGTACAATAGGACAATGGGCAGTTCTCTAGAAAAGTATGCCAATCAATAAGTAAACAAAAGAAGACGACCATAAAAGAATTACAATTAGTTAAATGCCGAAAGGCAATAAAATGAGCTTTTACAGATCTGTACGTGGAATTTGTTTCTGTTGGAACCTAGGTTGTAACAATATAACATGTCACATCACCAGTTCAATAGCATCTGACAATATTATTAGACACATGGTTTTATTATAAAATAATGAGGCTTCCATACAGCGAGTGTCTATGTAGGTCCTACACATTGGCTACAAAAGAAAGATTTCTTAATGTTTTAAATAAATGAATAGGGTGCCAATTACTAAACGATACAGTCTCCTCCTTTTATGTTTTGCGCGTATTGTAGTTTAATAATTATTCCTTTAAGTGTTATCAGTGTAAAAAATAGTTTTCGCCGAACGTTACAATGTAGTAGAGACGATATTGACCCACGCGACCTCGTGGCGAATCGTTCGCAACGCCCATCCGTGCGACGACCTTACCCTCATGCGCTGAACGTGATTTTATATCGGCTAATATGCTTTCTCCATTAATGCTATTGTAACGAGTTGCGGGACTCGAATTAAAACGGCGTAAGAATTATTATAGAGTTTATTAGAACTATACAAACACATATAACCGAACACAACAAATCCAAACATAATGCAGAAGGTCGTAATTCAATAAAACGAAGTCCGTCACTAATAGATTACCGAATGCACACACGTCTCGTCTTGATCGTGGTTTCCGCTCGAATGCGTCATCTATCAATGGGGATTGTTCACATAAAATTACCCTTTGATTTTATATTTTTATTACGTAAAATAGAGTATTTTAAGATACTAATTTGAATATTTTTGTATTTAAAGCGTTAGTTTTTTTATAATTCGATTTTAAAATTATTGCTCCGATGACGTCATAAGGGACAAGTTTACATTGATTTCTTTACCTAGAAGCCAAAAATAATAAAACTACTAATCACAGTAATCTGTGCTACTACTATTTAAATGTCACTGCAATTACTCATTACGTATCGTGATCATTTTAGTGTTTTTTGTCGCTAGGCTTATAGTTTTTCGTTTTCAACCATTATTATTTTCTATTGTTACCGTTACATTTTTTTAAAGTGTTCTTTAGGGAAAATCCAGGTTACAGAACTTAAATCAAATAATGTATAGCTAGATTTTTTTTTACACCTGAAGCAGGAAAACAGACAGACGGCCCGCCCACCTGATTGGATTTAGTAAGGTCAAATAAAGGTCAAACACATTTCTTACAAAATACAAGATCTTACGTTTTTTGAAATTTTAACTAGACAGAAATGATTAAGGACCCTATTCCTCGAAATGGTTTTTGAAATAGCTAGATTGAAAAAAGTGAACAATCCCAATTGGGGCATTACTTTATACTGTGCAGATGCGATATGTCTGCCCCGCCGCGTGGACCGAGTTTTTTAGAATCAGCTTGTATTTTAAATCCGAGAAACCTGGCAAAACAAAAGAAGATGACCATAAAATAATTTAAATGTCACTAGTCAAAAGGCCGACGGGTAATAAATGCGCTTTGTTTCAGATATGCAGGTAGATTTTGTGTTTGTCGGCAACCATTGTAAGACTATTATTATCAAAATACTGGATTATACTAAGAGCTTTTTTGCGAAGCGAACCCTTAATTAATTCATTTAAGTATATAGCTATATTACCTCTACCAAGCTGATATATATTATGGTGATAATTTTGAATTTATTGACAGTAAACAAACACGAAGCATAAGAAATAAAGGAAAGCTAGTTTTACCAAACATTAGACTCATTGAACAAAAATAATGTTTACTGCATGGCAATCTTAATATATAGCTGCCCTCATATTAAATTAATAGTACGCCATTGTTTAAAAGAAAGCTCTCAGAATGGTTAATTAACAGACGCTTTTACTCATTTATCTGGTCCGATTTGAAAATAGGATAGTTTTTATCTGGATTGTTCTCCTTAATTATAAAATTCTAATGTTAGAGTGCATGTCATGCTAATATATAGCGCCTTAGTCAAACTTAGACTCAAGGACACAGTATCGCAGCAATTAAAATAAATATAATAATAGTAAAATTATTATAAAGAATGTAAGCGATCGTATTAGTGGAAACTGTGTTGGAGTAAGTTAAGATTTATGCACCCGAACAATTCTATAATATTACGCACATTTTATTACAAAAAATTTTGCTATCGATATAAAAAAATCACATTGGAATTTGTGATTATTTTTAATCTAGCCCTTTTAAATAATTCTCAGAACAATGCCAGCGGGATTCCTAGGATAGAAAGTAACGCAGCCTTGAAGTCGTAAGAATTTGCTGTCTACCAGAGAAAACAGCATCGAAATGGGCTCAGTAATTTTTACGTTAATATCGAACAGACAAGAAATCTAAAAAAGAAAATGCGTTGTGTTCTCCATCGTTTATATATACTCTATTTCATTTGTTTCTTTAATAGCTTCAACATACAGACACAGTATGTTTTAATTATTTTTTTATTAAAAATTGTACCGACTCGAGGTCCCGTACCCTTTTTACAACTCGATTACTGTTAGAGTTTTTTGAGTTGTTGTTGTTAATTTTTTTATATTGTGTGTGACATTAATTTTGCGGAATAACTTATATGTTTTGTTTTCTAATTTTATACTAAAATTATACTAATATAGAGTGTATCTGTTACATACTCGTGTTGTGAGATAGTGCATGTGGAGTGTGTGCCAATGTCCATACCTATATATATTATCTTAATTAGTGTCACGTATGTTGATTTTTCTTTGTGTGTCTAGGTTATTCGTTTTCAGGCTCTTTGTGTGTCTTGGTCTGTTTGTGATGTTTAAGTATGTTATAATATTATAGATTTCCATGAGGTGGATCAACAGCTTCTCTGCTGTGATTCAGGTATAGAATAATCAGCAGAAGCATAGATATATGTAGTAGGTAGTGTAGCGGTTTCTGAGCTGACCGGGATGTTGAATAAAAGACTGGTTCAGAACATACGTTTATATTATAAACAAAGAGACACTTTTTTACATTGATGTCTTCTTATTCGATAGAATTCTGCCTTCTTTTGTTTTGGGAGAAGTTCTACGATATTATTTCTAACATTATATTTCTTAACTTGCTTCTGTCCGCGACTTCGTCCGCGTAGAAAGTATTTATAATTACCCCACGGAAACTCTTTGATTTTTCGGGATCCTAAGTACTCTTTATGTTGACCAGACATAAGCTACCACCACATAAAATTTCTTTTAAATCGGCCCAGTCGTTTCGGAGGTTAGCCCGTACAAACAGACAAACAAAAATTTGAAAAAAAAATCTAAATTACTTCTATTTCACTTCTTACGGGGTGTAAGCGGGCTGACTCGGTTTTTAGCATTTTTTCATTGTACAGAAATTCGACCTCTACAGTTTTATTATATGTGTAGATATCGAGGCTTCATAATAAATGGGCCTATACGAAAAAATGACACTTTATTGTTGTTTACTGAAGTGTTCCGAATTTCAGCCTTATACAATCAACTAGTTTTGTTTTATTTACAATGGCCCTTGTGTAAAACTGCACGTTTGTCCATTTGTTATGAAGCCCTCGATATATATGACGACTAAAGAGGTTAGTCGTTACAGTCGCATGTTTCTTTCTTGATTCGATGACGTTGCCAATCGTTGCTCCCGCCGCCTGCGAGCCAACCAGCCAATAAATTAAATATATCTCTCTACGAGAGGCTATCGTCTGGTGGGTTATATAAGGTTATAGAGGTCCGAGATCAGAAGTTATCCGATCGAATGGAAAATATAACAAGAGTGTCGAATCAACCTTGCGATCCCGACGTTTGGGTTATCTGTCCGTGTGTGATATGGAGGTTTTCGTGTCCGGTTCGTGTGGTGGGCCAAGTTTACACAAAATAAAAGACTCCTTGTGGCACTCGGGGACTGCCGCGGTAAAGCTATTGTATAGCATTTTTTTATCAACTTAAAGCAATGGGGATTGTTCACAAAAAATTACCCTCTGTTTTTATATTTTTATTACGTAAAATAGGGTATTTTAAGATACTAATTTGAATATTTTTGTATTTAAAGCTTTAGTTTTTTTATAATTCGATTTTAACATTATTTTTCCGATGACGTCATAAGGGACGAGCTTACATCGATTTCTTTGCCTAGAAAACAAAAACAATAAAACTTACTAATCATAGTAATCTGTGCTACTACAATTTAAATGCCACTGTCATTACTCATTACGTATCGTGATCATTTTAGTGTTTTTGTCGCTGGGCTTATAATTTTTCGAGTTCAACCAATATTATTTTATATAGTTACCGTAAAAAAATTTAAAGTGGTCTTTAGGGAAAATCCATTGATTTAAGTTCTGTGACTTAAATCAAATAATGTACAGCTAGAATTTTTTTACACCTGAAGCAGGCAAACAGGCAGACGGCCCACCTGATTGGATTTCTTAAGGTCAAATAAAGGTCAAACGCATTTCTTACAAAATACAAGAAGATCGTACGTTTTTTGGAATTTTAACTAGACAAAAATGATTAGGGACACTATTCCTCGAAATGGTTTTTCGAAAAGCTAGATTGAAAAAAAGTGAACAGTCCCAATTATAATTATTTATTTATTTTTTATTTATGCAGTATTTTTAAGCTATGGCTCATTTTCTTCACTATTTTTTCATCACGTTCTTCATTAATAAATGCACTTTGTTCATATTTAAAACACTTCATACACAAATTTTACGCGTACAGCATTCACCAGTAACTGCTATTCACTGTTGTAAATGGTACACCTATGTATACATATATACCTACATGTATACTTTCGGGGCGCACATGCGGCGAGTGTGGCATTACAAAGATATGATAGTTACATACACCTATATACTTTCTCACAAACAGCTACTTACGTATTCGTCCGATTTCGGAACAGCTCGTCTCGATCCGTGCGAGCTTCGTACAGTCGTACCATAAACATACACGTTAAGCGAACGCTCACCCGAGCTACATGGTAGGCGGAGTGGGGGAGTGGTGTTAGGTTTTATTTTCGTTAGGGAATTTTTTGATTCGGTCGCCGCGCTCAAGGGCCGCAATAAAAGCTATGCAATAGCTTAGAAATATTTTACGACTTGTTAGTGTTTGTATTTGTTACTAGGATATGTCCACGCTCGACGTGTAATACCTGGGACACAAAGAACCCTATCATTTATAAAACAATTACCTGTCCCGGCGTCGTCGACGTCGTCCTGCCCGGAAAAGATTAGTTCGATATGCCGACAGCAGCGCCACCTACCGGGTCCAATTGTGAACCAACTGAGAAACCTTCTCTGGCTCATGCATAACAACTTTGCTAAAGATCATCACATGATCAAATGTATAGTTTGCGATTCTATAAAGGACATACAGACAAACATTATTTTTTATATATAAGAAAATGTAAGAGGTCGTTTTAGTGCTTACATTAGTTAGCTAATTTTTATCCACCCGAAGAACTAGAAACCGCTCCCGAGATAAACTACATCGCGAAGTGTAGAAGGAAACGTGGGTAAGCCAGACCGTGGGGTTCCGAAGCGGACACTTCGAACATAACTGGTATTTATCACTAAGATTTAATATTGGCTACATACACAAAGTATAAAAAACCATATACGAAGATGGACAAGAATTTAATGTGGACAAAGAAACGGAAAACATATATAAATACATAGATAACACTACTTTATTGCATATCAAATTAAACAATCACAAAACAGATTCGTTGCTAAAATACTTTTAGGCACTAGGCGCCCTTGTCGCTTAAAGAAGTATGTTTCAGGCAATCTAAATTAAAGGAAATCGTTAGCTAATCTGGCGATGTAAAAGGTGCAGAAAAGGGGGCAATATATATATCCACATAAGTAAAATCCCTATTAATATTATAAATGCGAAAGTAACTCTGTCTGTCTGTCTGTCTGTCTGTCTGTCTGTCTGTCTGTTCCGTTTTCACGTAAAAACTACTGGACCGATTTGGCTGAAACTCAGTATATATATATTTTCGATACCGAGGATGAACATAGGATACTTTTTATCCCGAAAAATGGGATAGTTTCCGGGATAAAATGATATTTGTCTGTTTGTTTGTTATGCTTTTACGGAAAAACTACGGGACCGATTTGGCTGAAATTCGGCACATATGTAAATTAAATACTGAGGATGGACAAGGGATAATTTTCATTTTGGCCTTTTTGGTAATTTTGGCCTATTTGGTCATTTTGGCCTATTTGGTCATTTTGGCTTATTCGGTCATTTTGGCCTATTCGGTAATTTTGGCCTACTTGGTCATTTTGGCCTTTTTGGTCATTTTGGCCTCTTTAGTCATTTTGGCCTCTTTGGTCATTTTGGCCTATTTGGTCATTTTGGCCTTATTGATCATTTTGACCTATTTGGTCATTTTGGCCTATTTGGTAATTTTGGCCTCTGGTCATTTTGACCTATTTGGGTATTTTGGCCTATTTGGTCATTTTGGCCTATATGGTTATTTTGGCCTCTTTGGTCATTTTGGCCTCTTTGGTCATTTTGGCCTCTTTGGTTATTTTGGCCTCTTTGGTCATTTTGGCCTCTTTGGTCATTTTGGCCTCTTTGGTCATTTTGGCCTATTTGGTCATTTTGGCCTATATGGTCATTTTGGCCTCTTTTGTCATTTTGGCCTCTTTTGTCATTTTGGCCTCTTTGGTCATTTTGGCCTATTTGGTCATTTTGGCCTCTTTGGTCATTTTGGCCTATTTGGTCATTTTGGCCTATATGGTCATTTTGGCCTCTTTGGTCATTTTGGCCTCTTTGGTCATTTTGGCCTATTTGGTCATTTTGGCCTCTTTGGTCATTTTGGCCTCTTTGGTCATTTTGGCCTATTTGGTCATTTTGGCCTATTTGGTGATTTTGGCCTTTTTGGTCATTTTGGCCTATTTGGTCATTTTGGCCTCTTTGGTCATTTTGGCCTATTTGGTCATTTCGGCCTATATGGTCATTTTGGCCTCTTTGGTCATTTTGGCCTATTTGGTCATTTCGGCCTATATGGTCATTTTGGCCTCTTTGGTCATTTTGGCCTCTTTGGTCATTTTGGCCTATTTGGTCATTTTGGCCTCTTTGGTCATTTTGGCCTCTTTGGTCATTTTGGCCTATTTGGTCATTTTGGCCTATTTGGTGATTTTGGCCTTTTTGGTCATTTTGGCCTCTGGTCATTTTGACCATTTTGATTATTTTGGTCTTTTTGGTCGTTTTTTCCTATTCCGTCATTTTAGCCATGTCGGTCACTGTGGTCTTTTGGTCATTTAAACCATTTTGGCCTTTTTGGTCAAGTTTTGTAATTTATTTTGTTGACAGATAGACGGGGGATAGTATATATAATTAGCGATATAGAATGAAGTGAATCTTCCGTGGGCAAATACATAAAAACATTGTAATATAATATAACCTGTAGCACTTGCTCTTTAAACAAGAGACACGCACTAGAGGTTAACCCGCGGCGCAGCCGCGGGGTAATCTCTAGTAGTTAATATAAATGAATTTAGTTTTTTTCCGAAAGAAGAACAATATAGGTACCATAAAAGAATGTCGTGTTAGTTACACTATGACTCAAGAACGGCTGTAACGATTTGGCTAAAAATTGGTGGGGATGTAGCTTAAAACCAGGAGACGGACATAGGATACTTTTTATCCCGTTGGAACCGGTAGGTGGCGCTGAGATCGGGTTCTAGAATCCTCCTAATCACCTGGAGCGATTTGGGTGATTTTGTTTTTGTGTTTTAAAGTGGGTTCCCGGATGGTTTAATTCCACATTTAGAAAAGGTAGGAGGCGCTGAGGTAGGGTTCTAGATTTTCATTTTATCAGAGCAAGACAACGTCTGCCGGGGCCGCTAGTTTGTTTATATTTAAATATACTGAACTATATAAAATATGAAACTTAATTCTGCCTATATTTCTTTAAGACTGTAAGTAGAATACTGAGGCTAGATCGTCGAAGTCAACGTTCCCAAAAGGCTGGTCATGTTTCTATCTAATCTAATAAGTGTTATTTTCTAGAACTTGGCCTAACAGCACATCCGTGGTTCTCACTTACAAGAACAGTCGTTACCCTCGTAACAATATTATATTTTTTCTCTTTACATATTGAGTTCTCATTAACTGTTTTAATTGTGTTCTTCTTATCTTATGTTATGTATATTATATTTTATATATTAATAAAGTTTGTAATTATTGTTGTTTTGTCGGAACGACTTAAGCGCTATGTGAGTTTACTTTATGTATTGTTACGGATTTGTGGGGTATGGATTCAAATTTTCGTTAGAATTATAAAAAGGGTTATTAGAAGTACACTAACGTAATTCAAAGTTCCTATAAATACAACCGAATGAAACATAAATCGCGTAAAGTCCGTCGTTGTAAGATACTCGCTCTGAAAGTACACTAGGTAACGCCTCGATCGTAACGCTAACCGTTTCATGCCGACATTTTGTGAGAGCGTAGCGTCACACCGATCAAACTGGCCCTAAGAGTTGTAATCGAGATACAACATGATCTAGTGTAATTCGTAATCCTGATGTTAGATCAACGAATCAACCAAATTTCAATTTAGTTGAAAGGCACTGAACGGACACGGCCGTATGAAACGACATTGAACGATTCAATTTCATGTTCATATAGATCACTTTGGTTGACTCGTCCAAATTTAAACCGTCTAATATCGGCTTTAGAAAATTTGAAAATATTAAAATCATAGTTTAAAATTTCGTTTGCAATCATAAAAGATTAAAGAGAAGAAGAGAAGAGGCCCTTTTGAAACCCCCGCGACAACCTTTAACCCCCCCTCTTTCCCCCCATTAAAAACAAACAGTACTAGGTGCTCCCCTATCTCTAGAATGTGTAGAATTCTCAACAGCAGCAGTGTTGTTACTGACATTCACTTTGACTCTAAAAATTTATTTTATAAAACGATTCGTTTAGCCCATTAGGACACTTATAAGACATACTGACGGACAGACCAATTTCATTGCCCTACACATTTTTGTTATATTTATTATTAGTCTAAGTAAATAACAGTGAAGAAATTATGCTGCAAGTTGTGTTCACCTACAATTAGTTTTTAAATCGCATTGTAAACTTTAGTCATATATTTAGTAACTGATCATATAAATATACAAAATTGTTGGTGTATAGGTGATCCTTATTAACAAAAAAATAGGTAAAAATGTTAATTGCTCGGAAGAACCGTGAAAGTGAGTTTGTTTGTTCTTCCCTCATGGCTTCATTAAATGACAGTAAATTATAAAGAAGGTCTAGTTAGCTTATCTCTGTGTGTTTACAAGTATACCTCATTACGATAAACTTGATATCACTAATAGAAGCGACACCGGGTCGAAAGTGCATCGCATGAGGATAGCGTAGGCTTTTATATTAATTTCAATTTATGCTCTGGGAATTTTAATTACTTGTATATCTTATAAAAGATCTGGTACAGAAATACAAACGTAAATTCTATCCGTCCAGAAACGTAACTAACTGCTGAAATGAATGAAAGAATTTGATAAAAAATCAATTTTGTTAACGTTTACCAAAAAAATGTTTTTTTTTAATGGGCCAATATTATACAAATACATATTCTAATCTATCTTTCCTGAACAGTTACCGCGTCGCGTATAAAAAAATTGAACACTTACAACTTTTCAGAATTTGCGTGCCCCAAAAAAATATTGACTGTCCAAGTAAAATTAAGCTACTTACTGCCCAGGATTCGACACGCGGGAAAATCAAATACATTTTATTTATTGCTCGAGTTCAGCAGACAGGCAGATGGCCCACTTTATGGGAAGCGGTTAACATCGCCTATGGACATTTGCAACACCAGAAGTGCTACAAATGCACTGCTGTTCTCTTAATGGAGACTGGAACCTGGTCACTAATGCCGGAACACAACTCAAGGTTGTTGTGGCGACATACTTTAGACCAGGGGTGGTAGCCATCCAGTCGGGTTAACGCCTTACCACCTGGCTGTGGGTTATTTTGTCGCCTCTTAAGACAGGCCGCAGGAAATTGTATTCTTTCTCCGTTCCTGCACGGATAAAAATATATTATATGACTTAAAATTTTATCCGCTTCCTATTTTACTTACACATACAAACAGGATTATCACGTTATCAGCACACAATAATACTAATATTATTATGTCAGCCCTTTGACCTCGAACGTGGTTGTCGTCGTACAAACGAGCAAGGCAAACAAACAAGCGCGCCTAATGTGATATACGTTGTTTATTAGATTTTAATGGTCAGTGTCGGATCTAATGTTTCCCTGATTTCATATTGTTATTAACTGCATTGCATTTCGCTTGTTGAATAATGTATATATGTGACGGCTAGCGGCAGTTGCAATTCAGCAAAAATTGTAATTTGTGGATGTGACGCTGTCGTTAGTCGCTCCACGTTACCTTCCGAGTCGAGTCGTACGTACAAGTAAATTAAAGACAGTTGTATAATTTAACTATTTATTTCGTTTAATCTCCATCTACCCGACACGCCTAATTGGAGTCGGAAGAGAGCCAATACCGAACAGCGGTAACACACTCAACTGTACACTTAACATGTATGAACTTTTTTAATTGCGAAAACTGTTTTCAGTAGCTGTCATCACATATGACAAAGATGCAAGTGTCAATGAGTAATTTGTTTAGCCTACCGCCGACTTGTTCGTTTTAATTGAAGACATGAGTGGATGAAGGTGGATAAGTCGCATAATTCCAATTCTGAGTAAATAGAGATAAAAGTTTTACTTTTATTTGAAACTGAACTTAACACCTTTAGCAACTTTTTATTGTTTAAATATGCCTTATATCTATAGTCTAAGGTCTGTAGTCATTTGGTATCGACTTATAACATTCATCTACGCAAAAAAAAAGCAAAAAACCGAATATGCGACATATCACCTTCATCCACTCACGTCTTCAATTACTTGACTTTTGTTTATGGTTATTATTAACTCTCTTTTTTCTTTCACCATATCCCAATTAATTGGGGTCGGCACAATGTCTTTTCCTTCCACACTCTTCTATTCTGACATACATCCCCTGTCACACTACAAATCATCATGTCATCCTCACACAACCCATCCATCTTTTTGTCGACTACCTTTCTTTACATTTGTACCCATCAATGTTGTAGTTTAACATTCTTTCTATCACGTGATTTTCAACTCTCCTCAATCCTCATAAGTTGCCCATACCAACTTAATTTTCTTCCTCTAAATTTTTCAGTCACGGGTGCAACTTTATTTACTCTATGAGAGACCTAATCTCTAACCAATATGCCGATAAATCGCATCACATAATTAAAAATACGTTTTCACGGTTTTAAGCGCGGCGATTTATTTGATTTTTATTTCGGCCACTTTATGAAAATACTAAATCGCATCACATTGGCTACGCTTAACACGCAAAGCGATCCCTAAAATTCCGACGATCTATCATAATTCCTGCCGGCAATTATAATATACCTACTAAGTTAATATACAAATATCTTTACATATATCATCCAAAGATTGTCTGGAAAAGTGACTCCCAGCGATAAGATCGCCCATTGTTGTACTTATCATTGCGATTGTATCTACGTTTAAATTTATTTTTTAGCATTGTGTGCATTAAACACTGTTATGGTCTTACCTATCGTACTATTTGAACATACTAGTGGTCGCCCAGTGGTCGAAATACGACCAAAAATAATTTAAATTATAAGTTTGAACATTATTTAGGTTCTGTTGTCAACTATAACTATAATAACTATACTTCTATAATGCCAGATTTCCCCAAGGCTACACTGTTAAGTTGACTATAACAATAAACAAAAGTGTATATATGCGTGTGTGTGTCAAATACATGGTAGTGTGTGTAATATTTTTTTTATTGTTTTAAGGTGTTTTTATGCATAATTTAAAACATTTTAGCATTCTGCACTCCTCTATATAAGCTACAAGTGTGCGAAATTTCATACTCATCCGCCCGTGCAATTTTCGTAAATAAGTTAAGAAAGTTTTTGCTTCACTTTTTACTATTAATAATGATTAAAATTTAACGACGATTATAAAAAAATAGAATGTGATCATAAATTCATCGTAGAATCGAAATAAAAATAGTTTAACGAAATCATATGATATTATATTAAATTTAGTTTATCGTATAGAGTAAAACATACAAGTATGTAAATTACGCATGCAATATTTATAATATTGAAAATGACATTATGTCACGCCATAGACGCAATAAAATTTTATTAATATGTTTTTAAACAATAAATTGAAGCACGGATAACAAAAAGGTAACAGTTTCAGATAATTATTATCGAGTGTCAATCACGCTTTTGGTATACGAGTCGATATTTCAATGCAGGGTGGGTAGTCTACTAAGAGCTGATTCCTATATCTTACCGACCGTTCATTTGCGTCGCAATCGGTTAAAATTTGACATAAGCTTTACTAAATACTTTTTTTTAACACGAACTCGAGTTCCGTACCCTTTTTGTACAACTCAATTTCTAAGAAAGTTTTTAGAGTTCAAACACGCTTATTGGATATTTTTGTTATTGTGTGTGACATTAATTCAGTGATTTTTGTGTTGTGATGTACCCTACTAATAACTTATTATATTAATTAATTCTAATTTTAATACTAAACTTATACTAATGTATAGTGTATCTGTTACATGCTGGTAACAGATACACTCTACATTAGTTACCAAATACTATTAAGGCGACATTGCCAAGTTGTGGCTAATTCTTTAGCAAAATTAAAAAAAAGTAATGTCAAAATTACAAACCTATGGTGTAAGGCAAGTGAATGAATAGCATGATATAGGAACCGGCTATAAGTAATGGGTCGAAAGAATCGAACATTAAAATATAAACATTATTAATAATAAGGACCTCTCAACTGTGTGAATTGCAAGAACTATATACGTTTTATTTCTTAGATATAATATTAAGTTCTTTAGAATTATCTAATTTATTTATCACCACACACATATAGTGTGTTCCACTTGATGATCACAACGTTCAAAATGCTTCTTCAGCCGTTCTAGGTTGTTATGGTCGCGGCGTAAACGTTCCTAGTGATGTCAGTGATTTTCGCTTAAGTCTATCTCACAATGAACCATCGCGAGAAGTTCATACAAAGTAATTAAATTAGACCAAACTTCCAAGTTTTGTGGTCCTAGAAAACTATTATGAATACGGTTAACAAGTATATTACCGACTCACAGGATACTTGAAGATACTCGGATTGTACTTTTCGGGAAACACGGACTCTGGTAGTGCGCATCCCACACCTCTGCCGTACGCAGAAGGAACAGGGAGGCGAAACGTTTAGTTCGCACTGGTGGCGTTTCCACCGTGATACGGTGGCGTAGACCAGAGCGCCTTATGGTCCGAAGATGGAATGGTGTAGGGGGGATCGGGTCAAACAGTTCAATCGTACACTTTCCGAAATTTATCCTATAAAAAACCGATTGACCAGAAACCCGGCGTCGATCCTGCTTTGATATTTTACAGCTGAGTGCAGGTCAATACAATGTCGCTCTGTATGTTTCAGAACAAACAGCCGTACTTTCCGATCTTCGGCGAGCAGCACCCTCGGCCGCCCCGGTCGAGACCCAAAGACGCCCAGGGCACCGTCAGAGCGTGCGCCGCGTGTCACCACCACCTGTTGCAGCAGTGGAACAACTATCAGGTCAGATATGCTTTACTTAATTTTTTATTGTGTGTGCACAAAATATTTTTGTCATCACTAATTGAGTAGTATTTTAGTAGTTATGAAATACCTTGATTTTAAAATATCATGATATACTAATTTTAATTACTCTGGGAATAACAATAAAATCGCTATTTGACTTGTTAAAGTTATGACGTCAAAACTTGCTATGATCATTTAAAATGTGCAAGGGAGGCTGCAGCGTTTTGTTAGCAGCTATTTAACCGTATTGTTAAGAGCTATACAGGACTCGAATTAAAATGCCGTTAGCGTATAACACAGGACAAATAAAACTGGACACAACTAGTACAAACTGCACGATTCAATAACACGCCCAAAGTCCGTCACTATATAGCTTATCGAATGTGCACGTCTTGATCGTATCGTAATCGTCGCTTCACCTCTTCACTCTTTACCTTTGCTGGCATGTAATGTTATGTTTTGTTGGTATTTTATCTTTTCCACTTATTTTATTTTTCCTTATGCAAGTCATACATCCTTCATTGTCTTAAACCTAGATGTATAATTTATTGCTATTTCTATTTTAACACCTTTGTCAAGCGAGTCGCAGGTTAGGTATAGCGGCTCTAGAGGTTTATATGTTTCACAAAGCCACGCGTGTTCATAGTGCTCGATCAATCCAATCTACGTCACGTCACGTGTATAAATATTTTAAACAGATCATTATAATTAGTGCTGTGTGTGATCCCCATTATCGCGACGTGTATAAATGTCGTCGAGGGTCGTGAATATTTGGAAAGGGTCATCGGACATCTCATAAAATTGTGAATATGTTATCTCATTGTTCGCCAACACCGATGTCTGGGTGTATTCTGTCGAATGTTTTATATTGATCAGAGTCCACTTTTTCCTTATTTGATCTTGAGGCATAGCTATACATAAAATAAAATTGTAGAGATCAAATTTCTGTACAATGAAAAAAAATGCTAAAAACAGAGTCAATGGGATGTAAGAAGTGAAATAGAACTAATTCAGATGGTTTTTTTTCTTAATAAGCAACATTATTATGATGTAAGAAAACTTAACTTATTTGTATTGTATTCTACCCATAGTTCCTCAAGACTATAAGTAGAATACTGAGCCCAGATCACCGTCTTCTATGGGTAAGGTGCTCAGAAGGCTGGCTACGTTTCCTCGCTGGATCGCCATACTGATCCGTTGGCCGAGGTAGGCACCAGCCCTCTGATCACCTGAAGAGTCGATGAGTCGTTTTGATAAATTTTGGTAGAGGCTCATGGCCTCAGGACCCCACGGTCCAAGCGTCTCGACAGCAAACGGCACAAACATATAACTCTCACTGAGGGTTGCATATTTCCGCCGCTTGAGTGATTCCGCTGTTTCCGCCGCCGAACCGGCCGATCTAGACGTGTTTGGTAAATGGGATGCGGCCAACGTGTCTACGCAAGTCGCATCCCACACCAAAGGCTTGCCACTTCAGATGTTTTTCTAACTTTTTGTTTCTCTGTTTGTCTGTCTGTTTGTACCGGCTAATCTCCGAAACGACTGGACCGATTTAATGAAATGTTGTATGGTGGTAGCTTATATCCCTGGTCAACGTATAGGATACTTTTGATCCTGAAAAATTAAAGATTTTCCGTGGCATAGTTAAGAAACCGTACCACGCGGACGAAGTCGCGAGCATCAGCTAGTAAATTAATAATTTGTTTGAAGTTTGGGCGGAGGTGAGACTTGGACCCTAACACTTAAAGAGAAAAACAAGCTGTTGTTGGCTGAAAGAAAGGTCCTAATAAATGTTCTGGGTCCGACGCGGGGAAGCGATGGCACTAGCGTCAAAAACTGAAATCGAAAAGCTTGTGGATGAGCCCAATATCGTAAATTGTAACGAACAAGTGAGATAGCAACTCTGAATTCAGCAAACCTGTCTCAAAAGTGTCTCCTTACCAAACTTGCGTTTACCTTAATTGTCCGTTTTTAAAAGAAGCACAATAGTTATATTTAGCCCAGTGAGTTGTAATTAGGGTTGTAACGGAGGCCTTCTTAGCGGAGGCGGAGGCGGGTGCGGAGGCGACGGGTTTCACCTCCGCGGATGCGGAGGTTAACGGAGGCGGAGGCGGAAGTGAAATTGGATGTAGAAAAAATAGTCGTTTATGGTTTATACATTACATCGCGTCGATAAAACTTCTTACGTACGTCTAAAGCGTTTAAGCAATTCGACAGGTTGATTCCTGTAGCGTATCATTCATTTGACAAATGACGTTTGCAAGCCCCCCGCCCCACCCCAACCGCGTTTCCGCCACGCACGCGATGATATTTGTTTATTTGCTGCGCGCGGCCGGACGGCTGATTCGTCGCGAGCGTCGCTGCTTGCGTATGATTCGTAAATAAACCTCGTTATGACTCTGCAAAAATTACACGGATGCGGAGGCGGAAGCGAAGTTCCGTTACAACCCTAGTAGTAATCTATAAAAAAAAATGATAGAATAATACCAGCAAGGCTCTCTACCACGCCGAAATAATATATTGTTAGGAATGCGGGTCTCGAATTAAAATGCCGTTGGAATTACTATAGAATTCATTAGAACTATACAAACACGTATTAAACAGGTACTTATAAAACTGGATGCAACCAGTTCACACTGCACGATTCAATTCAATTCGCGAAAAGTCCGTCACTATATAGCTTATCGAATGTACACGTCTTGATCGTGTCGTAATCGTCGCTTGACTGCCGGTCTCTCCATTGGGACATTGCTTTTGATGCACCGATGCAATAGGTCTACATGCCAAGCGTCGACGCAATTTCCCATAAAACGTAATCCGCACACCTGCTTTATTATTCCCACGAACGGCCATAAACGAGTACAATACACAATAGGATGTTTTTCTAAGTAAACAAAAGAATTCCAAATGCGGGAAGGTAATAAACTGTGCTTTATGGCAGGCAGGTGTGCATTTACTTTTGTCGGCATGTAACAATATTATAGTGGGAACAGATAATTGTAATAAAGGGATGAAAGTCACGTGACAAAAATAATGTTAAACTACGAGATGGATGAATACAAAAATAGATAGACCAAAGAAAAGATGGATGGATTGTGTGAAGGATGATTATGATGATATGTGGTGTGACAGAAGATCTATGTCAGAGTAGAGGATTGTGGAAGGAATAGACATAATATTGTGCCCAAGTAATTGGGATATGGTGAAAGAAAAGAGAGAGAGATAATTATAATAAAATGAATTGATAGCTGAACTTGATAAACATGTAGCAAAAGGGGACTGTATTTTTGTAAAAGATTAAGTAGAATCGTATATTTACGCGAACCAGGTTACGGGGTTACGTACGACCACTCGGGTTTTCCAAACTGAATGAACGCACGCACCGGAAAAGATAACAGTAATCTGTTAGCAGATTGCGACTTTTAATTCGATAACTGTTTTCGGGTGTCTGATTGAATAACTTAATATTAATATATATATATATATATATATATATATATATATATATTAATACTTAAAATTTAATTAGATAATAGCGTATGTGTGGTGTGTGTGTTTGTGTGTGTGTGTGTGTGTGTGCGCGTGTGTGTGAGTGCTAGTGCGCACATAAGTGTTTACACATGATTAGTTGAATGTTATTTTTTCTGTATGCACCTGTCTTGGATTGCAATCCAGATTTGTTTAGTTACTAATTTAATATTTTAATTTCTATGGTTGTAATTTGTTTTGTGCATCAATAAATTAAAATTTAAAAAAAAAAAATAACTTTATTGCACATGCTGATGTTGACGAGTTTTACACATAGTGCCGGTGTACATGTTTGCTCGTAATTATCTCTTCATCGTGGTCAACACGCGATGTACTGCGATCTAACAATATACGTTAGAAATGCTCTGTGTGCTCTTTGCACAGGATTCGAATCCAAGTCATTTAAATGACAAGTTTTAGTAGCTGAACCAGTACAGAAATCTAACCATCTATCTATACATATAATAAAACTGTAGAGGTCGAATTTCTGTACGATGAAAAAAAATGCGAGAAACCGAGTCAGGGGCTTGTAAGAAGAGAAATAGAACTAATTTAGATTTTTTTTCAATTCTTTTCTTTCTCTGTTTGTCTGTCTGTTTGTACCGGCTAATCTCCGAAACGACTGGACCGATTTAAATGGAATTTTGTGTAGTGGTAGCTTATACCTCCTGGTCAACATAAAGAATACTTTTGATCCCGATAAATTAAAGAGTTCCCATGGGATAGTTAAAAAACCGCACCACGCACGAAGTCGCGGGCAGAAGCTGGTTCTAGTATAAATGTTACCTTGTAAGTTGTTATAATAAGAAGCAGTTATATTAGTCCATATATTGATTTTTATCTAAAGCCTCAATAGGATATAAAAAACTATGTCAAGTGGAGCGACTTCATTCATGACATTTAATTTATTCGATAAATAAGTATTTAATTCCTAAATATGAGGGACGGACTCGGGTTTGTTGATTTGTTGGCTTTTGCCACGTTCACGACCGCGATTTTTCCCGTCCCACTTGCTTGCGGACGTTGCAGTTATAAACTCTAGCGGAACGGATTATGGGGCGTTGATGTCATAAACCGTGAAATGCAGAAATGTCATTGGTTGATTTGAAATTCGAGCCTTTTTCAATGTCAAGAGATAGAGGGAATTAATGTTCTGTTGTGAACGCCCAATCCGACCCACCTCTTGACATGGGTCGTTGTGAGCGTGATGACGTTTTCTCCGCAACCATAACGACTGTGGTCGCCATGTGAAACGGCTGGTGGAGAATTTTGGGCGTCGTGCGCTACTAACAGAACACGTCCCCAGTAAGTTCTTTCTTTCTCTCTTATTCCCTCACTCCCGCTCGCGCTCATATCACTTTTCTCTGTTTTTTTTATTCCTTACGATTCTGAACTATGGTTGACTGTAGTGTATTTAGTTTGTTATAAGCTTGCGCTTGACTCTAAACGCGACCAGTTAAAGGCTCGCCTACCTGCTGCCATTACATATAACTATGTCAATGGCGTACTCACGTGCCCTCAGTGTGCACGGAGTTTCGCCGCCAAGATAGTCTATATAAGCCATCTTCGCGCGCACCAGCGCCAATTACCAGACTAGGGGTCAAAGTGGTCGCCATGGCCGAAAACGGTCGGAACAATCATCATCATAAGCTTGCACCTTTCATACGTTCGTTTTATTAATACAAACGCTAAAGTACTGCCAATCCTCTATATTCTACACTTTGTATTGACACAACACCTACATTCGGTCATATAACAACAGATAATGATGCAGCACAATGCTGAGTTCCCAATTTCTTTGACTAAAATACTCGACGTACAAGCCTTATTTATTTATTAAATATGTTTTTGTGAGGCAGGTGTTTTTTTGTTTTTGTGTAAAATATTGTAAATTATACGTTTTTATGTACATCGTAGTCTTTTTTAAGTCCATAAATCTTTTTTATTCCTTTCTTTCTCGTAATCGTTTCACTGCTGGGCTCGGACCTCCCATTTTTATAGGGAGAACGGACAGTATACCCGCCACGTTTGTCCAAGGCGGATGGGCGGGTTTCACACATCGGTTATCTCCAGGTGCAGGTTTCATCACGAAAGAAGAAACGACACGCGCCCTTTTCGCTTAGGACGCGTGTACTCGCCATTAAGCTACCACGGCTTATATTCATACATCCGATAATGTGAACATAATGACGATAATTTTCACCGTCCTCATTATATACAACTTACAGTTGGGTGGTCGTTTGACCTTTGATCACCACGATTCGTCTCTGTGCGCGGATGATACAATGCGGTATCAATAATTCATCATCAATTTATATGCTAATCTCGTGCGCTTTCGCCTCACAAATCTATTTGATAAACTGTTCGACCTTACTCGTTTCGGGATGTTGATTTGTGAACACGTTTATTGTGAAATCTCTTTAGTGTGTATACATTATAGTTTGTAGAGGAAAGATTTGGAAGTCAATAGGTGAGACAGATAAGACTTCTTTTTTGAAGCGAGCAAAGAGGCAGGTGGCCAATCTGATGGAAATTGGTTAACGGTATCTATGGACGTTACTAACACCACGGGCGTAGCCGACGCTTGGAAAGAAGAAAGAAGAAAATAAATTTTTATTTAGAGATACTTAAAAGAGAATCATACATACACTAGCGGTTCCGGTAGAGGTAGTCCTGCCCTGAAAAAAACCCCCTAGAACCCGATTCCAGCGCCCCCTACCGGGTCTAATTGTGAATCTAAAGCACCTCGGGACCCATTCAAACAAACATAAAATTACATCAAAATCGTAGCACCCGATTCTAGCGCCCAGTAAGTTTAGCAAGCATGCAAAATTCAATTCAAGTTCAAAACATTTTATTTAAAACTAGCTTCTGCCCGCGACACCGTCCGCGTGGAAAGTTTTTTTAACTGTCCCACGGAAACTCTTTAATTTTTCGGGATCAAAAGTATCTTATATGTTGTTTACCAGGGATATAAGCTACCACCATACATAATTGTGTTTAAATCGGTACAGTCGTTTCGGAGATTAGCCCGTACAAACAGAGAAACAAAAAATAAAAAAAAAATCTAAATTAGTTCTATTTTATTTCTCACATCTGACTCCCTGACTCGGTTTTTAGCATTTTTATCATTGCACAGAAATTCGACCTCTACAGTGTTATTATATGTATAGAGATAGATAAGTTCTACTGAATAACACTTATTGAAGGTCATACATATGAGTTAAAAAATATTGTTTACTACGTAGTCTATGTACACCGCTTCGCAACGTGTTATTGCTGTTAGGAGAAGAAGCGGCAAGAAACTCCCCAGCAACACATCGAACTAAAAATTGTTTTTGTATATATTTCTTATTCTATTTATATCTCCAGTTCTTTATATATATATATATATATATATATATAAGTTTTATACAGAACTACTAGTAGCTGTAGATTGATGGATTATAGTACATATACACCAGGGAGGAGTCTTACGACTGTGACCAGTTGTGTCAATGACGGAGAACCATTTCACCGTCGGGTCAAAAATACATAGAAGTCGTGTGACGTAATTTGTCGACGGACCCTTATCCCACCGCTCCTATTCCATGCTTAAGGCTTGCAACTCATTTCTGGTTGACTACCAGTTTGCATATAAGCAAACATGTACCATGTTAAACATGTTGTAACCCCACAGTAACGGCAAAACAACCCACAACCAGGTGGTAGGGTATTTGACCCACTGGCTGACTACCACACCTGGTCTAAAGTATGCCGCCATAACAACCTTGAGTTGTGTTCCGGCATTAGTGACCAGCTTACAGTCCCCTTAAGAGACTGCAGCAGCGTATTTTAAGCACCTTTGGTGGTTGCAAATATCCATAGGCGATGGTAACCGCTTTCCATCAAGTAGACCGTCTGCCTGTCTGACGAACTCATGCAATAACAAAACAAACAATAAAAATACAGTCATTATTAAATTTAACAAATCGTAACGTAATCAAAAGTTTTATTATCCTCCAATAAAATTAAATACCAAACAATAAACTGAGATAAATTAATAGAGTCGAGGTTAATGGTGATAAAATTATTCAAATTCTACTAAAAGAAGTAAATTAGCATTCGATTATGCAACGATTCTGGTACAAGATGAATGGTCAATTAGGGTATACCGGTCTCCGTGACACCCACTCGACTTGTGTATCGATTGAATAAAATTATTCAAATCGTTGTCGATTTCGGTTTTATCTATTATGCGATCGTAAACCTTTGGCATCTCTTAATCTATATTCAATATGTTGTCGATACCATTTGAATAATATTATGTTTCGTGGAAAATAATTCGTTTATTGACTTGTTTTTCGATGCAAATGTGGCTACTAGTTTATATGTAGGTATTATATGTATATATTTATGTGGTACTAGAGTTTCTCACTCCACTTCGTTCGCGTATGTTGAGATTGTATCCTATTTATTTACTAACAAGTTTTGGTAGCGTAATTGATAGCGAAATCAATGCAAATTCAGTACTTATTTTCCTCTATATCTTGAACATAGCAATATTGGATTTCAACAACTCGATTATTTGAATAAATCTTATCCGCTACTAGTCGAATGTTTCCTTACAAAATTCGCTTAAAGCGAAATCCTTCATAAGTCGAAAACTTTATAACTCGAATTTTTGGCGTTCCCTTCGTTAGTTCAACTTAGAGGTTCTGCTGTATATAGGATACGGGGAAGCGTTGGCAACTGTCGGATTCATAAAAATGTCGAAACCGAAGGGCTAGTGGATGAGTCGAAGTGAAGGCTGATCCTGGCCAACTTCAGACGTATGTCTGGCAGGAGACAGCGCTGAATAGAAACGAGTGAAGTATTCTGGTTTCGTAGGGCAGAACTCATTTTGGGTCATTAAACTGCAGCAGTTCGAGTTATACAAATATTAACTTTATAATTTCTGTAAGATATAACAAAAAATACCCAAATTTACCTCCCCTAAAATGTTCGCCACTGGACCAGAGAACCATACAAACATTTGAACAAACTTATATTCATATTCGTGTATTATTAGTATGGATGATTTCTTCAAATAAATCTCATCGCGTTGATGCCATTCGTGATAATAAATTAAGCGATTATCTAATGTGATAAAATCTTGTCTGTTTCAAATCTTTCACTCTTGCATAAAATGTTAGATAGTGAGATAACTCTTTTTATTCGACATGAAAAAATAAAACCACAGAAAATGGAATAATAATGAATTAATTTACATACATACCAGGGCTGTGGTTTTCTTACACCTCGATTTCCTATAGCCTACCTTTAAGAAACTAGCGACTAAATGGTCGAAAGCGCCATGAATTTATTGGCGCTTACGTTTTTTGTCAGTGCATAGGTATATGCTTACTGTATTATGATCTCTTACGCTCGGCGGCTATCCACTCTTATTGGATGAAATAGTAACTAACTCATAACCCGATCGAGCACCGGCTTTTGTTTCAAAGTATGCGGTAAGATTGCAAAATTAAAAATACAAAACGCAATAAGAAAATACATCGGAGTTTGTCATTTTTTCAACAGTGGTGTAGTAGACGATTCCACCATACGGATCAGCCGGCTTACCCTACTCGAATTTCCAACCCGCGCCGCTGATCATACATACTAGCGAGCCCGGCAGATGTTGTGTTGCTTGTTGTTAAAAACATAAAAATCTTGAACCCGATTGCAACGCCCTCTATCGGGTCCAATTGTGAATCTGAACCATTAATTGAAACATACATAGCGTTTATAACACATTTTAATTCTTAATAGATAAAACGATTTCACGCGAAAACTGTGTCGGATATAAAAAAAAACAAAAACTTCCGATAGCCCACTTTCTTTTCCCCATATTCAATTCCCGTATCCCGTCTCCGCTATCCCATTCCTGTCTGTCTGATAACTCCCTCCCTCCCATCCCCTCCTGGAGCCATCTTCCATTAGATGGCCCGTCTGCACATTAAACAGTGACAGAAAATATCCTAATACCTACCCCCCGTCTGTACAGAAGTATCACTTCAAAACGGACGCCTGAACATGCCAATTGCATAAGGATTCCATTTCTGCTGAAATGTTTACGCCCTAAAAATGGCGGCATTTCAAACGAGAGCTAGGGCAGCAGCCAGCCTAAATTCGCCACTGCGCTGTTCATAACAAAAATTACAACATATCCGAAACTCGTATCACTTCGATTACACGAAAAAGGAATCACAATTAACTTTAGTACTAAAAATGAGCTTTAACAAGCGCACCGATTTAATTAATACACGATGATTGGCCAATTCAATCGGTCTGTTAAGGTTAATTATGCGATAAGAATTAACAAACGATACCTATCGAATTACTTGAACCCTGCCATTCGTACATATCTTATTGACTAATGAAATTCTTTCGTTTTGGTTCAAGGCCTTTGCGTACCCACACTATTGCGTATTTAGAAATTGTTTCCGCAAGGTGGAACTGAACTATTAAGTTCTAAGATTCATGAAAAAGTTGCTTATTTAAAACTGCGCTTGTTTGGAAGAGAACATTCTTTTAGCTGGTTGTTTATCATCCTTCACACAATCTATCCCATATATAATATAAGTAATTATTATTAAAATATAAGTAATTGTACTTAAGGTTATATACCTGTATTGCCACTATCATCTCAACTAATGCCTGGGGATGTCGGGAGAAAATTGCTTGTTAGCGATAAAACCGGTCTTTATGCACAATTAGATAAAGTTTAAGTCCTTACGTTCATTTTTATATGGGTGAACAATAAACTGTTATCTATCTATCTATCCATCTGTTTACCACTTGGTGTAAACACCTATATCCGTCGATCTTTCAGTTCTACATAGTTTTGATGTCTCGTCCTTACTTGAGGTCTTATTTTTTCCCTCTCAATTCTCTAGTCACTTTCAAAGACCCTTATACATATATTCATTTCTGACCTCACCAATTCTCGTAACACCACACTCCATCTCAACATTGTCATCTCAGCCGAGTGGAAACGTGTTAGTCCACCACTTGAGTTGAGTGGCCCAACATTCGGAAATGTATTACGTGACCGGTCGTATTACAGATTTATATATATGACTGATAACCCTTTATTTGAGTGGCATTAGTTTGTCAGATGTCACACCGGTTATCTGTCTCCACTTTAGGCATAATTAATTTATTCTTCTTATATCCTTCTCTTTATTACAAAAACTGCAACATTGAACCAAGACACCATAATTCGGTGTTACACGGTATTGTAATTAACAGTTAAGAGGGACTACAGATTAGGCCGAAATCGCTAAACAGCGATTCAGTTTTGGTAGTGCTAAGACTCAACTCAACTTCCTCTAACGCTTACCGCCACCTGTGCACAATCCCGTCTTCATTTACCAGAACACCAGTCAACGCGGCAGCCCAGTATTAGGGAATGTACGCGTATCCAAATGGCGGTGGTAGGATTACTGGTATGGATAAGAAGGTAGACTAACCTACGTGCCTCTGGACTGCACTAACTATGCGTTCTAATCACCAAGTCGTGAGCCTTGCAGCAAATCTTCTGGCTTGTCTCCTTCTTACGGCCTTCGATGCAAGTTGTGGCGGAAAAGATGGGCGGGTCGTCGTACGAGGGTCGACAGCAGGCTGACTCGTAAAAACGAGCAGTATCAGTACAGCTATAATTAGGACAAGGAAAGTCTTATGGAATGGAATATGACGGCTGGGAAAAGTTAATTGGATAACGCAGTTAGGAAAAGCGGGTAGTTGTAGAAATAATATACAGGATTTTAAATTACGCGGCGCGAACAGATATCATCTGACAAGAGCAGCGCAACGCGAATATGTCAACCGTTAAGTAACAATGACTACAAAATAAAGTCTTAGATTAACATATAAATTAAAATCATTATCTCGTAACGTTTGTGTAGCCGCTTGTTTATGAAAAGCCGTTCCAAAGTTGATTGACATCTGATATCCAGCGGATTACATAATAATGTTCTGTTTTATGAATAATTCAATGGCATAATATACTGGTTAATGTTCACTTTGCATGACCATAAACATTAATCTCTGTTAATGTTATGTCCAGATATCGTTAAATTTGTCAATCGGTCTATTCATGAGTACTTATCGTAATATTAATGACATCCTCTTAAGTATTTCATTCGAAAAAAAAAAATACTGGCAATATGTTTAAGAAATTAAGTCGAGGTCTAAGTCCAGGGTCTTCTTCCTCTTTATCATAATGAGGCGGTTGGGGCCTCGAGGTTTTACCTCTTTACCTCGGCTGCAACTCCGTGGGCAACGACCCACCGGTAACTGAGTTTGGAGCTGCTGGTGTCTTCTCCGCATAGCGAATCGTTAGCCAATCGGCGGTGTTCAGTGGCCATCTCGGGCTTTGAGTGTCCACCTGTGGCTTCTGGTGGCCTGTCAGCAGCTTTGTGAGTTTCGCGACCTCACGCCATTTCCCTGATTTGGTGAGCGTATTCATTTATGGCCTCTAGAGTTCCGCAGAGAACTAGAATAAACCCATACTGTATTACACCAAATCATAGTGTATCTCGAAAAGATCTAATATCTGTGAAGGAAAAGGCAAATTAATATACGATGTGTTTTTTTATTTGTCATCAATTTTATGTCTTAAACTAAGTAAATTCGTTCTTCGAAGATGAAACTTCATAGTAGTACGCTTAACTGAGAAATTAGTTATAGATAATTATGCAAATGTAAATCTAGCAGTGGTTATAAGATAGTAATTAAAAAGTAACAGAATAAGTGTAAAAGGTTCAGTAACAAAGAAAGAAAAAAATATCCAAAAAAGAAGACAAGATATAAAATAAATGTAAATAAAAACAAAAAACAATAATTAGTATCCTGATGATAATTCAATTGTACGGGACGGAGTTCAATTTGAAAAACAATAAAAGAACTAAGATGTCTTTTTTCCTCTGGAAATTAAATTCAGAATGATTTACGCTCGGTCATTCAAAACGTTTTCTTATCTGTAAGTTCAGTGGAAATCATAAATGTTGATAAGGTATTTATAGCATTGGTAATTTCAACTTTCACAATCACGTCACCTACGTAAACGAATCGCGTTGCGCATAATGTGTTTGACAATACGCACAGCATGTCGCTTGACCCACAAAACATTATCAAAGTGTCAACTCACGAAGACACGAACGAAGTCAGGGTTGTCACCTTGGATCATTATGCTTGATCCAGACATATTGAAAAAAAAAATGAACCATCTATTATTGGCATAACTGACATACCTATGAGATGTAACTTTGTAGCGTTATTGTAATGAAATTGACTTAAAAATTTACTAGGAATTATGTAACAAAGTTAATCTTGAAGAATTATTCATTTACATAATTTCGCTCATATCGCCTATGTTTGAAATAGACTCTAGTGACAAGAATGGTTAAGGTAAGAAATCAGTACATAAGAGCATCTTTGAAAATTGAGAGAAAAAAAGACTAAAGTGGTATGGCCATGAAATGAAGAGAGATGAAAGAATTATATCATATCATAAAAATCATATTGGAATCCTTCTTTTTGAATCTGGTTAATTTAAATAATTCGCAGAAAATTTCCCGCGGGATTCCCAGGATAAAAAGTAGCGCAGATTTTAAATCTTAAGAATTTGCTGTCGTGGCGATCATCGATAACCGCAACGAAATCTGCCCACTAGTTTTTACGTAAATCCCGAACAAACAGACAGAAATCTAAAAAAATGCATCGTATAGATTTTAGATAGTATTCCAGATGTTTTTCTTAAATACCAATGTACAGACACGGTATGTTTAGAATTTTATAGTATTATATTTTAAACGCAGAATCCTTTATGGCTGCCTTACTTTTTCATTTTCCATAATTAGGACATCATGTGGAAAAAGCAGAATGTAGCGCTTTTTTTCAGCCGAAATAGCGTACAACGCTTGTACAAAGGTGGCAGCCCTGAATAAAGTTTACAAACTAGACAGTCAATCGCGTGTCTTTGACGTGTTTACACGTCTCCGCAGACGCTCGTCGATTATTAACATTTAAAAGTTCGCGCGTAGCTGATCGACGTGAATAACAAATTCGATTCGATATCGTAGTGCTCGTGTGATTAGCCGATTTAGCAGCGATAATAAGAATATTCGATAGTGCCCTATCATGAATATCATAATGTGTTCAGTTTGTTTGGAGTGTATACGTGATGTGGTACATGGGTAAATATATGGTGCCAGTGTTGCGTGAGGTACTTTGATGTAATATTTGCGATGAGTCCGTGCTGTGTAGTGTATTGAAGTTTGATGGTGATTGTGTGTATTTGAAAAAGCAGGTGGAAACACCAGGTGGTGAAATGCTGGTCCGGATGTGTGGCAAGGAGGATCCGTCTCCTATAAACTACAAGGTATTTTGAAGTTGATCACGAAGTCTATATTAGAATGTGAGTCACGTTGATTTCGCTGGTGTATGTTATTGCTCAAGTGTAATAGGTGATGTACAATCGATAGGAAAAATCGGGTAATAAATGCTTGGAATGAAGATTCCAAGCGAAATTTAGAATGTGAGAATTTAAATCCAGCCAGTTACTTTTTAAATTACTTTTAAAAAATATACTTTTTAAATTTTACCTGATGGAAAGTGGTCACCGTCACCTATAGAAGTGGAACATCAAAGGCGCAATCAGTGTTTAACCAGTGTTACCCTACAACTTACTATACATTCATTTGCTTTATTATTGGTTAAAAGTTGACATAAACTACATACAAGAGATGTTAATTGTCTATTATACTCTGTCCAACGATTTGTTTTGACATTTGCACGTCTATCAAGTTGCGTATTGTTAAACAGTCAATTTCACATGTTACAAATGTCATACTTCATTATTTCAAGCGACGTTATAGTAACGTTCTGTGAGTCGGACTATAAACTTTTTTCTTTATACCTATTTAAATTTAATAGCTTTGAAATTAAAATGTTTTAATTAAAAAACAAAACAACACGGCATTTATTTATTTATATATAAAATGTCATAAATTTGCATTTATTTCAATTTTAAATATAAACATAAGGCTTATTTATTAGGCAATACAATATATTTCTAGAAAATTGTGGACTAAGGCTAGTGTGCACCAACATTTAACAGACGTTTAACCAAAAATAATCACTGTTTTTCCATATATTTTTGGCGATTATTTCTTTTAACCATCGGTTAAAAGTCGGTGCACACCAGCCTTAGTTGATTAAAATGCATTCACGAACAAACACGATTTTTAATTGAATCGGTAACAGCGGGCGCGATGCGATGGCCAGGAGTAGGCAAAGGGATGTGGAAGAAGAAGCAAGGGAAGAGTAACTTACCTTACCACCAGTCCACCACCACATTGCAATCGTCCCCCGGCGTTCACACACTCACTAGAGTATGCTTATGAGCATCAAATTCAATTATAATGGCTTATTTTCTACTTATGTTACTTACTTATATTCCAACAATCATTTCACTCTATATTGCGGTGACAGCACTGACACTATGAAAAATGAATGCGTCTTGTTTTGCACATTCTTTATTTAAAAGTTTATTCTTTTCTTGATGGCGAAGATGGCTTGTAGGAATTTATAAGGAGGTCTTCCTCGGCACAACCAGTAAGGCTTTAGGGTATTTCTAATTGATCAACAATGTATATCAATGATCAATCTATCATAAGTAAAATAAACGGTTGGACAGGTCATAATGATAAGTCAAAGAAGCCGTCGGTAGATAAATAGATAACTCTTTATTGTACAATAAAGCATAGACAAACAGAAGTAGAAAAGACTAATACCTTATCTCCAAAAAACGATTTTTTCCAGACAATCCTTGGCAGGGATTGATAGATTTTCAATACTGACGGTGGCGCATAATGGTCAATGATTAATAAATAGACATGATACGTATAAGTAAAAAAACAACATAAGCATACACCTATATTTTACATAATAATATGTCAAAATACTAAGAAAATAAAATACTGGATACTAATAAATAGTAATTTAGGATATAAGCGCTGAACTATAAACATGGTTCAACAGTAAATTCTTTTAGAATAAATAAATTCATAATGTATTAAGCAAATTACGACTTGTTACGATGTTATCAATTTAATTTAATTGAGCTATGTTACTTTGGTCTAGCATATTTCTCTGGCACGATACGTAACTGGTTGTATTTGCATTTTATAGTCGCTCAATGGCTGTATGACGATCTTATCATGTGAATATTTTAATATAGAAATCGCGTGTGAAACTAGACGGATCTGGAAATTGTGTTTTATTGTGAACTCAGAGCTTCACACGTGGTTTCGCTCGTGTAAACTTTGCTTTACTATTATTACCTATCATTTTGGGTTGTCATAGTAACTTTCACGGATAATTCCAGCATAGCAAAGAGCTCAGTTCCTCGTTCCTCGTTTGATGAAATCATTATTTCTTCATATGAAACTATTTCTTTCTCTATTATCCTTCCATACTCCTTTATGTTTCAAAGGGCCTCTATGGCTGAGTGAGCGGCCGAAAACTTTGACGGCCGAGTTTACCGGAACGCAGACGCTTTAGGTTGCATTTATAGAAGGAAATTAGTATTCTGAAAACATGCATGAATGTCATTATTAATAAGTATTATAAGTAATAAAGGACCTAATATAGACCCTTGGGGGACTCCAGAAGTAACATAGTCAACGTCGGACTGATATTCTTTATATTGAGACATTAGGATGAAATTAAAAGAATAGTGTTGCGTCCCTCACAAATTGTCTCCGTGAAACAAATAACCTCCGTTTAGTGTGATGGAGATATGAATATTTTCAATTAAATATTATCACGTGTCTGCGGCTCGTAATAATAAATTCAGCCATATCTAAATATGCGATAAAAATCTTGAATGAAATAAAGAGTTCATAGGCCTTGCTTTAATGTGTTGTGTTTATTATATCGAAGATTTAATTATTTACTCTTATAAATGTTTGATTTGCAAATTCAAAGTCGTCATTCATGGTGAAAAGACTACCATTTTACATGACTTGAGAGATGACTGTGGAAAACTAGCGGGTCCAGCAGACGTTGACCTGCTCTAATTAAATTTGTATCCGATTGTGGCGTCAACTACCGGGTCCAATTGTGAACCTAAACCATTCGGGGACCCTCTAAGACACAAAAAAAATCATTAAGATTTATACCAGGGGCTTAGAAGGAGTTCAGTGACATATACACTAGAATTAAATTTTTATATTCTGTATATAAAATTCTAATATCGGTTTGAATTATCCCCTGTGAATTTTAAACGCCATTTAGTAATTGGAACCATTTACAGATTGGTTATAGTATAGATATATAGAAGATTCTTGGAATACAGATTTGTCGTTAGTAAATTTTGTGAATTTATATCTTTAAAAGTGTGGTAATGCGTGTGCGAGATCGCGTATTCCTTTTAGATTGCCCCTCAAGCGAATCATCGTGTGTGACGGTAGATATATAAAATAATCTGTTAGATACATTTAATTTTATGAGTCCACACATAATTTAGATAATATAGTAATTTCGTAATCTCGTGTCATTATTTATTTGAGATAATGCTGAATGGACTTTTGACTTTGATTGGGTAAACGATTATTGGTATGATGACAGGAATAATCAAAAATGCGTAAAGTGTTTCAAGTGTGTCAGTGAAAAGTGCATGAGGTCCCGATATAAACGTGTGCAACAGCTGTTGCGGAGCCAACGTATTGTCAGCATTTATGAAGGCAGGCATGGGATAGGAGGATCAGACAGGAACAATGAGATATTGAATTAATCATAGCTGCATTACAGGATTTACATTTATTTAAGAATAAACCACAAACCATTAAGAACTTTATAGCAGAGTCACTGGTCACAAGCCTAAACTCGTTAATCTTTCTTGATGTAATTACTGATTTGTTGAATTTTAAATTGATTTCTTTCTTCTTTTCATCTATTTTTTCTATAATAATACCATTACTTACTGTTGTATAAACAAGCCATATGGAAAGTATGTGTGAATATTGAAAAATAATTGGATATGGTTTTTAACCCGTTCCGTTCCACATTCTCGTTTTTGACACTTCTTGCGAGAATGTCCAGACTGCTTTAGACTTCTAATAATATTTAATGTTATTATCAACGGTGGATGTTTAATATATGATTTTCTTATTCACACGCTAATGGACACACCTATGCTTTGAGTAGTAGCGTGTTCACGACTGTATCAAGTGTAATTACTATTATTTAGCGATGCCGAAGTGTGCTAAACGACATTCAAACCCCAATGTCCAATGTCCGGTTTACATTTTTTGGTTTATTTATTCATTTATCACTTACCCACATATATACCTAGAATTGACGGGTTAAATAATAATACATAATTATGTGATACAGAATACAGAACTTGGTAATTATATTAAAATTAAACAAGTTATCGTATAATTTCTTTCATCTCTTTCCAACCTTTTGAACTCGACTCAGTATGTCATTTCATTTCATACTTCTCTATTCCGACATGTGTTGTTTGTTCCACCAACAATTCTTAAGTAATCCTTCATACAGGTCATCCATCTCTTTTGGTCTACCTTCACTCTCATATCTATTCCAGTTTAACGTTCATTATATCACATGATATAAAGAACGTTTGGGCTTGTCTGGAAGAGATCGCTTTTTAGCGATAAGACCGCCCTTTGTACATAACTAGATATAATTTAGTCTTAAGTTCATGTTTGTATTGGTGTACAATAAAGAGTTATCTATCTATCTATGATACTCATACTTCCACGTTACATGTCAACTAATTAGCTTACTCCATTGACTCAGCGGTCCAAAATCTATCTTGGCTTCCCGAAACGAGAACATGCCACCCTCTTCTGTCCTGTGCGGTTTCTTAACAATTATAGGCTTGAAGTTAACACAGGTCAGCCTGCACTCAGTCTTTCCACCGGTATTTGGGGCGACCGACTGGACGTCGGCCATCCAATAGTCCCAAATAGGCTTTTTTTACGCTTCGATCCTCTCCCATCCGTTCTACGTGAACGAGTCACCGGAGGCGGAGCTTTCATTTCTTCTATTATGTTAGGCTTCGTTCGGACTCTCCAGATACCATCCTCTCTCCTTGCTGAATCCTTAGGAAAACTATATTCCTTGAAATCTTTAGGAAAACTTTTCTTTCATCACATTACATGCCCATACACCCCTTAAACGTCTTCCTCTCAGTATTTCAATTTCCCTAATGCAATCGTATATAATCATTTCTTATTTATAAAATAGCCTTCTAAGTACACTGTGGTTTAAAAATAGATATTTTCCGATAACGAATAAAATAGACGGTTTTCCCGCCATATTTGTAGGTTCTGCATAAACTGTTTTATTTTAAGATCGTAAGAACTAACATTCACCAAACACACAGAACCGTCTAAATCGTCAATGAAGAAATAAGGATAGTTTCTCTATTGACGAATTTCACAAGACCTTATCGTTTTACGTAAGCTTGCGGTTTTTCCCACTTAGATCTTCGACCTACTCGAATGTTAAATATTGTAGCATAACCAAACATTTTTCTTGTGTTTAGATATCATAATAAACCAAACTCTTCTGGTTATTGCTTTTAAAAAAAACCCCTCTTATTTACATATATTGTTGACGCTTTTAAGTTACGCGAATCTGCGAAAGAGTAGTCGTTAACGTCGTATATTGCAAGTGCGGATAATCTCTCGGATATAGTTTAAGTGAGGATATAAATTTACTTTTGTTTACTGTTTACTACTATACAGACATTGATGGTGAATTTTCTTTAGTATCTAAATTTGTCTATAATCTCGACTTACCTTAACTCGTGAATTAGATTTTTAGATAATATTCAACTAAAAGAGAAATCAGTTTCGGATGTATTAGGCGTGTATCGGATATCGCGATATTGCAGTATCATCGATTGATTTATACTTCATGATTGTAACTTAATTACACGGTTTCTTTTCTCTCTTTCAATGTTGATAGAAATGGCTAAAATAAATTAGCGATTTTAGTCGTTGAACTATTTTTTTATAAATACCGTCTTTAAGTGCTTTATCTAAGCAATCAAAAAGGTAAATCTCTTATGAAAACATATTATTATACATTATATACATACATAACTTCACGCCAGGTCCCTTGCGGGGTAGGCACGAATAACAGAGCGCCACACAGGCCCATTCTTACACACCTCACTTGCTTCTTTGACATTCATAGCTCGTCATGCACGCTCGTCTGTTCTTAAGGCTCCTAACATTGTATACATATCATTATATTATTAGACATATTTATTTTAAGATAGATATACTTTCTAAGTGAGTTCCGAAATTTAGGTAAGGTACATAAACACTTGCTAAAACTATTTTTAGCTAAGAAGTAAAGCTGGACATTTATAAAGGTAGATATCACATGAAAGTTCTGCTTTTTATCTGTTATCCTAGGGAACACACCCGGAAATAGCCCAAAGGTGATAAAATAAACGTAATACAATTTTTTTTTCTGCTTAAAACCACTTTCTTTATCTATCGGATATTTAATTGTCGGATACTCACGACTTCACACGTTCACACTAGTCGGGTTTGCCCAATTCATTAGTACGCTGTGAAAGACACTTAACTTGAAATGTGTGAACCTGCCTTTTATCTGGGTCACTCGTAGTGTTACCATCATTACACATTTAGATTATATTATTTGTGCCTAAAGCGCAGATTTAGCATCTTAGTCTAACCCTTTCGGGTTTTTTAGATGTAGCTAAATAAAAAATATTTATGTTATTGTTTGAATTGAAATATTACTTCAGATGTTGGAAATTTAATATGAAATCTGAAGGGGAATTAATACAAAAATATGTAGGATTTAAATGTAAAAAAATAGCCCTGTTTTCGTAATAAGGCATTAAGTTTATTTTTCAATTACTTTTATATCACATATGGAATGTATGAATTCTGTATATATATTTACTTAATCACACTAAGATTTTTAAAATAAATAAATAAAGTTCTAATGGAGATTTTTGGTGCTATAAATTTGAAAGTATTACTTTAACTTTTAGTTTTTTTTTTGCCATAGGTTTATTGTTTAACGAACTGCCATTAATATGGATGTATACTAAATTTCAAAATGAATGATATATTATAGAGCGATTCCAAACCTCTGTTCCACTACATTTAGAAACTTAAATTAAAACATTTAGAAACGTAATTTAAATGAACAATTTGTCGCATAATATCTCTAGCGAATAAAGGCACAAGGTATCTTCTTAAGTTTTCGCGACTAATACACATAATAAAACGTTTTCCCCCCCACCCATTTTAATTTTTATTAATATAGTAAATAACTAGGATATGCCGGCGGCTTCCTCCACGCTTATATTATAATACCCGCAGGATTCCCGAGACACAAATTATCGCAGCATTAGAAAAGATTGTAAGCTATCTTATTTTATTATATTAGCTATTTTAGTGAAAACTATGTCGGAATAAGCTAATTTGTATGCGCCGGAACAACTTCAAACCGTTCCCAGGAGAATTCTTGCAGGATTCCCGAGATAAAAAATATCATACATTTTATCACATAAAATTTGCTATCGATCAGCGAAAACCACATCGAAATCGGCCCAGTACTTTTTATGCGAATCCCGAACAAACAGACAAGAAATCTAACAAAAATTGCATCCTGTCTCCGTCGTTTATACAGTCTACTCCAGTTGCTTTTTAGCTTCAATGTACAGAAGCGGCACGTCTAGAATTTTATGATATAGATTATAGCGGGCTTGTTTCTGAAGAGTTTCTTGCGCCGCTTCTTCTCTTCAAGCCACATGTTGCGGTGCGGTGGTAAAATAAGATTAGGCTGCCATAGGGTAAATAATAACCGTAAACAAAATTAAAACGAATAAGTATTATTATAACTTTCAAGACCACGGGCCATAAAAATGGCCCGGTCTTTTGGAGGGCTTGCGTGGGGCCATGGGGAGGCCAACGCGTAGAGGCCCCTTGACAAATTTAATGTAAATATGTGGCGTGACACTTATTATAACTATTATTATTATTATTATAACGGTATGTTAAATAAAAACTTTAACAATACCCGTTGACACTTGACATCTTGATCTCGTCATTGACACTTCACTTCAATCGATCACGGCCATTGCAAAATGGCCGAAACATTGGAATAAAATCAAATAAAATACCGCACTTATTGAAATAGTTAAAACGCACTTTTATAAGGCTTTCACATACATATAACTCGTTACACAAAACAATTTATTACAGTTTTTGCACAAATAGATTAATGATAAAAACAAGTGACAGTTGACTTAAAAATTGTGTGATTGAGAGACAGTCTTTAATTTGAAGGATAGGTCTATAAATCCATCATTAGACATGTCCTTTCGTATGTTAGTGAAGCGTGACCTGTACTTGAGCGACACAAGCAAGAACTGCGTGTCACGGAGATGAATATGCTGCGATGGATGTGTGGAGTGACGCGGAAAGACCGGGTCAGGAACTACCGCATCCGCGGCAGTCTTCATGTCCGTGACATAGCAGTCAAACTGCAAGAGTGTCGCTTACGCTGGTACGGCCACGTGTTACGGACACCGGCTAATTATGTGGGGAACAAATTTCTAGCTATGCCGCCTCCGCCAGCTCCCGGTCGAAGGAGAAGGCCCAAGAAATGTTGGCTTGACGTTTTCAAGAAAGACATGCGTACCAATGGTTTCAAAATGGGCAATACTGAAGACCGCGAGAAGTGGAGTAGAAAAAGTAGGATAGCGGACCCTGGGCGTCGGAGTAAACGCTCCGAACGCAAACGCCATTTAACGCTCGGATGATGATGATGACAGTCTTTAATTTCAAAATCGAGCTTCTCCCAAGAAGGTTTTATGTTTATGCACTTCTAAGAACATTTTGATTCACCCTGATAATTATGCAAGTGCACACTGTCCGCCAAATCACATATTGCCCAAAAAATGGTAACCCTAGCAACACAGCGTGTTTAAACGTTCAATTTACACGGTAGAGTTATTGTTTTGTGTCTAATATATATATTTTTATAAACTTTGAAATTTTATTTAGACAAGTGTTTATGATATTATTGTGTTATTCATGCTTCTGTGTAAAATAACGGTGACAATATTTACATGATGTTATTGTGCCAAATTAATATAACTGTATAAATATGTATATTTCAAAATACTGCATTATAGATAGATAGATAACAGTTTATTGCTCACCAAAATGAACAAATCCAAAAACACAAAATGCATAATTACAATACTTCTAGGCAAAACAACTGGCGGCCTTATAGCTAAAAGCGATCTCTTCCAGGCAACCTAGCTCACAAGAAAATCTATGGTGGAGCAGAAAAAAAATATAGGACTTTGTAAATTTAATACATAAACGGATCCAGACACACGCATTATATCATATGTTAAGGTGGATTACTGGTCCAGGAAAGCTACTACTAGGTAAAATAACTAAAAGAACATTTGGATAATATTAACTGATATATTGCAAAACCGAAACTTATAAAAAGAACTACATACTGAAAAGTATCGTTACAAACATGATATTTAAATTTGTAATTTTCTTACTGTGAAACTAACCCTCTTTGCTATTTTACTCCATTGAAATGTTACATGAGCTTTGCATTTGTTAGAGGACGCAATTTTATTTTTGGGACATGTGTGGGGCGTCAATAGAAGCTTAACCTCAAGTTTGTGGGGTCGCCACCCTTGTCCCCCGGCCGCCATCTTAGAAAAAGTGGTGAATACATTTTTTTCCCGATACCTCGGAAACTATGCGTCTTACAAAAAAATTGTAAAGTCATAATTTGTAGCAAATTGTTTTGCCTACAAATGTGTTGATATAACTTTTTGCACTAAATTAAAAATTAAAGAAGTTATTAGCAAAAAAGTGAGTTTTTTTTTTCATTCCTAACTCTTTTCTTTACCATAGAACTTACCAAATTTAACTTATCGAATGTAAAGCAGGTAGAAAAGGTCCCCCGTTATCCCCGCCAGCTATGAGGTAGAGTCCGTAGGCGCGTTTACAATTAATTAATTTTGTTAATTACAAATGCAATACTCGACCCTTAAATTGTAAGATTTCAATGGAGTATTTAGTTATTTGGAACATAACATTTATTAGACTTATCTATGTTTTGTCATGAGCGGATGTGGTTTTTTAGTGAAACTATCTTGATTATGAAATAATAGTATCTTTGAACATATTTATAATCTTAAAACAGTTTTGTGTTGTTTCACATAAGAGACCAGAGGACCTTAAGAGGTAGTTTTCGCAATTTCATAACAAGTAATAAAATAAAGTACGACTTCATACTGTCTTACAACTCCAGTATCTAGTATTTCAAAATTATATACTCTATTGACACTTTTATTTCTTTCACAACGCGTACGAGTGCTGCTAAGCTTTCAATGTGAACAGGTGCTGTCACACTAATAGACCATCGTGTTTACCCGTTCGCCTATTTGTAAAGGTGTCTGCTTGTTGTGTATACAATTTGTAATATTCCTGCTGTTGATACAGTTGCTCAACTTTCTGTGTTGTATGCTGTTTGTTGATGTGTCATAGGCGTTGTTACTCATTCTGTTTAGATGCGATGTTAATTCGAATACTTGAGAGCATTTTAATTTTATACTAATATATTTGATATAAAATGAATAAAATTTAACGTGAAAAAATTAAAAATGGTAGTCGTATGAATAAAACAGACGAATTGTTTAAATTTTAAATTCAGTCACATTGTAATCTATTCGACTGACAACTTAATCTGGTGATTGAAACTTGGTCTTTAGTCGTGAGTCAATTTTATTTTGCCTGTAGCAGGCAAACAGGCGGAAGGCCCACTTGATGAAAGGTGGTTACCGTCGCCTATGGACATTTGCAACACCATTGCAAATGCGCTGCTGCTCTCTTGAGGAAGACTGCAACCTGGTCACTAATGCCGGAACACAGCACAAAGTTGTTATGGCGGCATACTCTAGACCAGGGGTGGTCGCCATCCAGTCGAGCACATATCCTACTGGCTACTAATACCCAACCCACCTGGCTGTGGGTTGTTTTTTCGCCTCTTACGACAGGCTGCCTGGCCGCAGGAAATTTTATTATTCATCAATTCATGCACGGATAGAATTATGATGGACATATACCTCCTTAAAGTACAAAGCGCTTCACCTTCATTATACGCACTGCGCAAAAGTGGAGTTAACCGCCGGAATCTATTTTTCTCGATACCTACAACCTGGGGTGTCGTCAAGTCCCCTGTGAATACCTACCTTCTCTGTAAGCGTGCTCCAACTTAGACCATAATTATCTAGGTCTAGTATCAAAAGAGATCATGGTAAAACGCAATAAAAAACATGTAGATGTCCTCGTGGCTTTCTTGCGAGAGTGTAGGCGGCTCTTAAGAAAAACTAATCATCCCGTGTCTTGTTTATTCATAAATATTTAATGTGAGATAAACGGAACTCGGCATCCTGTTCTGATAAAATTTTCGTGTGATATTCTTGTTATTTCAAAATATTAATTATATTAATTGGTTGATAAGATTCGACTAATAAATATTCAAGATCGTTATCTGTTACATGAATTAATTCCTTCTTCCGAAGGTATTTTAATGCCAGTCAGTGAGTCTATGGCTGTGCGCAAACGGGCCATCGACCACAGCCACCGGTGGCGGCCACGCGTTTGTGATCAGTCCATACAAAATATAGGAAAAAGCGCATCAACTGCTTTTCGCTGGACACCGGTGGCTATGATCGGTGGCCCGTTTGCGCCGAGCCTTATATTGTTAGGGGAATATTTTAATTTTTAACGGACTAGTAAGCTGCCTCCGACGATATGCCACCCAAGGAGCTTTGAGTCTTAGCTCATTATATTTTATTTTTATAAAATACTAGCTGTCCCGGCAGACGTCGTCCTGCCCGGTAAAAAATAGGGGTTGATCGTAGATGGTTGAAAATTTAGGGTTGTATGTATCTTTTAATGCTGTATCATAACAAAATAATAATAAAAAAAAATATTTAAAAATTAAAAAAAAAATTTAGGGGTGGACTACCCCTAACATTTAGGGGGATGAAAAATAGATGTTGGCCGATTCTCAGACCTACCCAATGTGACACAAAATTTCATGAGAATCGGTCCAGTCGTTTCGGAGGAGTATGGCAACGAAAACTGTGACACGAGAATTTTATATATTAGATTTGCCAAACTTTAATTACAATACTTATATTTACAATAACTGTAATCAAGATTTAATAAAAAAATAAAAATAAACAAGATGCATAATTAACATTTCGAATTCGTAGTGTATACAATAGCAGACCACAAATGTCCCACTGCAGAGCTCGGGCCTCCCATTAAGGGGGAACGGACAGTATACCCGCCACGCTTGTCCAGGGCGGCTTGGCAGGTTTGACACATCGGTGATCTCGATGTTTTCCTTCACCGTTGTTAGCACGTGGTGATTGTAACAATATGCACATTAGGTCGGAAAATTACCTAACACCCTTTGAGTTCGGGACGCATGCACTAGCCATTACCACTACTTTCCATCACTACTACCAAGAATGTTTATTTATTCGTGTTAGTAGATTCTATATTTTGATTTTTGACAATTCCAACTTTTCATTTGAATTTAATTAAATACTTCGCTGATAATAATTGTGTTACCACATTGCCTTATCATAATCTTAATTCGGATTGTAAAAATAATGCCTAGATATGGTACGATAATATAATGCGGTTTTTAATTTTTGTTATCAATATAAGTCTTTTTTATTTTATTTTTATTGTAGTTTTATCTAGCTTAGACTTTCTTAAGATTAATGATAAAACAGATAATAAGTATTTACACTTCATTGATAAACGGCTTTCACTCCAGTGATCAGCTATATTTATTATATCATAATCCGATTATAGAATTGTCTACGTCACTATCTTTGCAAATCTTGATAATAGACTGTCATCATTTTGAATTTTAATACCAAGCTACAGCCAGGTGGTAGGGTTTTGCCCGTCTGGATGGTTAGTATCCAGTGATCTAGAGTATGCGGCCATAATAACCTTGAGTTGTTCCGGTATTAGTGAACCCTGTATAGTCTCCTTTTAGTGACCGGCAGCACACTGGTAGCACCTGTGGTGTTGCAAATGTCCATAGGCGATATATGAAAATGAATGTATTTATTTCAAAAAAACACTTATTAAAAATACACTTTTTAAAAAAAGTGTCTGTTAACAGTTATGGCCCATAGAAAGTGTCTGGCAACTGTATGTCTTTGTTTATAACAATATTATGTATGACATATGTAAAACCTAGCCTTGCTACTTTGACGTAGGTTAGCATGGTTTTTTTCCACCTTTGACACCTGCTGCTTGAAAAATGGCCCCGCTTTCAGCTTAGCGAGTATCCATTCCTTTCTAAGTTTATGTTAAAGTACCGATCCTAAAAAAGTAATCTTGCCTAAAATCGCGTAAGTCTGGGGTGACTGAGATCTCAAGTCTATATCGTAAATTTTTTTTGACAGTCTTTTATTTTTGGCAATGGAGGGTTTACTATACCATTGTTGGCACCTGTATATTTATTTATATTAAGAAATCTTAATATTTTTTTGCCATGATAAATTATAATATTAAATGTCTTGTACACCATATATAAGATTAAAAAATATTACATTATCAAATTAAATCACTTCTCAGCATGGAAAAGCGATTCGCAGGCAAAAAATGTGTTATAATAATAAACAGCGCAATCATTTATGCTATTATCGCTTGTTATAATCTCATTTAATACATAAGGTAAATGATCACTTTATCAATTGCACACTAAATAATGAGTCACGTGCGTGACAGTCCACGAACTGTGAAAAGTTCCGTAGAGGTGACCAACGTCCACCTGATGGGAAGCGGTTAGTTATGGAACGTTTGTAAAACCAAAGGCGCTATCGACGTGCTGCCGCTCTCTATGGATAATATTGAAACCAATTGTCGTTCCGTATGTTTTTCCACTTCATAGCTTCAAAGTTACGAGAGAGGGAGAACACATACAGTTCTTACCATTTGACTGATGCCATTAAAAGGTTGATTGATGCATTTAAAGGTTGCCTGGAAGAGATTGCTTTAAGCAATAAGGCCGCCCATTGTACTACTGCCTACTAATTTTCAGATATGTTAATGTGTCACTGTTTAAAGTTGGTGTACAATAAAGAGTTGTTGTTGTGTTTGCAATAAAAATATTTAAACTCATAACCCAAATTGGATGTGAGGTATGGGTTTATATTGAGGGTGGTCATCCAGAAGGTGGAGGTTTGGAGGTAGATTTGAATTGTAAAATAGGAATACGTACACATAGTATAGGTACGTTTCGTTAGTAAGAGAAAGAGAGAGCTCTCTACACTTTGAGATAGAGGAGGTGGATTTAATAAAAAAAGAAAGACATATACTGTCTAATATGGGCTTAAAAGCAGATTTCCCTTTATAAAATGTGACCATCAAATCGATCCACTCTCTCTTTTCTTTCACCTTCTCCCAATTATTTAGGGTCAGCACGATGTATTTCCTTCCACACTCCTCTATTCTGACATACACGCTCTGTCACACCACAAATCATTGTGTCATCCTTCACGCAGTCCATCCATCTTTTTTTTTGGTCTACCTTTCCAGGACCAGGTTCTAGTCTCCCTCAAAAGAGCAGAAGCGCATTTGTAGCACTTTTGGTGTTGTAAATGTCCATACACGATGTTAACTGCTTTCCATCAAATGGGCCGTCTACCTATCTGCTGAATTCTTGCAATAAAATAAACACATCAAAGAGCAAGCACGGCTTGTATATAAAGTTCAATGATATATTGAAGAATGGGATGTGAAACGCTCACTTGGTCTTACCACGGAGAAAACGAAACGTCCAGACTGAGCCCGTGTGCGTTGGAGAGTAACTTCGCCACCACGCAACGGCGGCTAGACCGAAAACACTTAAAATTACCCACATTGTATGGATCCAACAGCGTCTGCCCACTTGGATAATATAATCTGTCCTAGTAGGCTAAGATCCCGCTATACAACGACCTTCACCGAGTGCTAATTTGATGAAACCTATTTTATATATAATTAAAGGTGTCAATGTTATTCATAATGAAATAATCTTTATTTTCATTTAATTTTAATTCAATAATCAAACCGGTGCAAAATGCTAGTATCGATTTACCTGTTTATACCTGGCTACCCGAGAGTTGTGACCGGAAAAGAATAGGCAACCTAACATTTGCATATTCTATGGGCTACATACTTTCGATTGGTATAGAATTTGTTTAATAAACAAACAAAAATTATTAATTAATCATATACTGGACTGATTTTTTTAGGCAACCCATATGCAATATATTTATTGACACCTTTAATTATAATATATAAAATAGGTTTCATCAAATAAGCATCTCGGTGAAGGTCGTTGTATAGCGGGATCCTATACTATAGGCACATGTAATCTTCCATAACTTCGAATGAGATGCCATTGACGAGTATTAGTTCCACTTGAAATAAAGTAATCTAATTAAATTCTTAAATCTGTTCCAATTTCTGGATCACTTATTTTTCTAACCACGTCATGATTATGTATGTTTTGTTTTGAATCCATTCTTGTTATTTTGTTACCATTGTTCTTTGATACATGATAGCCTGTTTGACCCCAAGACCTCTGTGATAGCCTTATAATGATTATGGTTCCATTCTAGTACAACTGGCGGTGAACATACGATAACGTATACTATGTTAATGTTTGGTATAATAAATGCTATTTTTAATAAATTACATAAAAACCTCGATACACGCTTTCGTGAACATGCGTATGTATCACTTAATTACCCGGGATATTTTGCATTAAGATATTTTAGTTGTGATATCGTAGGTTGAACAGTTTTTATTTGATCGATTGAACGATTCGCAGGCGCGTAGGAGCGTGTATATAGCCATGCCAAAGTGAATTTATATAATATGTAATAAAATCCGAAACTTGGGGATAGATGTGGATGATATAAGAAAACTCTTACAAAAACAAAAAAAAACAAGAACTGATTGCAGCACCACCTAGCGGGTCCAATTGCGAAAAGTGATTCCAGATGTTTAGGAGATCAATGACAAACATGCGCACAGGAATTACGTACCTATAAAGATAAATGAATTAATAATGAGAGCACTCTATTGTTCATCATGATAAGTTCTTAAAAAGTTACAATAATGTTGAACACAGGTTGGCATTATCGCTTAAAGCCATGTTTTCTAAAGACCTAATGGATATTGTAAGTTTTACAAAATTTACAATTCCAATCGGCAGTTTTCGTTTGCGTAGAAAAGTGCAGACCGGTTTCCAAAATCTATATAAATTATTGAACTTTATTTGTATGGAGAAAGGGCAGACTGTTGTTTGCTAAGCATTCTTGGCTCTGTTCTGCTTATACGATTCGTACACTGTCGGACCTTTCCCGCGCTACTAAAATTGGTCTACTGCACAAGTACACCGCACATCTGCAATATCTAACGAGGCACTTTCTATTGTTCACAGATGCGCGGCGTGCCCGCGAATGAGCGCGTCTACACCCTCCGAACCCGTCCACCGTCCCTTCTTCCCCCGTCCCCCCTCAGCCTGGCCAGCTCCGGAGACAAGAGCTCCCTAGCGGCTCACACCCACTCACCCTCGTTAGAACGACCAGCATCGCAACCTTCAGCACCGCCGACGACGGCCAGCTTCGTCTGTTACGTGTGCGGGAACAGCACTGCCAGTTCGCAACTGAGACTGGTGTACTGCTGTCCGAATCCCGAGAGAGAGCCCTATTATCCCTTCATAACGACGCATAAACCTCATCCGGACGCGAGTCCTATTAGTCCTCAAGGTGAGACTTTGTACTATTCGCTGACTTGATATTGATTTTGGGAGGTAATATGTGTGCGACCTATTCGATTGTAGCTGATGATAGTCACTTATGGCAGTAGTAGCAAATAGTTACCGTTGCATATAAACGTTTGCAACACTAGGGACAAAGCCAATGCATTGCCAGCCTTTAGGATAAGACAGATAGAACATACAGAGAAATAGCATACATCAGATGAGATACAGAGAGGACTGGAATAACAAGGATGGATATGGAAACTGGAACTCTCCTCCATTGTATGAAATAAGTCTTTTCGCTCTACCCAAAATATTCGTTCGTTTTTAAAGTGTATTTTTTTGTTGTATGAGTTCAGCAGACAGGAAGATGGTCCACCTGATGGAAAGCGGTTAACATCGCCTATGGACATTTGCAACACCAAAGGTGCTAGAAAGCGCTGCTGCTCTCTTAAGGGAGACTGGAACCTGGCCACTAATGCCGGAACACAACTAAGGGTTGTTATGGCGACATACTTTAGACCAGGGGTGGTAGCCATCCAGACGGCCTATAATACCCTAGCATGCCTGTGGATCGTTTTGTCGCCTTTTATGACAGGCTGCCTGGCCGCAGGAAATAGTATTCTATCCCCGTTCCTGGACGAATGAAACGGTGTATTTTGTTGAAGTGTACCATTGGTATGTTTTAGAAGAATATTATTTTTTGATATCTTTTCTCCTTTGTCCATTATAAAGGTATGGTGCAAATATGTGCGTCGTGCTACAAGAGCATGCCGCACAAGTATCCGGCGTACGGCGAGAACGGCGAACCGAACTCCCATCACAATAACTCCCACACGAATAATATTAGGCGAGTCTCTTGTTTATATTTTGTTTTTGATAATTTCTGTGTAAAAATCCAAAATTCTTGTATAACTTAATCTGGGAGCCTAAGACTACCCGCTTTTGAAGAATCGCTTAATGAAATTGTTAGGAGCCTAGAGATCACTGGTAGCTGTATGACATATCATTATATTTGTCATGGAGCTCCTGGTGTTTACGGGCTTACAACATCCATTGCATTCACAATGTAAATAAGAATCGTGTCATGTAATAGAAGACTACTATTAAAGATTACCCTCTTTTTGATAACGTTGGAGAATTGCGAATGGATCCCGTCTGGCCTGGGGGAGGCACGCGAAGGGGCATGTGGGATTCCCAACGACCGGCTTTGCACACACCTTCCCTGAGGAAGGAGTTGGGATATGCCGGCCGCTGCACTACCCACAAAACCTTTCACAGTCTAACCGCGTCATTGTGAGGCGTCATGGGATATGACGTAGGCGCTGTCCCATGAAACCTCGATGCTTGCCCCTCAAGAGGGTTCCCCTAGAACCCTATTAAAGATTACCTATCTGATACTTACAGATTTAAAGTGAACTGACAGTAGATTGTTATTGAATATTCTTACCTGGTACATTTAGCACTCACAGTTTTAATTTTTAATGATAAAGATGACAACTTCAATTCATCACCACGTACCTTCATTTCCGTTCACAACTCTATCATCCCGTAACAGGTTTAAGCCATACGACATTAAGACAACGAGTTCAAGTCAATCGAATAAGCGGCCGTCGAACGCGTTATCGTGTAGTCCTCAAAGTCAAATAGTGTCGGGTGAAAATGGCATGGGATTATATAGGTGAGTAGTAGAACCGTACACAATCTAATCCTCATAATTATTTAGACTGTGTTTTATGCTTTATTGATACCTCAAAGAAATTCGTAAAGGCGATCTTTACCACGATTGTCGGCTGTTTCTAATATTTCTTTTATGGTAACTCGTGATCGGTAAAAACACACTCGTTCAATAATGAGCGAAATTTCCATAGACGTACTTCAATACTTAGAAATCCACGTCCTTCACCGTACCTTCAAACGGAGTTCGCGACGTCACAAGAATGAGGAAATAATCTCTTTGTGGAAGGGATTTTCATCCATACGAATACGTCAATTACTCTACATTATTTTTTGTTGTGGAACTCCAACGAAATCATCAACAATTTTATATGATATTATGTTAAGTATAGTAGAGGTTTAATGATGAAAGTCATGTGACAAAAAGTTAAACTGCAAGATGGATGGGTACAAATGAAAAAGTAGACCAAAAAAAGATGGATGGATTGTGTGAAGGATGATATGATAATTTGTGGTGTGACAGAAGGAGTAAGAGTGTGGAAGGAAAAAACATTGTGCCGACCCCAATTAAATGGGATATGGTGAAAGAAAAGGGAGAGGTTTAATCAAATGCCGATTGAAAGATCACACTAGTATAATGACATTTATTAATTGAATTTATAAAACAGCCAGAAATCTAACAAGTCCATATCGTTGGCAATCAATCGATACCTTAAACGCTGAGTCAATCCTAATAGCCTAAGATCCCGCTATACAACGACCTTCACCGGTGAAATGTTATTTTTTTCTTTCATTATTAATTTATCATATACTGGACTGAATTTTTTTTAGGCAACCCATATGCAATATATTTATTGACACATTAAATTTAATATAAAATAGGTCTCATCAAATAAGCACTCGGTGAAGGTCGTTGTATAGCGGGATCCTATACTATAATAAGATTTTCAGTCCGATTTCATTTGCTATTGGTTCGCGTAGCTTATGAAACGCAACTGTGATTCTAGTCTCCGAGCTGTCTATTCTTATTAGCACAATAGCCGAAGAAAACGAAACGGAAACGCCTACATTGTACGGCTGTGAAGAAATTTCAAAATTTCTCGAATATCATCTGCACATATCGCACGCTTAACATTATACACACCTGCATCAAAATTTTGAGTAATTGGATTTTAATATTTAGTACATAAAAATGAGGCATAAAATTGAAATCTTTGATATTTTTATTTTTATTGCTACATTATTCCTTGTAATATCATTATAATTACTAGCTGATGTCAGGAGTCTTAAGAACAGACGAGCGTGCACGACAAGAGCTATGAGTGTCAAAGAAGCAAGTGAGGTGTGTAAGAATAAGCCTGTATGGCGGTCTGTTGTTCGTGCCCGTAAGGGATCTGCCGTGAAGTTATGAATGTATGTAATTACTAGCATGTTCTATCACCAGGTGTTACGTATGCGCCGGCCTATTCCAACAGCAGTCCATGGAGTGGTTATCGACGACCGCGGAATATATGAACTCGCACGCCATGCACTTCCCGTGCCTGGCGTCCGCGGGGGCGGGGGCGGGGACGGGGAACGGGCCGGGCCCCAGGGGCGGCAGGGTGCTCGCCTGCTCGAGGTGCGTCAGGCACCTTGCGAGGCAATGGGAGCTCATGGACGCCGAGAGGGTGCCGCTCGAGCATCGGAGGTGGGTGTTGCCATTTCATATAATATTGTTACAACTTAACCCCGACATTTTATCCGTACAGGAACGGAGAAAGAATACAATTTCCTGCGGTCGGGCGGCCTGTTGTAAGAGGCGACAAAACAACTCACAGCCAGGTGGTAGGTTTATTTGCTCGACTGGATGGCCACAACCCATGGTCTAGAGTATGTCGCCATAAGTCTTGAGTTGTGTTCCGGCATTAGTGACCAGGTTCCAGTCTACCTCTCAAGAGAGCAGCAGTGCATTTGTAGTACCTTTGGTGTAACAAATGTCCATAGGCGATAGTAACGCTTTCCATTAAGTGGGCCGTCTGCCTGTCTGCTGAACTCCTAAATGAAATGAAAAAAATAAAACGTGACAAATTCCACTTACATGCACATTTTGTTACCCGTCGGCATTTGAACCAATTGTAATTCTTTTGTGATCGTCTTCTTTTGTTTACTTATTTATTGGCATACGTTTCTAGAGAGCAGCCTATTGTTCTATTGCGGCTGAATCATTAGCCAGGTGTTGCACATTATGTCGACCACTAATACGGGCGTGACGTATACATTCAGGAATTTATTAGTGACGGACTTCGCGCGTTTTATTGAATTACGACCTTCTTACGCATTACGCTTGAATTTGATGATTTCGGTTATATTTGTACCTGTGTTATACGTGTTTGTATAGTTCTAATAAACTCTATAATAATAATAAGTAACAATATCCGTGCATGAACGGAGAAAGAATACAATTTCCTGCGGCCGGGCGTTCGTCGTAAGAGGCGACAAAACAAACCGCAGCCAGGTGGTCCATGGGCGATGATAATCGCTTACCATCAAGTGGGCCGTCTGCCTGTCTGCTGAACTCCTACAATAAAAAAATAAATAAAAGAAATATTACTTATAGCGAAGATTCAATAAAATGCCGCTTGAAAGATCACGTTTCATATAACAAGCCCGAAATATTAGCAATCAATCGAAATCTTTTACCGGACAATAGTCTTTATAAGTTTATCAGACCAATTTCCCTTACAGTCTATTTCAAATAGGGCAGACAGTAATGGACAAAATCCGTAAATAGAGAAATAAACATCATGATTCTAAATATAAGAGTATGGTAGCAGCGAGAGGCAGAGGTTAAATTATGATACTTAGATGGCAGAGAGTAGTATGCACTGTCGAGTGCTGATCTGAATTGATTTATTGAAAAGGTTACCTTAAGTACAAATATCAACAAGTACAGCTAGTACAATATATAGCACAGAGTGTGAGCGGGACGGATCATCTGCGAGCGAGATAGAGCAACTATTTAATTAAACATTAAACTCTTATAGATACAACATCCCGTCGCCGCTACCTTCGAATTCATCGTTAAACGGTGAAAGAGTGATACCCACCCCACCTTCAACGACGTCTGACAGAACGGTGGCTAGTAATAGTGGTGAGTTATTTTACTAAGATTTTCCATGACGTGTTTGTAATGTGTTTAATATGTAAGAGGAAAAGGTACCCTTTCCCATATTCTAGTCACTAGTGCAGATTGTAAATACCTCTATTTTTACTACTCCTTTCTCATCTTAAAAATCAGCTTCCAACTAGGTGCTTATAAGTGCAAATTTTCAAAAAAAATCTCGGGTTTCAAAGTTGCTTGTTTTGACAAACGGGCGTTCGGCCGCGTATGTAGACCACAGCGAATGGTCGTCTGCAACAACAGAGGCGATGCGAACAATTGTGCCAGTCTCTAGGCTAGGTTAGGTTAGAGAATAGAATAAGAGGGGATGGAAAGGATATTGGGTCATCGGCACTTTCGCTCATCGTACAAAGGGTAGCTCAACAGTCTATCCGTGCAGGAACGGAGAAAAATACAATTTTCTGCGTTGGGGCGTCTGCCTGTCGTAAGAGGCGTCATAAAACCCACAGCCAGGTGGTAGGGCATTTGACCGACTGATTGGCTACCACCCCTGGTCTAGAGTATGTCGCCATAACAGTCTTGAGTGGTGTTCCGCCTCTCATGACTAGGTTCCAGTCTCCGGAGAGCAGCAGCGCATTCGTAGCACCTTTGGTGTTGCAAATGTCCATAAGCGATGGTGACCGCTTTCCATCAAGTGGGCCGTCTGCCTGACTGCTGAACTCCTGCAATAAAAATAAAAAAAGTTCGTGCGTGTTCTTGTGAAGATTGTGCGAGTACTTTCAGCAAATAAGGTTTACACTCGCCATATTGCTGTGCCGGAATTATATCTGACACAGCGCTGGTTTTCAGTGCAAACATTTTGGCGTAAGACCAAAACGCCTAACAATAAAAATACTGGCTTACTTACCACTTCCGAAAATATTTAAGCAATAAGGCGAATATGGATTTGTTTTTAAGCGATTTTCGTGTTTTGTCTACGTTTTTTTGCAGCGTGCACGTCGATATACTGTTTCCTGTGCGGCCTGCATTCCGACTTCACACTGGCGCGGATACTGTACGGGCAGCCGCAAGGCAACGCGCCGTACTTCCCCTGCCTACTCACGCATCAGGTCAAATATCTTATTATCTATACTTATAAATAAAATTGAAGTGTCTGTTTGTAATGTTAAAATAAAAATGTGAAAAAAATCAGGGGGATAACTCGGACCAGGAGATTCCGAAAATGCAATTTTTTGAGAAGTATATGTGACGTAAGCATGAATGATATGATACCGAAAAGTGTAATAATTGAACGTTGTGGATTGAAAAAATAATGTTAAGGTGGTTTGAGCAAATAGAGAGCATGGATGAAAATAGAATCACAAAACAAGTGTATGACGGTGTTCTGAATGGTAGAGCTGTTACTGGTAGATTGGTAGATCACCATGATCAAATAACAGAAGTGTTAAAGCGAGGTCAGGTAAGAAGCATATCAAATAAGCGTGCATGTATGAAGAGATTGATGAAAGTGGTTTGTCAGGATCGTCGCAAATATATATAGTCTATATTTTCTGCCTATTCTCATGAAAAATAGGCGTGATAATATATATCTATGTATGTCGATTTTATTTACAATAACATTGTATGTGATTTAAGTTGCACCTATTAATCTTATCGTACGCGTATGAGAAATGTGTGAGTTTAATAAAAGTTTTGATTTTGTGACATTAGGAATCATAATTACTGTTAAGCATTATTACTATAAATTGTAAATAAAGTAGACATTATTAGTTTTAAATTATATTATTTTGTAAGCTACAACTCGTGCGGATTAACATGGCACCTGGCTCCAAGAAGTTACGTTTAAAGTACTTAGTGCAAACAATTTTTGAATTTTGTTTTAGTTCTTTGAATATCATCATTTATTTTGCGCTAAATAGTTTCTCTTATTATATATACTACTTTACGATGCTTTAAACGTCGCCGCGCGGGGCACCGGGAGGAGGGTTGTTTTCGAGCCAGGTGCCATGTTAATGCGCACGGGTTGTACATATGTGGCAGAATACAGTGATACCTAATTTGAAGGGTACAGGCAAAGGACAGGGAATGTCCTAAGGAATAGATTTTGAGAGAAACCCAATTCGGTAGTTGACAACTTTTCAGAAACAGGTTTATTTTGAGCCGTATGGTCTATTTTAGCCAAAATATTAATGTTTAAGCAAAAAAACAACATTAACATATTTAAATTAGCAATTTTATAAATATTTTGACATTTCGCCACAAAAACGCGTCAAGCTGTCATGGCGTCTCGCATGACGTCACAGTGTGCAAAAAAACATCTATTTCACTGAAGTGTTATTTGAGAAGTCATTGATAACTTCTTGTGTTTTGCACACTATGACGTCACGCGCTCTGATCGGCGTTCATTGTCACGTGGCTAATGGCTGCAATATAACAATTTTATTTCTCAAAAATATCCATTAATCTTTAATATTTTAGTTAAAACAATTTATTTTTGTCATATTTAGATCTTAATCTACGATATATATTAAAATTAGCCTGTATTTTTCATACTGTCAACTACTGAATTAAAAGTTTAGAAGTATTATATTTTTTATTGAGATCGGCGTATGCAGTAACTTTTCTTCTTGGTGTGATTTTTTAAGGTTTTAAAGTAATTAAACTCAATAATTAATGGAGCACTGTATTCGTATGTTGAGAATTGACAGCAGAGTGAACGAACAATAGTTATGTGTCAATATGCAACTATATGACTAAAAGCTAGTGACGTGACAGTTCTTTAAATTTAACTATTTTAACACTTCTTTACCGGTATGTCATGGACATTCCCGGTTCTTTTAGCTTCGGCCATAAACAAAAACGCCTTTTTGTCGCTTGTCTGTTTACTTTTTTTAAAAGTTAGTGATTGGGAAATAAACTAACGTATAATATATAATAAAAAAAATTACATTGGCAGAGTTTAGCGAACGCGGAGCAGTTGCGTGACAACGGCTCGGCTCTAGTCTGCACCTTTTGCTACCACTCGCTGCTCAGCCAATGGAGGAGGTGAGCTTGTGTCATCGTTCGCTTAATGATAACGATATTAATTCTAAGAATATTTTGGATTTGTTGCAATTATCGCCTGATAATCTACAGGTGTCGAGGACGTGGGGAAAATGTGTCTTTATTATAGATTAAATTGTTTTTAATAATAATTTAAGAGGTGCTGGATGAGTTATTTGATATAGTGTAGTATAGTTTTTCTATTGTTCCAAACAAATAGATAGAGCTGATAGAAAGTGGTTACAATCGCCTATGGACATTTGTAGCGTCAGCGCTTTGCTAGCTTCTGGGAAAGGATACAGTAGACGGGATAAGGGGGCGGAGATGCGAAGGGTGAGAAAGCGGGGAACTAATAGGAGGAATGGGACAGTGGAGATAATAATAATACCAAAATATTAATAATCTATTTATGATATGGATAATATACAACGGACAACTTTGGGGCCCGTCCCAGACCATAGTAAATAACGGAGAAAACTCGTTAACGAAATTGATCATCCCAGGAATCGAATCCGGTACCTTTGCGTTGCAGCGAAGTAAGGTAGCAAAAGCTTAGCCCGCTCAACCACAGGCCGTCAAATCATGGGGATAAGAGGAATAGGCGATGAGATAGGAGGGATGGAGGGTGTGAGATAGGAGGAATGGGACAGGTGGTTTGAGATAGGAGGATGGGACAGAGAGGATGAGATAGGAAGAGTGGTATAGGGAGTTGAAGGAGAAGGGATGTGTTAGCGGGGTGAGGGAGAATGGTGGGATAAGGTGGTGAGGGAGAATAGATGGAATAGGCTAGATAGGCTAGTAAAGGTTTAGCTCGCTCAACCGCAGAGGACGTCAAATTATGCGATTTAAATGAATAGGGTATGAAAAGAGGGATCGGATACAGGGAATGGGATGGAGGGGATGAAATAGGCGGGGCGGGATATAGAGGATACATCTTTATTTATTAAGCTTCTTCCTACAGTCCATAAAACCAGACGAATGGGGTGGATGTTAATTTGTTTGTTGTTTGGTGCAGGTACGAGTCGTTGGGCGGGTACCCGCCGGAGCGGCGCGTGTACAACACGCACGACTACCACTGCCACCTGTGCGGGATCAAGACGTACAGGAAACGAGTGCGGGCGTTGCCCATTAAGGTATTCGCAAAAACACATGGATACTTTATTGTATACCGATACCAAAAATGAACTAACAGACTAAAACTATACCTGATTATGCACAAAAGGCGGTCGTATCGCTAAAAAGCGATCTCTTCCAGACAACTCCAGAATTGAGATGATAATGTGATAAGGTGTTTGGTATACGCAAACTATAGTATGACTGCTTACATTTTATCAATATAAAAATGTTAATAGTAAATTGCCGTTAAAACTTAAAAAATTAAAAAACCTTTAATATTTTTCAATAGGTTTTTGGGGTGGAGCTACAACCAAAAAATTATAGACTTACAGCTTTTGAGAATAAGTGTGCTCCAAAAAAATGAAGTGACAAAAAAAGGCTTGCCTAAACTAAATTAAGAATCATAAACAACACATACATAGAAAGTCGTTTGTGTGTATGTATATATATGTATATACGGCCTGAATTTCCATAGACCCTTAAGACCAAGATAGTTTAAACTCTGCTGAATAGTGAGAAACACTTAAAGAAGCCGATTTTGTCGAAAACTAAAGTGATGGTATTACATTTTTGAAAACTAAAATTCCCTCGTCAGGAGGCAATTATATTTGATGTATTTGGTATGCAAGAAATAACGTGACATCCAGACAAATTTTAGTTTACACCCCAAAGACAATAGTTTCAAAACACATTAGTCGCTTTTGATATTTACTTAATTGTAATGTTTGTTTCAGGAATTCCCTTTCTTAGTTCAAAGGCGGACTGAAAATTCATTATTATTAGAAAATGGCGATTATGCCGTAGTATGTTTAGATTGTTATGAAAGTTTAAGGTGAGTCTTACAATGTGTATTTACCGCTTACCATCACATGGGCTGTCTGCCTGTCTTGCTACGCTCGTGCTTTAATAAAAAAACCTGACAAAAAAGAAACTGACTGCAATTTTAACTAAACAGCATGAAATTAATATTGTCTACAGCATCGACTACAAGAATGTTTTAGTCGGTGCAAAGTAAATTACAAAAAGATTTTTTAAAAAGCTTTTTAAACACAAGCTTTTGAGATCCTGGATAGCGTGTAGCATCAGAGTGCTAGCAAAGACGAGTAAAACGAGCCTAAACACGACGGGTCTATCTTGTTTAGTACAGGAGTTCCTATGGCCACCTTCCGACTCCATCATCAGATCAGCTCCATGGTACCATATTATTGCATTGTCACGCGATATACGTATGCGTGCAAAATTTAAACTCAATTGGAAACCGGGAAGTTGGTCAAATTTAACTTGCAAGATTCCACCCGAACTTACTTACATTACATACATACATCCATTGCAAGTTGAATAAAAGCTTGTAAAAATAACAGCAAATTAGCAACATGCATAGAATTCTATATATTGTAGAAAATATTTATTTTTTGCTTACGTGTTTGCTAATCAATAACAATAAAATTTATATTAAACTATCCTGAAGCTGTACTGATTCCAACACAAAGAGAATTAACAAAAATCTAAAAATTAATGAAAACTACTTAACGATTTAAATGGAACTCAATACAGAGCTAGCTTATATCCCGGGTCGTAATTTGGGATACCTTTTGTCCTGATAAATGTTGTCGTTTCTGTGGAATAGAAAAAAAAACAAAAAAGGTAGCGCTGCAATTGCATCTTTTTTTTTAAACGACTGTACGTATATGAATAAAACTCGACATAGCTTATAACCCGAGGTAAGACTAGGATACTTTTTATCCCAATAATGTTGTTTCCATGGAATAATACATGGCGCTGCAGTCGCGTTTTTTCAATTCACTAACAAATTTCTACGTTGTTATACACAACATCTCATTCATTGTATTACTTCAAGGTTGGTTGTTCGATTCGCAACCGTTTCGCTGCGCAGTTGTACAGACTATATGGACTTAGGTTTCTTTGTTATTGTGTTGAGGTTGGTAACAAGAAGCAGTAGTTTTAGGTAAAACACCTAATTAAACTTGTATAGCTAGATAGATAGATAACACTTGATTGCTCACCAAAATAAACAAATATGCCAAAATCCATAATTACAAAAATTGGCAAAAACAACAGGCGGCCTTATTGCTAATAGCGATCTCTTCCAGGCAACCTACGTTTCGAAATTCTTAAGTAATCTGGCGATGTAGGTGGAGCAGAAAAAAGATATAAATACTTTCAACTAATTGTCGCTACTACTACTTCTAGTGCTAACTATGTTACGTCTAGTATTATAATATTATAGATCGAATGTGATTTGTGTAGGACGCAAGCGCAGGACTACGAGCGGCGCGGCATCCCGGTGGAGAAGCGCGAGTACAACTGGCTGCAGCAGCCGCCGCCGCCGGAGGACAGCGCCGACGTCACCATCGCGCGGCTGCCCTCCGGGGACAGGTCCGACAAGCTGGTCAGTGTCTTCGTGTCCTCTTGTGCTCATACGCGCCGTTCACGGTTCGGACTCGCTCAGCTCAGTGTCACGGGAGCCTTAAGGCCTACGCAGACCGGGACGGCATGGTAAGGGGTTTTGCCGTCTGTATATGCCCGGATTTCAAAAGAATACTTTATGAATGTATCCGGGCATCCGGATAAAACCGCTGGTTAGGTTAGCAAATAGCTCAACTTTGTGCGTTCGTTGCTGTGTATTCAAAAAGTAATAAATATAAATACATATAACTTACATAGCACGTAGTTTACGTCCGCTAGCACGCTGCACTTTATACAATCTCAGAGAATATAAGTTCACTGGGCCTGATATTGTATTTGTTTTAAAGTATGTTTAGAAGTTTAGTGTCCCAGAGTTCGAAGAGAAGTGAAGTGTTGCAGCCGCGCCAACGGCGCGGCATTTCGCGCGTATTCGATGTTGGGGGGAGGGAGATAGATATATATATATATGCATTACTATAGTAGAAAGAGAAGAGTTATACTACGTAATGAATGAAAGTGTAAGCCTGGCAACCATGCTTAAAATTCCCGCTTAAATAATAAACACCGTCAGTCAGCGCACATCAGCTGCTTAAGCCGGGTACTCATTAGCGAACTGTAACCGTAACTGTTGCATGTTATGTAATCAAAAATTATAGTGTGTACGTGGTTCGCGAACTTGCCGCGAGCGGGGCGAGTTGCAGTTCGCAGCGAGCCGACGATAAACAGGTACTCATTATGTAACGTAACCGTTGGACGCTACGTATCTGTTCGGTAACAGTTACAGCCGACTGAATGGGTACGGTGGGTGAGGGCGTTCGATGGACATATTCAGTTCCATGGACACGAAGACTACAACACGCGTACACACTAGAAGCACGTTACTGTAACTCCGGTTACAGTTACAGTTCGCTAATGAGTACCCGGCTTAAGATACCGCGGCATTGCAGCGCCTTGCTACGGGACGCCGGAGTGCTTGGCATGCCGTTGCCTGCCCGCAGTACGCCACGGCATCCCGCCGCAGGAGCCCGTGGCGCGTCTTTCAATGCCGTGCAATGAAAGCCCTACCGATGCCACGGCATCATTTTAAAGCATAGCAATTTATGTATTATTCCTATATCGATGCGTTTGAATGTCCATTAGTTAAAAAAACAAATCTCTTGCCATGCCGTCCCGGTCTGCGTAGGCCCTTATGGTTCGGTAGATATTTTTTCATTTGTAACGGGCTTCACTATATGAAATTTGTTGTCCTCGTTCGCGCAACACCACATTTATGAAAATACTAGGATGTGCCCGCGACTGCGTCCGCGCTTGACATGAAATACCCGCGATACTCCCGGGACATAGCATTTAAAAAAGAAAGTAAGCTACCATTTTAGTGGATCCTCTGAGGCCTGAGCCTAATTGTAATGCATCCGAACAACTTCAAACCACTCATAGGAAAAATCCCGCGGCATTCCCGGGATTAAAAGTAGTGTAGAGTTTAAGTCTAAAATTTGCTGTCGATCAGCGAAAATAGCATCAAAATCGGCCCAGTACGTGAAACCTGAACAAACAAACAAAACGACAAACAGACAAGAAATCTAAAAAAGTTGCATCGTTTTAATATATTCTATTCCAGTTGTTTTGTTATAATAGCTTCAATGTACATTTATTAGACGAATTGACTTCGACAAATCTGTGTAGAAAAATCTTAAAGCTTTATGAATGTTGCACACTGTTGCCCTATTGCGACGCTGGCAAACAGGCAAATGGGTCAGCTCATGGAAAGTGGTTACTATCGCCTATAATAGACGTTTGCAACACCAATGCCTTTAAGATGAGATATGGAGAATAAGGTATCTGACAGGGTTATGGGATAGGAAAGATTGGATTTCACATCGGACCACTCAATGTTATTATCCAGTAACCCTTTCTGACTGTCTGTTACGCTTTCACGAATAAACGCCTGGCATGATTTTGCTGAAACTCATTATATCTTTTTTCGATGCCGAGGATGTACATAGGATACTTTTTATCCCGAAAAATGGGATATTTTTCGGGATAAAATATGTTTGTCTCTCTGCTTGTTATGCTTTTACGGAATAAACTATTGGACCGATTCGGCTGAAATTCGGTATATATGTAATTTTAATAACGAGGGTGGACAAGGGATACTTTTCATCCCGGATAAGGGGATAGATTTATGTAAAGGTTATCTATCCCGGAAAGTAGGATTGGTGTTTTTATGATTTGCCGTTTTCGTCATTTTAATCATTTTGTAGTTTTAATACCGAAAATGGGCATAGATACTTTCCATCCCGGGAGATGGGATAGTTTGCGATATAAAATGAAGCGAATCTTCCGGGCTAACATAAAAATTTGATACAATGTAACCTGTATTAATTGTTACTCTTGAAACAAGAGGCATGCGCTAGGGGAAAACTCTAGTTTGTTAATAATTTAGATTCCCCAGTCGTTGGTGATGCCTCGGGGCTCGTCGAAGCGGAACAGCCCGAAGCAGCCGACGACGCTCAACGACAGAAGACTGACCGCTGCCAAGATCGAGAAGCCCGACCAAGGTGAGTGCAAATCAAATCAAATAATTTAATTGCCTCTTGCATTGTTTAATATTTCCGAAGGCAGCCGTGAAATTTAATATTCTATAATAAGCTACACGTACAATTTTCAATAAATAAACTGTATTGAACCGACGGTTACTATAGAAACCGTAGAAATGGAGAACCACCTGTTGGTACCTACGAACGTCCCCATCAGAAGGGGACGGTCAAAGATTAAAATATCTATTATAAAATATTTGATAAATTCTACCTACTGACTACTTGGCTTTTAAGAGAATGTGTTTTTGTTAGACAACAGATCACAAAATAATTTATACCATCATGAATATGTTTTTCAGTTTTTCTTGTCCTATGTCCTAAACGCGACTATTTGATTTTGGATCTCGATATGGGACATTTGCTTCTCGATAGGCCGATAGTAAGTAACAAAGATAATTTTAATACATTAAAACCGATTTTTGCAGTAAAACACTCAATAGATATTTAAATAACTTGTCATCTTAACGAAACGATATTAAAAATTAGAAAATGTTTTGCGAGCACTTTAAAAATTACATTATATAGTATATTTTTGTAATGTGTTGTATACTATAAACCACCGTGATTTCACTTTCTGGTCCGAAGCGGAAGAACAGCGCTGTTCTTGATTGATTAGCATTATTCTGAGGCTCGGTTCAATTTAGGACTCATTTTGTTTTTATTATATATTTTACCTTACTATTTTGCCTTACTATATATTTTATCTTTGTGTTTTTGTTGGGAATAAAATAATTTTCTTTCTTTCTTTTGTGTAATTGGGCATTTCAAGCTCGTTCATCTTTTCATGGTGTGTAATTTTGAAGTCCTTAATTGTCAGTCCGTTAACTCTGATGCATTCTGCTTCATCAAAATCTTCCTAATAATTTGTAAACGCTTGCTTGTGTTTCAAGTGTCGCCTCTGTACAATACAAGATCTATCCCTCCATTCATGTTCGGTGGCGAGAGTGGGGTGTTAACCCAACACCGCTTTAAGTGCACGGGGGTATCGTTTACACTTAGGTCTTTACACCCCTCCCGATGCTTAAGACTTTTTGGGTTCGGTTTTGCCAAAAATACATTTAAAGTCACGGAAGCTGGCTGAATGCACAAACCGTGCCAAGCCATTATTGAACGAAGAAGAAGAAGTCACGGAAACTCTTCTAATATATGGATAAACTTTGAAAAGTATTATAATAGGAATGCTGTGACACATGTTATTTTAAATTCTAATATTTTTACGTCAAAGATAACGGTCTCTGTTGTTGAGCGGGCTAAGTCTTAATCTGAAACGCAGAGGCTCCGAGTTCGATTCTTGGCATGGTGAATTTCGGAAACGAACTTCCGTAATTTACTACGGTCTGGGTGTCTGAGATCGGCGCTAGAGTGGTAAATTGCTGAGCTTGGGGATATGCAAAGTATGTGTTTGTCTGTCCATCATATTTTTTCTTATTAATGAATAGACGTGTTGATATAATAATATGTTAACATCTAACTCTTAAAATATCATGATAGAAATCATTTTAACTACTTTCAAACAATCGATTAGTGCGCTTATTAAGTCATGTGTAGGTACTTTCGTACTAAATCTATGAGACTGCGACTTTCTGCAAGTTTATGAAGAGTATGTCAGTTGAATTGACTGTCCGCTCCCCTATTGTGTATAGTATACATTTTTTGTTGTTGTTGCGCGGTTAGCGAACAGGCAGACGTCCCACGCGATGAAAAGCGGTTACCGTCGCCTATGGACATTTGCAACATCAAAGGTATTGCCACATTGTGTTTGAGAAAATAAAATATATTGAACTCTTCATATCTTTACAGTAAAATGACATATTCAGTATTTGTAGGTTGTGAAGTAAAATGTCAATTGTTGCCTCATATCAGTCACGTGGCACACAGAATGTGGTGATACTCGGCAATCGCTCTATCGAATTGTATTCGAATAGATTTTTGATGCAAGTTGTTGTTACGTATTTTAATTTTCAAGTAAGACAATACATTTTTGATTTGATTTACTAAATCAATGTTACATAAGTAGAGTTAGTTTTAGTAATTATTACTGAACAAAATTGGGTCTTTATGGTCTTACGCCAAAAGGGAAGGTTTGCACTGAAAATCAGCGTTGTGTCGGATATTATTCCGGGACAGTAATATGCTGAGTGCGAATCTCGTTTGGTGAAAATGCGGCTTACAAATTCTCATAATATGCTCTGTATATAATAATGTACTCATAAGGAATGTAATTAGGTCGCTATTTCTTCAAATAGAGCTTTTCTTTTTTTGTGGACCTACTAAATTGATCATAATTTATTTATATCGTAACGCTTTAGTATTGTAGCAAGTTAAGCAGGACTCAAATTTAAATGCCGTTTGAGTTTATTCGAAGTATATATACAATTCGGTTACATTTGTACCTGTGTTGTGTGTGAACTCATGTACAAAATATAACCGAACACAACAAATCCAAACGTAATGTAGAAGAAGGTCGTAATTCAATAAAACGCGCAAAGTCCGTCACTATTACATTCTCGTTATGTGCATACTTCACGCCCGTATCGTGATCGTCGCTTGACTGACCCCCTCCCTCAATTAGGCTATCGTTTTATTCTGCACAAATGCAATATGCCCGTATCGTAGTCGACGTAGAGTAACACCTGGCTAATGATCCGGCCATAAACGAGTACAATAAAACAATGGGCTGTTCTCTAGAAACGTATGCCAATAAATAAGTAAACAAAAGAAGGTCATAAAAGAATTAAAATTCGTTCAAATGCCGACAGGTAATAAAATGTACTTCGTGGAATTTACTAATCGACCGACGTGTTTACAGTGAAATGTGTGAACAGAGTATAAAATTCTTTCGTATCTTGCGTAGGATTTAAGCAGTAAACGAAAATATTGTCGACTCTTTATGTACTTAGTCATAAATTTCCTTTTGACGTTATTTTCCTTTTATTCAGAAACCTAATACGGCCTCGAGGGGTAGGTATTTATTACAAGCTTTTGACGTCGTCTCAGTGCTACCTCCGACTATATTGAGTGTGGGAGTAAAAAACATCAAATAATACTTGAGATGGCAGAGAGTAGTATTCACTGTCGAGTGATGATGTGAACTGATTTATTTTGGAAACGGTAACCTTATGTACAAATATTAAGAAGTCGTACTACTAGTCCAATGTACATTGTGTGAGCGGGACGGATGATGTGCGAGCGAGAAAGAAGAACTATTAATATGTGCGCTCCCGCGCTGCGCTAATCAGGGTCTCCGCCGGCGGAGTCGATGACGAGTCCTCAAATATTCACTTCAGCCTGTTGGCTTAGCTCATTCAGCCCTTTGCGGCCTGTTCCCAATATAGAGTCAATCCCCCGCAGCGGTCGAGCCGAGGTCGAACCTCACAGGAGGTGCCTCCTCGAGCGTGCTGCATCCGGGCTGAACGCCTCCGCTCCCACGGAGTCGGGAAGCCCCCAAAGCCCGGTATCGCTGAAACAGACATCTGCGGCTATTCAGCTGAGTCAGCTCCAAAAAAAGCTAATCAGTAGTTCGTTGTCCGCTGAGATGACTAGACGTATGCAGCTCCCGTAATTTGACGACAGTTACTGGTCTTTGTCACTCTGACAATCACTGTCAATTAAACAACACATTTGTGCTGTAGCATAGTGCGAATGACAGCTGTCAATATTACATTACTACTCAATAATCGAGGACATTTTTACCGGGTTTATCCTCAAAATTATTCATGTCACCTTATCGAATGGCGTTTAGATAGCATTCTTTTACGCTAATCTATAAAAGAACACCTGAGAAATATTGATTTTTACAAAGCTTCGTCGCTCCCCCCTCTCTCCCCCGTTTAGCCAACTTCAGATTTTTACTATATTAACTAAATTGATGTCTCTAAACCAGACGTGAATGTAAACACACGAACGATTTATAACAATAAGTTATTTAAGTACATTGTGTTTATAAATATTCGACCTTACTTGTGTTGGAATAAAGGTGGTTCTGGTTTACTGTTATATGTCTCTTTTGACTTTCTGTCCTGGTAGGGATACGATGAATATGATGATAGGAAGTCGGGGGGTGTACCATAACATATTGGTATTTCGCATAGATTGTTTCTCGTTTGGTGTAAGTTATAGGAGATTGATGCTGTATATCTAAAAGTAGCGCTAGTAGACGAAGATTTTTTTTTTGGAACGAATACTCTTACTCGGCTTAAGAAAATGTTTAATTTAACTTGTTTTTACCGTGGGTCACATAACTTTGTAATTAAGCAGGTGGGCACTGGAAATCAGTGCTGTGTCGGAGTATGTTTCGGCACAGCAAAAAAACTGAGTGCCAACCTCATTTCGCGAATTGCGTCACACAATTTCCATGTTATTATTATTATTATTTATTATAAATCATCGTTAAAGTGTCGCATTTTTAGAAATACATATTTTTCTTTCTGTTTATTTAGGACAAGATACAAAAAGATAAAATAGTGGTATAACATCAATAATGGTGTCCTAAAAAGGCCTTAAAAGGTGCTACCGATATGTGGTCGATCTCAAAGTGAATATTTGGCTTAGCCACAAATGCCGTAACACAACTCCAGGTTATTCTGGGGACATATTCTAGACCAGGGGTGGTAGTTATTCAGTCAGGAAAATACATAATACAAATAAATTAACCTGTCACCCATCGAGTTATACATCAAGTTATTACAGCTAAAATTTAAAAAAACTATAATGTTTGTAATATAGGATGATGTAGTGCTTTAGAAAAATATATTGTACATATTTCGACTCGATCGCTACCTTTTTGCAGTTGTACCACACGCCTGTCGGCTGTAAGTGACGTCACACACACACAAGCCTGACTGACACCCTGTTGTGCAATAAGCAATAACGGAATTGATCGAACGGAACTTCCCCTTTGATACAATTTCAGACATGTAGCGGACATTGCAATGATTTGCTTTGTTATAATTATGTAGCTAGGTAACCGATTGTAAGGATAGTAGATGTAGATGAATGACGATATGCCATCGAGACAATCTATCATTAGGCGGTTATTACACCACTTTGATGTAGAGACCATTTCTCGAAGTCAGAGTGCTGTAATGAGAACAAGTGCAGAACCTTTAGTTAAACCGTGCCCGCCCTCTGTATTGGTCTCTAAATCATTGTGGTAGAATAGCATCTGAAAATCAGTACTGTGTCGGAATAACTTTCTTAACTATTCTGTCAAAACTAAAATATTTATTAATACTATTACGATCGATGTGCTGACAAAGGCAAATTCACACCTGCAGCCCTGTAGAAACACATTTTATTACCTTTCCTTCGTTTAAAATTTGTTGGAAGAAAAACAGCCCAATGTGTATTGTAATCTTTTATGTTGTAGTCATTAGCCAGGTGTGATTCTAAGAAATTCGATCCACGCGGTCGGGCAGACTTATTGCATCGGTGCAGTATAAAGCAATGCCCCAATGGAGAAATCTGGAGTCGAGCGATAACCACAAGCAGCGCAAGACTTGTGTAAATTCGGTAATCTATTAAGGCTGCTGTGCACCAAGATTTATCCGACGGTTAAAATAAAATAATCGCTGTTTCTAATAAACTCTATAATTTGCTACAACTCCATTAATTCTTCAAGTCATTCTGTAACATAATTCTGTATAAAACTTAAAAATAAATAGAACAACTAATATAAAGAAAATCAATTTTTAGCTAGATGTGTTGCTGGGGAGTTGCTTGCCGCTTCTTCTCCTTAACAGCAATAACACGTTGCGAAGCGGTGTACATAGACTAGGAAGTAAAATAAAATTTTAACCTATATGTATGACCTTCCAAAAGTGTTCTCCAGTGGAACTTATTTTGAATAAAAACTTTTGAATTTTGAATAACTCCAACGGTATTTTAATTCGAGTCCTACAACTCGTAACAATACATTAATCTTGTTTTGTTTAAACATTTCTTTATTCCTCTTCATCTATTATACCTTGCAAGCCTGTAAAGCTTTTTATAGTGGTGATGAGAATAGAGAGTAAAATACAGAGTTTGGGAGAAGAGAAACTGATACGATATAAAGAAATACAGACTACCCTCTATTGTGATAATTATTAAGCAAGCTATAACTTTTGCCTATGGCATTATTAGGCATAACTCCGAAAATACGTTTATCGGAATCCTTGAATATTCAATACCAATAATAGGTGCCAATCTGAGCTGTTGTCGACGCGACGACAAGGCGGCGCGGTGGGATTATCGGAAAAACATTTGCGGCCGTCGTGGACTGCGTGGACCGGGATTAGGGTGCGTGGCCCGAGTGTTGGTTGGCCGCGATAATTTTTAAGATCTACTCGCTGAGTCTTTGCCGTGGTTGTAGAATAGACAAAGTGTAAAAAAAACACGTGTGCGTCTCGGGACGCCCGACAGAAGTGATAACTTAAAACTAATCTAAGTTGAACTACGTATTATTGAAATTGTTCAACTTGAGAAAGCTTAGGTTATTACTTAAATTTTATGTATATTATTATGACAATGTAGGGAAAGGTTATTTATTAAGAAAATCTCTTATTGATTATAAAATATATTTTATTCTTAGTTACCATTCTCGATCATTAGAATTTTGTGTATTACATTATTAGTATCATTATTTAATCTAATTACCGAAATACGGCTAGCGCTGTGTGTTAGAGTGAGAGAAAGGGAAGCCAGACAGACGGGCGCCGTAACGCGTTGCGTAACAAATCGGTTGACTGTCCCATAAGAAGTTATCACTTCAAAAACTGGTGAAGTGCCGCCGATCTATGGCTTTCCCTTTCTCAGCCTTCTCGGCAGAAATGGATTACCCATATATTTGTCCAATCTCTGCCTGTGTCTTATGAATAAGACTAGCTTCTGCCCGCGACTTCGACGTCGTGGAATAGTAAAAAAAATTAAATTAAAAAACCCCCCGATTTTGAAACATTCTTCATTGGTGCTCCAATTCTATTGGTCTTAGCGTGATGATATAGCCTATAACCTTCCTCTATAAATGTAAATGTAAAAGTAATTCCTGATAATGGCACGTTCAAGCAAACAAACAAACAAACTCTTCAGCTTTATAATATTAGTATAAGATTTGTCAAGTATATTTTCAGATATAAGATACACCAATGCTCCGATTATGATTAATTTTGCTAAACTTAAGTTGAAAATATTTCCTTGTACTTATTAACAAAACACGTTGATTTTCAACGTATAATTTATGTGTGGTATATACAATCACATGATATTACAAAAACAACCATATAAACCCAGCAGGCAGAGCGGTGAGGTTTTGAAGTTGACTCTCGTACTTGTATCATTATACTGGAGTGAAGTGTTTGGACTTGCCTTTGTGTCGTCACGTGCACTGAAAATGTCTGTGTCAGTTGAAAATTGTAGTATTTTAAAGTAGCATTCAGTTTAAAAAATAAAAGAACTAACTATATTAGTGCCTTCAGTGTTATTATTTACACGTTCGGCCACAATATAAATTTTAAGTAGTTATAGACGTAACTAATGCGATGGCAGCTTAGATGGTAAGGCCATATTTTGAAAATGCCAGGCACCAAGGTGTAACTCATCTTTTGCTCGAAATTAAGACAGGGCAAACTGTAATAAGGTGGGAATCGAATGCAGTTCATAGAAATGAGAATCATCTGCCATTTGGAATTGAGGTGGCTAAAAAAACAAAATATCAAAAAAGAAAAACGAATAAAGTAGCTTGGGTGTTAGTGCTGACGTGAATTTTTTTATCGGATGAGTTGAACAAACAGGCAGACAGCCGACCTAATGCAAAGCAGTTACCATTGCCTATGGACATTTGTAACACCAAAGATGCTACAAATGTGCTGCTGCTCTTTAAATGGAGACTTGAATCTGGCCTTTAATCCCGGAACACAACTCAAGGGTGTTATGGCGGCATGCTCTGGACCAGGGGTGATAGCCATCTAAGCGGGCAAATACCCTACCACCTGGCTGTGGGTTTGTTTCGTCGCCTCTTACGACAGGCTGCCCAGCCGCATGAATATGTATTCTTTCTTCTTTATTAATAAATCTTCTAAATATCAGTTCGATATTTAATGTTAGATAGTAGTCACTATTTTACGCTTCGCCTTCGACTACCTTCTGGTAGACAACAGCCTTTAGACAGCCACTCCACTGCGCATGCTCGTATCTAACAGGGTGCTATTTGTCGACGTAATGCGGCCGCCCGCCTAGCGATGTTTATTTTTATAGCTGATGCCTCGCGCGGGTTTGTACCCGGCGTTTGGCACGACTCAACTGCCCGATTGGACAGCACATTTGTCATGGTAAAACCCTAGTAATTGCTCTTTGGTGTAAAGGTTTATCGTCTGAAAATTCATAGTATTTAATGGTGCTATGTTGTTGCAATAATCTCTGTAGATTGTTAGTCTTGGTATATGATTGAATGAAAACTGTTTATTGGTCAACATACATAAACTTAGACATTTAATATGGATACATTTTAATTAGAACAATAGGCGGTCTAGTTGCTGACACCATAATAATTGAAGACGTTAGTGGATGAAGGTGATATGTCGCATATTCGTTTTTTTTCCTTTTTTTGCGTAGATGAAGGTTTTAAGTCGATACCAAATGACTGCAGACCTTAGACCATAGATATAAGGCACATTAAAAAAAATAAAAGTTGAAAAAGTTGTTAAGTTCAGTTCAGTTTAAAGTAAAAGTAAAACTTTTATCTCGATTTACTCAGAATTGGAATTATGCGACTTATCACCTTCATCCACTCATGTCTTCAATTATTAAAAACAATCAATAGAAAAGTAAAACTACTAAGCGTCTTGTAATTTTCTATATCTGGCCTCAAATAAGGGAAACTCTTTAAGTCTATGAAGAGGAAATTTCATACAGGTAATTCATAGAATGTGTAAACTAGAATGGCGTGTATGTTTAAAGTTTCACAGGGATTTTTGGCGTAATCTTTATTGTTTAATTGAGGAGCATAAAAATGAATAGATTTTTGGATATAGTCTAACATTAACAATACTAATTGCAAAACTTGCAAACTCTTGGAACAGGAAAAGTTTTGGCTACAAGTAGTAATTTATACAATTTCATTACATATTTAAAGTAGATCAGGAAATTGACTTTAAAAAAAACAACAGTGTTATCAGTTTTTTGAAAATCATCATCATTAAACTACCACTAACTTTGCTATAAATGATTGACCACAATGTTAAATCTTAATTTAAGTAATAGTCGTTTATCTCGACACGTAGGGGTAGCAAATTCTGATTGCAAATTTTACCACAAACATCGAATAAAATATGTATACCTCGCCCACAAACTTTGCTGGCAACTCAATATTTGTGTCTGTAGAAGAAACATACGTCCGTAGGTAGAGTGAATATAGCTCCGGAGGGTAGTTTGCGGAGTCGTCTGCCGTTTTAACGAGAGGGAGGCGGCCGTGATTCGTTTATATTTCAAGCAAGTAGATGATCATGTAATTAAATTTAATCCTTGCGAACGATTTGCTTGTAAAATAGCTAAATCTTTTGAGGATCACAGATCAAACGTTCGTAAATGTAACCATGTACGAAAAGTACTAGAAATGGTTATCGCTCAAATGAGATACATAACTTTGAATTACCCCCAAACCCTACTTGAATAAAAGGCATCATAAACCCATCAGATTTTTGACTTTTTTTTTAAATTAAGACAAGTCTAAACATTGAAATGCCCTTCCGATGTTAAACTGACTCACCTAACATGAACTTGAAGTAGCATGCTGTATCATGTGGAAACTATCAAATCTTAAATCATTAGAAGACAAATGTAAAGAGTATGTCTCTACAATACAGTGAGTCCCTATGTAATAGTTAACTCGATTTGATCAGATATATACTTAATGCGCAGGGATGGCGAATGGTTACACTTCTGGTGGAAATTCAACTTGAATTTATTATTCGTATATCCATGCAGGAACGGATAAAGAATACAATTTCCTGCGGCCGGGCGGCCTGTCGTAAGAGGCAACAAAGCAACCCACAGCTGGGTGGTGGGGTATTTGCTCGACTGGATGGCAACCACTCCCGGTCTAGAGTATGCCGCCATAACAATCTTGTGTTGTATTCCGGCATTAGTGACCAGGTTCCAGTCTCCCTTAAGAGAGCAGCAACGCATTTGTAGCACCTATGGTGTTGCAAATGTCCATAGGCGATGGTAATCGCTTTCCATCAAATGGGCCGTCCGCCTGTCTGCTGAACTCCTGCAATAAAAAAATTAAAAACAAATATTCGTAGGAAACATGGAAATGTAAAAATATATTGACATGGTTGCACATTTTTGTCCATCTTCTGTGTGCAAGGTTGACCACCAGCTAAGCTCACTCCCAAATTCCTTTTGTAACCTGAGCCGCATTGGAAAGGTTGTAAGTACGAAACGCGTAAGACTGCCATAAATCACCACGATTATTCTGTTAAAGGTATAGGTCTAAGAAAAATGACGATAACACTGCTAGCAGCTGAAATTCCAGTTGACGTTCGAATAAACGACTTGTGCAAGCACTGCATCTAACTCTAAACGTGGCTCTGCTCTTTGTATTCGGCCCGCGTCGTCATAGCTCACGAAGTGTTTACGAGTTTGCTTCTCGTACACCAGCTGATGCCACTGGATATGTTTTGATACACGACAACTGTCCAGTACTGGTACTAATTCAATCATCCGAAAAATCGTATTCTAATTGCTATTTTGTTGTAGATTTTTTATTATTTTAGCGTTAAGTCCTCATAGCGGTCTTTATTGATGTTATCCTCCAATTTCTATAACAATCCGACTGTGATTATCTCTTTTATTGAGCCGCTTGTACTACTATTTTGTGAATGTTTGATATATTATTTAAAATTGTCTTTTAATTTGGTCCTCTTTCATCTTCAACCATTTCAGTTATTCTAACACATTGCATGTATTGGCCAGTTTTAATCGAATTATGTGCAGCAAGATGAAAGTCCGTATATTTTAATGTACCCATCTCATGTACCACATCCTTTCCTGTTTTGTGTATTGTACCCGTTAAAAGTCAGCAATATCAATAATTTCACCTCAGTTGTCTGAACATCAGAAATTCAAGCGTACCTTATGAAGTCGATACTTGAAGAAAGTTTCAAAGGTTAAAAAATATGAATTCTGTTAAACCAGAACATTTAATCTTTGTAGTAAGGGTGGACATTGCTTATAAAACATTACTCAGTGAGTACGGCGTCAGCACCCCTTGACGACTAACACGGTTGGGCGCATAAACTTTGCCCCGGCTAATGGGACCCCGCCGTGTACTTTACATTAGGATGATCCTCCACTTGCGTCGCTCAATATAGCTTAATATAATATTGATATAATTAAATTGGCTTTGTATATTACACATTCTGTATATGGGCTAGTAACTGAAAATGTTTCTGTTAATAACCTATCAAAGGCCCTCGATTATTAAATAATTGCTGCTGGTGTTCCGATTTTTTAGCTTCACTTGTTTCTTTTTTTGTAGTCTTTTTCCTTTAGAATAATGTCGATGGTATTTATGTATTTATTATCGTTATTGACTTTTCTTCCTTGATCGATTTCAATAGTAATCTGGATTAGAAGTTCATGCCTATTTTTGAAATCCATGACACTTTCGTAGAATTTTCATTAAAAATTTCGTCTGAGGTTTACTAAAAAAAATTAATTTTTATTAATTAAAAAATTAATATAATTTGATCTCTCGCTTCTCCATCTAACCCCTTTTGCTAGAAATTTGCAAGATCTTACTTTAATATTCCATAAAACTGCAATAGTTTTAAAATATTTTCTGGAACAAATACTTCTTGTATTCAAGTGGTGACTCGCTGTTCTGTTGTACAAACGGAAACTTATCCGTATAATCTTATTTTATATTTGTATCACATCGGGTCCTTCCATTATAGCCGTTTTAAGGGAACCAACAAAGCTAGGCATCTACATTTCTTTCTACGTTGAGAATGTTTTATTTTCTTTGGACTGAGTTTTGATCTCGTCTACAACTGCAAACAATGTTGTCTTAGTTCTGAGTTTCTTGTTAAATGTAATCATTTCATTCAGTTTGTATTTTATACATTGTGATTGTGTTCAGAGCGTGAGCAGTTTCATTGCCTATTTTACTCCACTTCGGACGGTTTTAAATATCTTGTTGTGATGGGTGATTCGCAGTCAGCCCAATATATAATTGAGTCAACAACTGACTCGATTTTTGTCTGACCAATCAAGATGTGTTGTACTAATTCATGCGAACTTATTCCACTCGCTGGTCGAAAAGCAGATGTGAGTCGGAAGTCGCATGAAGTCACCGATTTTTTGATGACGTGTTTCTTCCATCTCCTCTGAATAATTTAAGTTCGACACAATATCTCTTCCATACTTCTCTGTTATGCATAACTCTTCTGTCATGTTACACCAATAATAGTTGCATTATCTTTCACACAATCCACCAAAACTTTTTTTTAAACTTATTTTTAATATAGCATCAATCTTCCAGTTACATACATCCATTACCATTGAACTGCCACTAAAATTTTCAAAAAATTACCTTTCACATAATCATTTTTCATACGAAAAGCATACTCCATTACTACTTTTACTGTATGTTTACTTACACCAACATAAAGGAAAGTCGGGTATTTCAGCTAAGGAGGTCTTCGATAAGTGGACACGTGTCATATTACTCGGTTGAAACACAGCCCTCGCTATTTTTACCACAAAAGTATACCTTATTCCATACGGAATTAGGTATAGTATAATTTGGTTTGAGAACTGCGTTGGTAGACTCGCGTCGCCGTATCAAGACGTTATTGCTGCGCTACACTCGGGCTTTTTACGAGCGCTAATCCGTGGGTTGATGCGGTACGGGTTGGTGCGTTTTCACTGTTGGCTTTATTCCGAATTAGTTTTTGTACAACTGATAAATCAAGAAGTTGGTTTTGCAGAGTGCATGGTGTATGTGGATGTCATTTGTATACTACTTTGACGTTTGTTGTGCGGTGGCCGGTGCAATATGACTCGGGGCGTTGTTGGGAGTGAGAAAGTAAACAAACGGATACGATTGTGTTGTAATGGCAGATACAGCCACACGTTCATAAAACATGCAATTTTGCTGATGTGTCCTTACACCACAATAAATTTTGAAAGCAAATATTTCCTTAATCATCTGTGTAGTCTTTAAAGGAATTGTATAGAATTTTATGTTCTTGGGCTCTTTCTACCACCGCACCGGTAGCCATCGGCTGAATGTTCTTTATCACGTCCGTAACCCGCTTTGTTCATGTAACTACGCAACGTTCTCAAGAACGATTCCCGTGCGTCATAAAGATTTGCAATGAGCTCCCAACCCAGTATTTCTCACAGAATTATGATATGGCTTTTTAAAGATGTCTTATATTACATCAAGCCGGGCAGCACGTTCAAAACATTGATAGATCACGATAACCTTTTTCCATCAGGCGTGCTGTCAACCTGTCTCTTATATACGGGCTATAAAAACAAAAAAAAGTTTAACATAAGATTTTTTATATTATGGGAATTGAATTTGATAAAATATCGTTCACGATAAAATCGTCAATATCTCGTATCGTATCTTCGTACAATGTACCTGATACTCCTATAAGGCGCATGCGCGTGCAAAATGGTGGCAGCGGGGTACACAATCTCGCTTTACTTTCTACCCCACGACCCCCTACCACGTTACGATTGTCGTCAAACAGGCAGGTTAAATCACTGGTAAAAGGTATGGCTCGACACGGTAGGGTTCAAGCGTAGTGTAGCGTGGTAGGCCACGGTTATGATTAATGAAGGCCGTCACGAAGAGCTGTGGCGTTTTGGCAATTCTTCAATAACTTTTGTATTAACTCTATAAAGCTACTAGTTAATGCTCGTAACTTTGCTTGCGTTAATGTAAGTTGTGTCATTCAATAAATGACTACAAAGACTGTCTTAGTATTTGTCTATCCTTCGGGAATGTTAGCTTTTTCTGGATGAAAGGCACCATTGTCTTTTTCTGTACCCATGACAATGAGTACATGCAATATATTAAAGTGTGTAATTCTTGCGATTCACTATGGAAAAAAAAACATACCAGAGATACAAAAACGTATTGGTAGATAGTGTATATGGAAGTATAGTACTTTCCGAAGTTTCGACCAGTTTGCAGTAGCCGTGTGATCACAGAAGACAAAGATGTCAAGTGTCAATGAGTATTGTTAAAGTTTTATTAAGCCTACCGTCACCTTGTTCATTTTAATTATTTACTATTAATTTTTGTTTATTGTTTTTATTTACTCTAAGGGAGCTTAATCTAATTTACCACACACACACAAAATGGCTGATAATAAAAATAAAATAAAATAACGTGTTCAAAACCAAAGTTTTATTATGTGTGGAAGTATTTATTCATTGCTGCATGTACAGCAAACTCGCTGACAGCTGGCCTGTTGCAAATTAGTTATCGTCGCCTATGGACATATGCAACACCAGAGGTGCAACCAAAGTATTACCTGCCTTACAGGGGGTTTAGGTACCTGGCTACTGATATGAGCACAAGTCAGGGTTGTTATGGCGGCATACTCTGGGCCAAGGGAAGCAATCATACAGACGGGCGAGTGCGCTATCACCTGGCTGTGGGTTGTTTTGTCGCCTCTTGGGGCAGTGTACCCGACACCGAGAATTAATTTTCTTTCCTCCGTTCCCGTATGGATGAAGTAGCTCACATTATTCAAATAAAAGTGTCCACTTTTCTTCTGTCAGTTGTACAGAACAATTGTATTCTAATGTACATACACAGATATTAGGTATTAGGTACCTATACACTTACTTATACAAACTCATTTGTGTACACAATCCTCTTTTTGCCCCCTCTCTTTAGAGGGTTTGTTTAGCTGGATTTTTTTTTAAGCTTGCCTTTGTCCATCATAACTAGTGTATAGTTTATGTGTAACTATTTTATGTACATTAAAAGTTAATAAGCGACAACCCTACATCAGTAACAGGTATCAACGATAGGTTGTTTCGATAGGTAGGTATACGCCGCGAGGGCGGGTGGTTATAATGTGACTTTGTCGACTATTTACACGCGGACTGTTTATTGTTTTAATTAAAATTCAATGCCCACGTAACATTAATAAATTACTCGTTTGTTGTGTTGTAATAATGTTTATGTGTAATTAGACAAACTTGTTGTTTTAGTTATTACTAAAAATGATTATTCATCAATAACGTTGTTGATATCATCGTTTGAACAACTGTAAGGAAACTGAAACGTTTCTAAGTAACTGATTACTACTATCCTCTACTAATACTTCTAATTATTTTAATTATTATCTAATTTATAACTCATATAGTCAAGTTACTATTTGATTTAATTTTTACCCATCTTTATAAGCCAGTCACGTAATTAAGAAATAGTAAAGGACTTAATACGTCCCCCTTACGGACACCAGCCTTTAAGGCCTATGATAATATTGTATTGTATTTTATAACAGTTTGAATCTTTGCAATTTAGCAACCATTGGCATAGACAACAAATTTTTGGTATACTTTAATTTTGCCATTATTATTTGTTGGAATTTAATTAAGTAAAAAGCCAGAGGGACTTACTTGATGGCAGCAATAACCGTCGTCAATGAAATTTACCTACTGCAAAGAAGTCAACAGCGTGTTTCGTCCTTTGGACGCCCTGAAACGTTGTCATAATGCAAAACCAAACCTCTCGTAGAAAACAATACTCCAAGCCTTTTTATTATATCACTATGCTAGAATTGATAAAAATTAAATATTTTTATTTTCATATTCACTTTAACAATTTAAAAGTGACAAATAAAAGCTTTCGAACGTTTATTACATGTTTGAAATACTGACTGCAAAGCTCTGGCGTGCTCGGCAGTTTCATGTGTTTCAGTGATAGATGTGGCTTGGCCCGTCATGCGGTTAATGCAAGCAACGCCACCCCATATGTACGGCCATTGGCGTTTCAGACTCAGGAACATTGCAGACATGGCATTTTTATTAAAAACTTCATAATATAAATTTGACTTCCTTATATTTGTCATTTGGTCTTTTATTCGATTCCCGGTGGGTTGAATTGCTCTCTTAAACTTTGTAAGAAGCAATTAAATATTCAAAAATGGATACAAATTCATTTTCACATTCAGTTCTTTGCGTGATAGGGTATTATATATATCTATATATATATCTAAAAAAATATACGATTTTTAACCTAAAAATACAGTTCTGTAAACTTACAATCTCTTTAATGGTCGTACAATATCGTAATTAAATAGTATGTTTATAAAAGATGTAGGTGTATGTGTTAAGCTTTCTCTTATAGAAAATTTCAAGTCACAATTCTAAATTAAATAAAAGCTTGTAAAAAATGCGATGGTTTTGACTTTATCCTCTCCAGCGATTGCATTGATGAATATATAATTGGAGCCATTGGTTCTTTTAGCAAGTTATTCAGATCGTTTTTCACTGAATTTATTTAATTTATTTTCTTTCTTTTCAGGTAAGTGAATCGTATCGATCGTTGTTAATTCTACAAGCTAATACAAATGTAAGTACTACCTATATATTTCTTACTAAAAGCTTTTATATTGTACTAGAGTTTACCCCGCGGCTGCGCCGCGGGTTAACCTCTAGTGCGTGTCTCTTCTTTAAAGAGCAAGTGCTACAGGTTATATTATATTACATTTTTATGTAGGTATTTGCCCACGGAAGATTCACTTCATTTTATATCGCTAATTATATATACTATCCCCCGTCTATCTGTCAATATCAATATCAATCAATATTTTTATTTGCAAGAATGTAGTTTATACAGGTGTTACACATTGTAGATGCACAGTACATTCTACCACATAGTGGTGTACAAAACGAATGAATGAATGTCAACAAAATAAATTACAAAACTTGACCAAAAAGGCCAAAATGGTCTAAATGACCAAAAGACGATAGTGACCGACATGGCTAAAATGACGGAATAGGCAAAAACGACCAAAAAGGCCAAAATAATCAAAATGGTCAAAATGACCAAAGAGGCCAAAATGACCAAAAAGGCCAAAATGATCAAATAGGCCAAAATTACCAAAAAGGCCAAAATGAAAATTATCCCTTGTCCATCCTCAGTATTTAATTTACATACGTGCCGAATTTCAGCCAAATCGGTCCAGTAGTTTTTCCGTAAAAGCATAACAAACAAACAGACAAATATCATTTTATCCCGGAAATTATCCCATTTTTCGGGATAAAAAGTATCCTATGTTCATCCTCGGTATCGAAAATATATATATACTGAGTTACAGCCAAATTGGTCCAGTAGTTTTTACGTGAAAACGGAACAGACAGACAGACAGAGTTACTTTCGCATTTATAATATTAATAGGGATGAGGACGTGTACTAGATCATAAAAACACTTGATGAATTCGGTATCAGGTAAATTAGAAATGGTTTTGAGTTTTATTTATAACAAAACATGTTTTGATATGGGTTATATTTTAATTCCTGTTGATTAACTTGTAAGCTCTATGGCACTTCAAAGGGCGCATGCGCTCACTTTAGTGGTTATTGCAGACAACAGGCCTCTCCACTCCTCTACTTGATTAGGGTTGACACTTATTGTGGTTGATTGGGCGCTGATTTTGCAGTAACGTCGAGAACTATTTAGAGTTGATCTAGTTGCTCAAATTGAGGGACGCGATTAACCTATTTTACTTGGGAGACGAGAGAACGTGGACATTCGCGGTGGACAGTGTCCCTGCATAGTTTGAAGGGGCTTGAGTCAGGAATCTCAGGATGTCAGGCGACGTCGAGCCCCAATGTATTCGGCGTTTGAGCAATATGTAAATTTGCACTGAGAGGAAGTTTAGTTTACTCAACGAATGAACCTCAGAGATACAAAACGACACAGTGCGAATGATCCGAGCGGCACTAATATCGAAGTATTTACTAGACATGCAACACAGCTCACTAAAAACAAAACAGAGTTATGAGTCTTTGGATTTAAAGAGCTGCATCACTCCATTAGCTCATTTAGTTCAATAGAGACATAGAGTGAAAATCGGAACGACACCTCTCTCTTTCAAGAGCTGAAAAAGCTGGAGCGAGACGTGTTGTGATGCGCATGGCGAAATGTTAACTCATATTTACACTTCGTAAACAAATAATTTTTTGTTCTTACTTTAAAGTCTATAAAGATGATTGATTTTTTATTGTTTTATATGAACAGAAAAGGGTATCATATGATATATAAATATATGCTTAAGTATTATCAATGTTATGTTTTATAGCAAAGATCTATTTTGCACTGTACGTATTGACGACGTTGTGCTCTGTCTTGAAAATTGAACTGATTGATTCGGTGGGCCGAATGAGCCGTTAAGCTATGTTTACTGAGCGAGTGAGAAATAAGTTTTCAAATGGGATGTAGCTCATTTTTATCTCTCATTCGTTAGCTGTCTAAGTCTAGAATTTATTTACCCACGGGCTAGAACAGGAGACAATATATTGACTATACAAACAAACATAAAGGAGTGTGGCAACCCTAGCCTTGAACTGCGCCCCCACACTGCACCCGGAGACACAATCGCAACTACTGACGACGATATATCGATATATTGTATGCACATCACTAGTGATGCCTCTTGACAGGGCGCCTTGCTCGACGTCGTGGTATAAGTATGTTATATCAAATTGCCGGGGTGTTTTATTTATAAAGTGCTTATTGATTTGTTTTTGTTCATATTTGTTCGGAGTGTTGTTTATGCTTTTTGACAAAAAGGGATCTTATTGAGTAGATTGTAAATACTTCATCTCCGTCTATCTGACTATGAATGTACGTCTATAGCTGTACTGATTTGTAATTAAGGTGTATTATGTGTATGCTGCTGTATAATTGTTTATGGAGTGCAGTGAGTGTTGTTTGCTGAAAATGCGGCGTATAATTTATCAAAATATGCTGTAAGTTTAAAATGTGATTTCTAAGCAATGTAAGTTTGTATGTCGCTGTTTTTCCAAGTCAACTGTTTCTTTTTTTCTGTCTTTATTGTAATCGCTAAAAAATTAACATTAGTGATGGCAACCATCAATGTATCTGTACCTAATAATAATTGTGAGATGAAAAATCGTTATTTTTCATAAAGCCTTTCTATTTATATCAATGTGTGCGATGTGGGGTTTGAAGTCGTAAACAACTCTTAGGTCATCGCAATTGTTAGAGAAAATAAAAATTGCGTGTTGATGATAATTAACCGAAGTTTTATTTAATTTCTAATCAGACGTTGCGGCTATTATTCTTTCAATAGAAGCGTGAGCGCTAACTCCATTGTCTCAGCGACCCAAAATGCACCCAACTTTCTCAAAATATGTGGTTTATTGTCAGTTATAGGCTTGAAGCTCACACAGGTCAACCACCACTCTATTCTTCCAGCGGTAATTGGGACGACCGAATCGTGATCACACACTTTCTTTGTAAACATTAATATATGATTCGTATGAAGAAGATATGAAGATATTTAATTTCAGATTCTAACCATTTCGTTTCGGTTTCACGTTTGCTTGTAAAAATACTTTCCACAAAGACAGCATTCGAAGATAGAATAGAATAATCATTTATTGCTGTAAATGTATGTGTACATAGATGTTTTTTTGTAGTAAGTGTCTCAATACATTTTGCCTTATTAAGCGTGCAATTTTCACATCTTATAACTAAATCTAAATTGAAACTAAATAACATTACAAAAATATTGAAATAATTACTATAATAATTAGATAAATTGGATTATATTAAATGTCAAGCAAAACAATAGTTAAATAAGAATACATAGTAATCATTAAAATTTATCAATTATATAATCCTTGATTTTATAGTAGCATTTAATTGTCAAAAATTGTTTTAGGTGTCCTTTAAATAATAATATGGATTTTTGATTCTTTATATGGTCAGGTAATTTATTGTATAATACTGGTGCCATACATAATACGCTTTTTTGCATTAGTGTAGTTTTACTACTGTGAATGCAAAGCCTGTCATTATTGCGTCGATTGCGTTTTATAGTTTGACCTATGCTTGGGATAAAATGAGGATTATTTCTAACAAATACACAGATTTCATAAATATATAAGCAAGGAAGTGTTAAAATCTTATAATCTATGAAATATTGCCTGCAGCTATCCGTATTTTGGAGTCTGAATATAGATCGTATGCAACGTTTTTGCCCTTTAAATGCAACTTCTGTGTCCGTAGAATTCCCCCAAAATATGATGCCATATCTCAAAATTGATTCTGTTAGTCCATAGTAGGCTGTTAGAACACCATCTATATTTAAGGTTGGAGATATTTTATAAAGATTCTCTCGATTTAACTCTTCTAACATTTCCCACCACTATACACCGCAGATCCGTATCGAATATTTAATTATTATTTGTCCAATACTCGTTCGAGTTAATTACGACGTGGCCGTAGTTAATTTCATAAATGTTTATTATGGTTATAATTATTTTACGGCCCATCTGTTTTCGGTCCGGACGACTTACGGCGCGACTACGCTTTGTCGCTCGTAACTCGCGGCTAATCGTGACCAAATGTCGATTAGCCGGGCGCGCAGGACCTACACACTTGTGTGTATACGTTGTTTTACTTAAGATTAATTTTGGTAAAACGCAAACAAAATTTTTGAAATTAATTACACTATTCAATGATGTTTAAATGTCTTAGCCTCACATTTAATTCATTCATTTAAACACACAACCAATGTCCGCGGTCGTTGTGGTCCTGACGAAAATGTCAATATTGACGTCACCATTTTCGATCACGCAACGCTCATAACGACCCCTATTAAGAGGTGAGTCGAATGGCCGTTCCACTTTGGTTTAAGAGTGTAAAGCCGGCAAGCAAGTGGAACGGAAAAACATCGCAATCCTGAACGTGGTCGTTGTGAATCTAATGGAACGTAGTCAATATAACTAAAATTATATTCAAAAATTTATTTTTTAAGGACAAACATATTTACAGGAAAAATTGACAAACCCTTTTTAGAAGATACATAAAAAATACTTTATTTCATGAGGGCGGGCAGCTTCAATGAAGTGTAAACAGTATGTTAAAGTCCCAACGAGGGGTTGGCCACGAATCGACTTCCTTGATGTTGCAAGATGTCCATGGGCGGCGGTGACTTCTTGCCATTACATGGTCCGAGTGCCAATTTTTCTTACACTCGGGTAAACTTCAATAGTGAGTTTAAATAGGACCTCTTTATGGGCCCAAGTGTTTGGCGCATCTTTCAAAATAATTTATGTCGTTAATTCCTCTTCTACAAAAGCACTTTTGTTGTTTAAATCGTGGAAGCTGTGATGGTGGTTAAAATGATGGTGATAGTTCATGAAATCAGCGCGCACAGACGTAGAAACAAAAAATCTACGATTTTATTAAATTGTGCATTTTATTATTCTAACTATCCCTGCAGGAACGGAGAAAATACAAGGCCGGACGGCCTGTCGTAAGAGGCGACAAAAGAACCCACAGCCAGGTGGTAGGGTATTTGCCCGACTGGATGGCTACCACCCCCGGTCTAGATTATGCCGCCATAACAGCCTTAAGTTGTGTTCCGGCATTAGTGACCAGGTTCCACTCTCCCTTAAGAGAGCAGCAGCGCATTTGTAGCACCTTTGGTGTTGCAAATGTCCATAGGCGATGGTAACAGCTTTCCATCAAGTGGGCCGTCTGCCTGTCTGCTGAACTCCTGAAAAAATAAAAATAAAGTACACTGTCGTTTGTAATCTTCGTCTAAGTTATTTTCAAACTTTCGCTAAATGTTGTATAACTTAATAACAAATGTTTTTATGGCTATGACGGGCCACCTGATGGAAAGCGGTTATCGTCGTTATATTACACAGTCGATGTTTTCAGCAGTGCACTCTTGCCGTTGTTGATATACTTCGATCAGTGTGAACATTCCTTAAAACGTTGATTCTATTTTAAGTCGAGCTTAGAACGTGCCAGAGTTCGTATGGATTACTTGTTTTATTTTCACTTTTTTAGAAGACATTATTTTTGATTGAAGAGTGACGATGTGGTTGAAGTCTGTGAGTCATTTCAGTTTAGAATTTATGAAGCTGTGCGTTTCTTCTCGATCGTCGACGAAAACACTTGTTTCCTTTGAATAGCCCACACATCACAACAACAGGATAGTTGTACAGATTCAGATTTTTCTAAAGCCTATATTCTTTACTAGAATACCCATGTACAAATGAAAGCTTTGTTTCGTACACAAAGATAGCTAGCCCTGGAATGTATTATGTCCTTTGAGGTCGATTTTACAAACTACCTCGTCTAATTGGATAAATAAAATGTAAGAGTGTTAAACGCCTACGCGTATATATTACCATCTTTTTCATTATATTTGGAAAATAATTGTAAACTTTTTGAAGTGAAAACGTTTTTAGGCAAGTTGGGCAATTTTGAGATAGGGAAAAAGAACGAAACTCGCGCGGCGTAACCGTCACGCTCAGATACAAAGATGTAATTGTTGCAGTCTTACTATTGTCATTTTTTTTGACAGCATACTGTTGACAGCAACTGAAACACTTTTTGAAGTGGTGTATCATATAATTATTTCAATCACTGTGTTGCTGGAAAACGGCTCGATTATAAATAGTAAACGAATACGTATTTTATATGTTATTTGTCAACATTTATACCTTCAACTTGTTGTGTTTAAGTATTTTATTTAAAATTGTAGTAAAACACACAAAAGCCTTTCCAGCTCCATACAGCGTTCGCTACAAGTGGAATCGCATTACCACGCCGGAGCGCGCATCGCCGGGCAAATCTCATTTTTATTAGGGAAGTAACGTGGAAAGAGTGGAAATGACACTGCACCGCGGACTTCCCAATACCCTCTTCCCATAGCGTGCCCCTTTACCGCCCACCGTCATCTACAAACTTACACACAGGTGTCTGCCGTCGTGGCGCGATGCATTATCAATCGTATTACGAACGTATAACACTCTAAATGCTTCAAGTCGCTGTAATTGTCACGCATGCGCTTTTATGACGGAAGCTTATAAATTGTCAGTCGACCGCGGGACGCGCGTTCGTGCGGGCACGCCGCGTGACAGCCCTAATGATCTTCTAGTGATGTGAAACTGCGATACGGCATTGGAGTTTTATATGTCAGTGATTTTCAAATGAACATGATATGAATTAAAAATAAGTGACTGTGCAGTGAATGAAAGGTTTTTAATAATTATGAGCACTTTTAACCTTATATGGTAAATAAAATTTATTAATCGAATAGCCACTATCATTAAAATTAATTAAAATAACACTTTATTTATTTAGACTTCTTTTGTGTAAACAATAAATTGATTATAATTTTTTACGCTTCGATTTCCATTAAAGAAGTACCAGGCGTACATAAAAGCATAAGCGATAAGCGATTCGTGTAGTCTCGCAACTGCGCAGGGGGTATTACAGTTTATTTTTTAATAATGGAGGTATTAGCGTCTCAAGGGGGTGCCAACTTTTGTCACAACGCTACATGAATGTCCCGGATAATGTTGTGACAATTTTATATCGATATCGAGATTTTTATAATCGTTTTAATTTTGTGAAATCGACTGTTAACTTACAATGATTGTTATATTTTATCCGTTTAGACATTATTTCAACTAATGAAAAAATAAAGCAAAATATTGAGATATTAAATATTATTGTAGACACACTTTTTTTCGTAATGTTTTAGTTGGTAGTCTTTATGCCCGTGAAATATCAGATAGATTGCAAGAGAGTCTCCTACACTGGTGTAGTCATGTTTAGGACCGCGTACCTTATAGATCTAGAAGACCGGGTTATGTAGCGCAAACTTCGTGTTTGCACCTCTTTTGAATGAAGATATACATATTTTCATAGAGTTTGAAATCATCGATTTCTCCATACCGATGGAGAAAAATGATAATTATTATTAAGAAACTCTACTTTCGAGTACCTGTGCATTTGTGTCCGGGTTTCCCTCTCTAGTGACCCTAGCGGAAGACCAGTGTTGGTTCACTAAACAGGCAGACTGCTGAGCTAGGACAACTTTGTTTATTTTTAAATATTTCTTTCTTTCTATACTTATTAAAATTTATCTTCCTATCTCATAACGTATAAACGGTTTAAAAGTGTCACACCTATAGCCCAACACGGCAGTTTGAATATTATCATAAAAATGGTGTTATGTTTCCTTCCACCTCGCCACCTAAATAAACAAACCTTAAAATAAAACAAGGAATCGTCTCCACTGAACTGGAGCCTCGAATTGTTCGCTCCGTCGAGTAATTACTCGACTATAAAATTATTTTATTACCGAGCCCGCGGCGTCACGTCACTATTAACCGAGTCATAGAGTAATTGGCTTGAAGAGGCGTTTGCATTGTCCGTCTAGTCAGGTCCTGTAGACAACTTACGTTAACATTAGATGAACGTATATCTATAAGATATTGATTTTATTTTTTTATTGCATGAGTTCAGCAGACAGGCAAACGGCTCTCTTAATGGAAAGCGGTTACTATAGCCTATGGGTATTTACAACACCAAAGGTGCTACAATTAATTGCACTGCTGCTCTTTTAAGGGAGACTGGAACCTGGTCACTAACGCCGGAATACAACTCAAGGTAGACATCTAGTCGGCCAAATGCCCTACCACCTGGCTGTGAGTTGTTCAGTCGCCTCTTACGACAGGCCGTCCGGCCGCAGGAAATTGTATTCTTTTTGTGTTCCTGCACGGATAAAAATGACATCATACTTATCGTAACTATATGTCATTTCTATACATTTTATACTCTACTCGTTTAACGCTAATGACTTATTACCGTTGTCTTGTACTTCTCTACAGGTTCAGTACTTAAACTAAAGTGGAACTGTTTTAGCGTAAATTTACCGCAGTTTACTTCCTTTTGTAAGAGTCGAATAAGAAAGTATTACAATTTATCTGATTGAAATTTTATTTTCAATTTATAGATTTTTTTGCTGATGACGTGTTATCATACTACAAGTATGTATGTAGCATGTAGCAAATATCTATAAATTCGTCCATTAACAATATACTTATTCACACCATTTAGATATGTACGGATATTTTCATGTTTTGAATAAAAATACTTCAGGGTTTTATACACCCATTTTAATATTTTATTAAATTTTTAGAGCTAGGCATTTTTACTGAAGAGTTTCTTGCGCCGCTTCTTCTCTTCAAGCTACAACATGTTGTAAATTAAAATTAGATTAGGCTTCCATAGAGTAAATAATAAAGTTAAAACTAAATAATTAAAATGAACAAGTTGGCGGTAGATTAAATAAAACTTTAACAATACTCGTTGGACCAATGTCATCTCCGTCGTCAGTGACCACGGCCACTAAAAAGCGGCCGAAACGTCGGAATAACCAAAATCAAATAAATTACCAGGCCTAAAACCGTTAAAACGTAGTTTTATTAAATACTTCAGGGTTCTTATATATTTTACAAACATGCTTTATTTAACCCGCGAAAAGCCGACACGTCGAATGGAAAATTCTAAGTAGTTTAATATGTAAAAATAATACCTAATAAAATCGCTAATCTCTATGCAGGAATATCTCCAATTGACTCGTAAGGAATTTGGCCTTTCTGCTTCGCCTTTATCTATGATTCGTTTTAATTTAGGGCTAGGGTGTAGAACACGTTAATTTCTTTCATTACAAACATTGTCTGCTGCGTTTTAATGAACAAAATAAACAAGACGCGTCTACATGTGGTGTCGTTGTCTAATTATACAGTGATGATGTTAAACCTTTAATTACTGGTAATTAATCTAAATGTGTTTCGTTTTAACTGATTCTAGAAATACGATATAAGAGTCAATAATATTGTTACATACCGACACAAAAATGCGCACACCTGGCTGTCGTAAAACGCAGTTTATTACCTTTCCTGCATTCGGAGTTCTTTTGTTTACTTCGTGTTTTAAATATTGACATCTGTCTGTCTTCTAAACTCGTGCAATAAAAATATATTCGAATATAACTATCCTGATACAGGCAGTCATCGTCGTATATTTTTTTTAAGGACTGACAAATGGAATGCGTTCCTAGTTAGCGTGTAGCTAGGGTTTCGACACGTGTGAAATATTATAACAAAAACAGTTCACCCCTGCGGCTTGCGGTCACGCCGCATTAATGCCCATAAAACCACACGAGCACCGACCGGCCAACAAGCTGGCCGGTTTAAAAAATATTAACCCGGTAACTTGGTAACCTTTTGATATGGTGGTGACTATATTTTTATCCATTTTGAATTTAAGTAAATGAAGTGAAAAAAGTGGTATGTAGTTTGAACAGACCCCCATCTATTTTTGTGTATTTCAATTAATGATGGAGACGACAGCTTCTTTAATATATCGGTCAATGCCGTGAAGTTGTCACTGCTATTTCACCGGTGAAAAATCACCGCCGAATATTTTGGACGAGGCGATAAAATAACAGTACCGAAACAAAGTGTACAATATACTCGCTCGCTACAGAAGCGATTCAAGTTTCGTAATTGAAATAAAAATAACAGGGCAGTTTCCCCGAACATGCACTCGCGGATATAAAGGCATAACGGAACACTGACGCACCGGAAAATGTGAAACGTTATATTCCGCGTGTGTATGCGAATGTATTAGGGTACCCCGGGGCCAATAAAGAAATAAATAAAATATTCTACATCATTATGTTCACGTAAAAGGTGTCGTACCTTTTACGTGATGAATGACAGAATTGTACGAAGAATTCATTTCGGAGAGTGCGGTTGAACTGTTCAACCTGATTCCCCCTACGCCTTGCGGTCCACAGATGGAATGGCCACCTTTGGACCACACGGCGCTCTGGTCTACGCCATCGTTTCACGGTGGAAACGATGCCAGTGCGTACTAAACGTTTCGCTTCCACGTTCCCTCTACGTACGGCAGAATTGTGGAATGCAATACCAGATTCATTCAGAGTGTTTCCCAAATACTACAATCCGGATATCTCCAAGTTTCGTGTAAATAGGTACTATCTGGGTAAGCGTGCTCCATCTTCGACCGCATCATCGTCCAGAATTGGACGTGATCGTGGTCAAACGCAAACCACATTTAATATATCAAAAAGAACTATGTAGTCAGGTGGTTGCCAATACCCGGTGCTAGTTCAAACCTGCGTTACAGATGGCATTAGCAGCCATCCGACTACAATGTACTACTTATAGTAGCAATGCCGAAACTCGTCAGTAAACCGTATGTATCTTTTGATCAAGCTATTTTTGTCCATTAAAGATTTATAATTGGTTGTTTAGCGGCGCAGTTTGCTCACTACGCCGGAGCTCTACTCAGCCTTACGTTACCCACGCGATCAGTTGGAGTGGGATTATCGAGATGCGTAGTTGTTTGCTTAGATGGATCCAGTGTGTTTTTTATATTTAATTTCATTTAATGTCTCCAAAACAACTATCTCTTCGAGAATATCCATGGCATAAAACACAACCACTCCTCTCAGCACATTGATATATACTAACCGTTTGCCTTCGCCTCCAAGAGTTCGCAAGCGCTTCGCAGCTAATACACTACAGTTCGCAGCTAACTCGACATTGAGTTGATCCGATATGTCGCTCAGAGTCAATCAGCGAATAGTCAGCCTCTCACTATGCGTCTAATAGGGACACGACTTAACGGGAGCGAAGCCGCTGACAAAAGATAACGTAGATATAAATATACGTACGGAACACCTGTACTTTGACTCGAATTTCGTCCTTGGCTCGGGTTATTTTATACTATTTGCACGGATGACCGGTAGTTTTCCCGGGCTCTTTGAATATGAAATATTTTTAAGTCCCCCTCTATATGGTTCAGAGAGTTGCATTTGTCGGATATGGGTTATTTTGTTTCATTGTAAACTTTAATATACGGTTCAGTGTGTATTTATTTACCTGTTGAACTTGTATTCAATCTGTAGTTGAGGTATCTTTGTTTCAGTGAACAATGAAAACGACCAAGCGCTTGTCAACGAACATCTACAGTTATGGAGCACTTCTTTTTTTATTCGACAATATTTGCATTAGTTTCTGATTTATAATTAGCATGTGCTAGTGAAAGTTTGTTCGCGTTGCCATGACGACGTGTTTTTTTACTGAATTGTCACGCGGCACCAAAAATAAGCGATCGTTGTGCCATCTTTATCGCTATATTCGTCAATACTACGGAAATTACGCCATTTATCTTTGTTTTTATTCTCCTTCTTACCTTATCAAAATATAAAATCGGGGGTCATCTTTTTTGGACTACTTCACTCTCGAATGAGAATCTACTCGCCAGCAGCTGGATATAGCGTTGCCGGTCGCGTATCTCTCAAAGGAGGCAGCGTAACGATAATCGATTTTGGTAAAAATAAACCTCCTGAACGGCTTATTGAATGTGTGTTCGGTTTCATAAAGGAAGATCTGAAAGTGTACTTGACTGGCTTTTCGATGTTCGCCGACGCTAATATGTATTGTCATTGAGAAGGTGTCTGACTGTTGACGGTTTTGTGTATGTAGAATTATTGTAGTCACTCGGTTGTCGAAATAAGATCGTAATTTGTAAAGTTTTTAAGTTAAACGTTAGGGTCAAAGCACACTGACGCAGAGTCTAAGCGCATCGAAGCGTCAATCTAACAATTTACGTAGCGTATTCACCCCTAACTCTGCAACGCAATGCACACGTTTCTATAGTCTGGAAGCAGAGAACTGAATGCAAGCTTCTTTTTATCTCTATAAAAAATTGTGCATTGTGTTTCGAAATACGGGTTAATATACTATGTGAATTTCTAGATTGAGGCTTCGATGCGCTTGGACTCGGCGTCAGTGTGCTTTATGACGCTTATGTATATGACTCGTATATCTAAGAATACCTACATATTATATTATAGCATGTATCTTTATACAATTTTCAACTAGATTCCAAAAATATGTTTAAATTTTAAATGTGACGTTAAAGATAAATAAAGTTAAAATAAATGCGTTATCAAAGTTTTTTCATGACATTAGGTATTATCAATATAAATGCTTATATTGCAAATAAATTAAAGAAATATAAAAAATGTCTCGATTCGTAATCCGTTATAATTGGATAAAGTTCTTGTCCGCATTAACACTAGTGTCGTGCAATTCGTATACCGATAAAATAGTGATGTGCAAAGTGTTTGTGTAGTGCTAGTGAGATGGAATATCGAGCACCGCATCCGATGATGAGCGTCGGCACGCCGCCCTTCTATCCGCATGCAGGTAAATAGTTTTTTTAGAGAGTAATATATACAGATGGCACGTATGTTTTTACGATAAAGGCTGAGAATAATATACATATATATTCTCCTAACTTAGTCCAAAGTGATTTTTACTTATTCCCAAAATCAAAAGAGGAAATTTGTGGAGCTAAATTTCACGATAATGATGCAGTTATGACTGCTGTAGAGGAGTTTTTCGATACTTAAGAACATTTTTTTTCGCAAGGAATAAGTAAGCTAAAAACACATGATTCTAAATGCATTTGCATTGGAGGCAGATTTTATAGAAAAATGAAATATTTTTGTAATAATTTTTGATTTTTTTAAATATTGATTGAAAGAACTTTTTGATTCACCCTCGTATACCTAACAAAGCAGGATAATAAATAAACAATCTAAAATTGACGCGTAAAGTCGTCAGCGAGTTGTCCGTTACGACTGTTGACGGGCGGTCGTTTTGCTCTTGACGCGCTCAATTAACCCGTCACCGTTGCTCGGGCGATGGGGAGAGTTGACAGAGCGCGTTTCATAGCGATATTATAGTTATACGTATTCATTATCGCATTGTAATTTGATTGTTCACTCTGCCTGGGCTTGCATCGGATCGATTGTCAGCCTCATTATTCATGTCATTTTAAATGTTTATTCACTTCAATATGTATTCTAATGGCTTTTGCGACCATACAAACGTATAGGTGCATAATTAAACAAATATGACCGTTTGATAAGTTTAAATCCGTTCATTCATTTCACCAAGAGCTAACTTAAACCGATATTAGACGATTCATTTGTCTCTCAATTTTAATGAATCAACCAAAGAGTTTCATATAAAGTTGATTCATTCGATTTCATTGAATAACGTCGTGTCCTTGCACTATTGTGCCTTTCAGACAAATTGGTTCGATATGGTTGATCCGTCTAATGTCAACATTACTACTTTTTAAAATTTACAGTCGATGTAAATTTCCAACCAAAGATAAGGTGTATTCCATGATGTAGTAAGTCGGTTGAAGTATGTTTATATAGATATCGCCAAATACGATATAATGCAGCCAGCTCCTTGTTTTTTTGAAAATATAATTTACTTCAAGTACCGTAGCTATCTTCTTAATAATTTTCAACGAGACACAAATACTTATGTTCCGTTTACTTCTACGCTTCTTACGGCATATGTGTATTACACGAGCCCCACGAGAGCATTAATACCAAGTGGTATTAACGTGTAAATACCCGCAAAAATATTATTGCGCATTATGTCGGCAAGATTTACTTCCCGCTCGCTTCCGCTTAGCGTGAAAACGGGATTGTCCCTAATGACACGGTCTCGTGGCCACCGTATCGCGATGCGCGCGCAACGCGGGCGTCCCGACGCCTTGCAGGGTATGGCCCAAGAGACGATCTGTTGACGGAAATGTCTACAATATTACACGAGTACAAGAGACAAGCTGACGGCCCCTCTGATGGAAAGTGATTATCCTTGCCTATGGATTTTTTTAACATCAAAGGTGCTACCAATGTGTTCCGACCTCGAAGGGTCTCTTGCATCTAACCAATGATGCCGAAAGACAGTTCAAGATTGTTACGGCAGCGACTGGCACCAGTTGGCTGTGGGTTGTTTTGTCGCCTCTTATGATAGGCTCGCAGCAATTAGTATTGTTTCTTGCACCGATACGTTCCTGCAGGGATATCCGTTACTCGAAATCAGGGTTGTATAATAAAAAAGACGGAATCTTTAGCTAGGTCATATCCACCCTTTGCACCGGGTCCTTCATTCAGTGTATTGTAATAAAGACTTACCCTTATTACACTAGGGACCCGGTACAGAGATTGGACTTGATCTAGCTAGAGATATCGACTCTCTTTTTCTTCTGCTATTCTTGATTTAGAGAAAGGATCCGATCATCAGCATAATGTAACAACTACGTAACTAAGCGTTTACGTTCAGAAGATACGAAGCAAATTGCAACGAAATAATATATTATTGCTGTACCATTTTGTTAGTTCAGAATGAGCCGTTAACTCGTATACCACCTACTTTACAATTTAACGGCATGTGTACTCCCAGCTTTAGTATAGCCGTAACAGAATAGGCTCAACAGTCCAATCACTTGTGCCTTACGCGAATCCGGCTAAAGCCCCGCACGCTCGGGTAGGTTGTCGGGAAGCGACGTCGGGGTGGCATCGCGGGAGGGCCTGGTTGCCTAGCGGGAGCCGAGTGAGGGTGAAGCATTGGCGTCGAGGTTGCCAGGGTGAAAGTATTAAGCGACGGTTACCAATTCTCGGCGGGGTGTGTGTAATAAATCTTTTTTGTCTTTGCGGAAGTTGTTTCGAGTTGTTGCAACTGGGACGGTTCATTTCTTATTGGTACTTGTCTAATTTTTAGCTATGTTATTGATATGATGTATAATGTGGATGCCGTTAAACTTTTTCTGTTTTGGGGTTGTTTTTAGGATAATAGGATAATTTTAGGACTTTAAAATAAATTATTACCGTTAAACTTTAAATAAAAATGATTAATTCCATGGATGAAAATAAAAAGTGGGTAATTTGGAGGCGTTATGACAACACTAGGTTGTCGGCGAAAATTTTTAGTAATACATCATTTTAAAGATAAAATAAATATTCTTTCTTAAACGTTCAATACTTTTATATGGTAAAGACATCTATCATATATTAAGAAACAAAAGGATTTGTAAATATTTGCAAAAAAATATGCTATAGTATTGGAAACGGAAGTGTGAAAATGTTCCGCATCTTTAATGTATGTATTATATATCCCTCCTCGGTTTCTTCTAATAGAAGGTCTAGGTAAATCCTCTGTCGAGAAGACAAATAGAAATGAATTTACTTAAAAAAAATTGATACTATAAAATATCGATACTATTATAAATCAAATAGTTTGAAACTCAAAACGTGTCCTACTTGGGAACACGTACTACAAGCGTCCTTCATATATTATTGTCTTATAAATACTTTACGTCATAGCAACACCAGCGGCGTCCTGGGCCAACGAAAGGGTGGGGGTAACTGGGGGGTTACGGTATACCGGCCGGAAATGGCCGTCGGATTTGTCGCGCGCCCCGCCAATTACCGCCTCTACGGTTATCCGCAAATAATTTATATGTGCCCCGACAATATTCTGCGTGCGCGGATATGTGGTGTTGGGATAATGTCTTGGGCGAATGTGCCTCTTTCGGTACAATGAGGTGTCTTAATAAGATTGTTGTGTTGGTTTAGCTGGTGTCTGGCTTAGGGTCAAGGCACACGGACGCAGAATTAAAGCGCATTGACGCAGAGTCAAAGCGCATTGGCGCGTCAATTTAATAATGTACATTATATATAATGACTCCTATCTCCAAATCTAAGGGACACGTTTGATTGAAGATAAGAAGAGTACACGAGCGTATAACTGAATGTTCATATCTTTTTCATCTCGATAGAAATATATCCGTAAAATTATGGAGATAGGGGTACAAAATACTATTTAGATTTTTGAAATGAATGAACGTTAAAGCGTTAACGCGCTTCGACTCTAGCGTTGGTGTGCCTTAACATTAACTATCATATTGTTGTTACGAGTTGCAGGACTTGAATTAAAATGCCGTTTGAATTATTACCGTAATGCACGATTCAATTGCACGCGCTTAGTCCGTCACTAACGTCTTGCTTCGCTAGTGGCTATCGCTAGACTGCCTCATCTCTCCATTGGGACAATGCTTTATACTGTACAGTAAAATAGGTCTTCTCTGCCGCGTGAACTGAATTTCTTAGAATCAAACCTGGCTAATGACTACCATAAAATATTACAATACACAATAGTTACAAATTGAACAAAAGACGTCCAAATGCCGAAAAGGTAATAAAATGCAGGTGTGAATTTGTCTTTTGTCGGCATTCAGGTTGTAACAATATTCAGAGTCGAAATTTGGTTAATTAAGTTTATGTGATGTAATTATTACATACAATGATATTACAATATTACTAAAGTGTCACTTAGAAAACTAAGGGAATAGTATCGCGGACAAAAAAAAGCAAAAGTAATTTTATCTATTGAAGCAAACGTATAATAATAATATGTTGTTTATATGTTTAGTATTGAGTCAAATTAGACAGATGGCTCATTTCTGTCTTTCAATTTGGATGACTCAACCAAAATAGGCCATACAAACCTAATTTTTATTCAATAACGTCGTGACCTTTTTATTCTGTGCCTTTTTGATCTAAGCCTGTTGATTCAATTTGGTTGATCCGTCTAATAAAAACAAGCCTTACATACATTGTATAATATCGTCGTTATGCGTTCATTGCAAATATTGGGGTAATTAGGTCGATTATTTTTAAGTCAGTTAGGTTTTGGCCCGAACACCCTTTTTGCTTCGTTTAAATATCTTGATTCATAATCAAAAATATTGTGTAATAAGCCCGCTTTAACGTCTTCAAAGATTTTCCTATTGCGGTATCGTAAAATTTTTTTTACGACCTTGCAAACCTTCGCCCATAAATATATTTTCAGAGAACAATTCTGTCTGTACAAAATAAAACGTAATATTTTCTCGGCACCCGATGTTAAGCGCCTTTGAGACTAGCGATATCGCTATTTGATAGGTTGCTTCACGTTTGTTTTATTCCTTAATATAGATAAAGAACGAACTGAGTTACGAGCAGGTTCTTCAATACCGTTTCAAGGTCTGGTTTCTTATTATTTCTGTACAATAATATAATACAAACTAAAACAATGTCTCCGCCTCCGTGCTTGCCTTAGCCAGCCATCATGGGATGGAGATCGCTAGAGCTAAGACCCAAGCTCCAGGCGTGGAAGTGATAAATGGCATAACGTCGCTGAAGTAGCTTCGGCGAACCCATGTTTAGGGCATTTTTTAGGGCCCATGCAGGGAGTGGCGAGTCACCGTCAGCCCCATTTTTGGCAGACGTCATAGTCGCCATATTCGCAGATCCCTAGTAAGTACCAAAGGCAGTTCACCCCTTTAGCCAGGTACACTTTATTCTCGTTTCCCACAATAGTCCTACACTGGCCGGGGATCGTCCTTGGGTGCATTATTATATAGTGTAGACGGGGATAAACGCCGGTCAGTGTTAAATTTTAGATAGTACATTATTTACATAAAATTTGTCAAGACGCCTCTACGTGTTGGCCTTCCCATGGCCCCGTGCAAGCCATTCACAATCCGAGCCATTCTTATCGCCCGTGGTCTTCAAAGACAATATGTATATAATACAGAAAATTGTCATAAGAGTAAATGTTCTTTATCTGGGATAATATGAAAAATTTAGATTTTAGACCGTTTCACGCAAGGATGGCGATGGGTTTAAGGCGCAAGCACTAATTAATAGTTAGAGAAAAACTAAAAATAGCTATATATAATTATATATAATATTAGTGAAATCTAAGTATTATCTAGTTTAAGCCTGCACTATAAAGAAATAGTTCGTTCCTATAATTTGTTATCTGATTTTATATATATATGTATTATAGATATCCTACCTGTCACACACATTTTACTTTGATACGCTTCAAACTATGTGATGGAATTTGAAAAAAAAGGTCTTTATGAACTATTTTACAATAATATTGACTGATATTATGAATAGTTACTTAGTTGTACCTAAATCTGCGCGGGACGCTTAACCCGAAAACAGCCAATCTATAAACCTGCATAAAATATCAGCGGATGCCTTTATCCGCTGGATCTTTAGTGGCGGCGTATAAAGTCCCCTCACTTTAGGGTTACCTAATTATAACGCGAAAATTAATGGAAATTATCAGTATATTAAAACAATATGTGGGTGACGAAGAATCATCTAATAAGAATAAAAAATATAAACTATTATATATAAATAATATCAGCCCATAAATGTCCGACTGGTAGGCTCGGGCCTGGCAAAGGCAGTCTTAGGCAGCGTGGCAGGTTCGACACATCGGTTATCTCGATTTGCAGGTTACATCACGATAATTTCCTTCACCGTTGTTAGCACTTGGTAATTGTTACATAATTAGTTCAGAAAACTGACTAAGTGATGCATGCGTTCCGGCCAGGATCGAACCCGCGCCCTTTGAGCTTGGGACTCGTGCGCTAGCCATTACGCTACCACGACTTGTGCCACTGCCATGTGCTCTTCTATAAACCTTAGCGTGTGCGGCGCTGTAGCCACGAATAATATAGTTCGATAGTTATGGACTGTATTGGGAGAGATACGAACCTGATCCATGCATTAGCAAAGCAGAAGCTCCACCAAGCTTGAGATCCGCCCTCTCCTGGCTTGGTTCAGGTTACAGCACACAGAAGAACACTGCACGGCACCAACTTCACTATGGAGTGATCATTGACAGTAGCGTAAAATATTGTTACGAGCTACAGGACTCGAATTAAAATAAATGCCGTTGGAATTACTATAGAGTTTATTAGAACTGTACAAACACGTATAAAACAAGAACAAATAAAAATTGGATGCAACCAATTCAGACTGCACGATTCAATGCAATTCAACACGTGCAAAGTCCGTCACTATATCACTAATCGAAAGTACTACACACGTCTTACTCGTATCGTAGTCGCTTGACTGCCCTACCCCACCGTTCGGGCATTGTTTTATACTAAACTGTATAATACCGAACAAAGTGGCCGCGTTATGAGTTGATCCGCCATCTGGCAAGTTTCGACGCAATGCAATAAAAATTAAAAAGATTAGTTCGACTCTAATTACAGCCATAAAATAAGTACGATAACAATAGATGTTTTTAAAGTTTAAACACGAAGTAAACAAAAAAATGAATGAATGAAATGAATCCGAATGCAGGAAAGACAATAAACGGCGTTTACGACGGGCAGATGAGCGCATTTCTTTGTCGGTATGGAACAATATGTTTAAATTAAAAACGTACGGCGTGATTTTGTCTGGTCGAAACGTTGACAGTAAGTGTTCAAAATATAGCTGTCTTGACCCTCCGTGCATTGGCCGTCGCCTCACTCAGAAAGAGGGTAGACAGTAAAATTGATGGGGCGATATTCTACCTACATTATACTAGGCAAGGACCGAACACCGCGAGACATTGCAAAGTCGGAGACGCTCAGGGAAAATTAGACCGCGTTGTAACACTGCCACCTCGCTCCTTTCCTCCAATTTTTTGCCACCCCCTAACCACCCAGCGGGGAGTTGCGGAATGAACCACTCACTAAGCGGGGCCAACTTTGGCCTCGGCGTGTTACGCCGTTGCCCTGACACCGTCCCGAGGCGGGTTTTGTTCGTCTGTGCCGGAACACATTGTGCGCTGTTCCGTTGAATCTATTTTTTACTTTGTCCTGCGCGAAAGTTAATTAAATTGTATCTTATTGTTGCTTCAAATGGGATAATAGGGTAGGTGACAGTCGAATTAATTGAGGACGCTTTTTGTTAACTTCAAAACGTAGCAATCTAGAGATTTTATACGAGTGTATAAAATTATGAATTTATAAACCAGTACAAACTGCACGTTTCAATAACACATGCAAAGTCCGTCACAATATAGCTTATCCAATGTACACGTCTTGGTCGTATCGTAATCGTCGCTTGACTGCCTCACCCCTCCGTTCCGGCATTGTTTTTATACAAAACTATACCATACAACAATCGACCGCGTGGACTGAATTTATAAGAAAACGTAATCTGCACTCCTACGGCCATAAACGACTACAGTAAGAATATAATGTTTTTCTCTACCAATTTTAAAGCCAAAGTAAACAGAAGAAGTCCAAATGCGGGAAAGGTAATAAACTGCAGTTGTGCTTCTTCGCTATTCACTTTGTCGGCACTCGGTCGTAACAATACTTTCATATACATCTAGTATTACCTAAGCTGTTAACTAGATGTATTGTACTTTTACGCTTTACTGTACAGGAAAAATTAGAGACTTGTAGTATTATTCTTATTTCGTACAAAGTGTAAATCGTAATATTGACACCGCTATAATGGTATCTAGTTGTTACCGGATAGCTGTTATGCATCATTCAATTCAAATTAAACAGTTCACCCAATCAATCTCAATAAACGACGCTTCGTCATTCAATCAAAGAGCATTAAATAAATCAGTAGCGACACGCCACAACGCTCGCCGTCTACTTAACCTGCACCAGTGTCGCCCCCGCGCGGCGAGTTTTAATTAAAAGTCGACGAGACGCGCGGGCCTAATCGCGAGCCTCCAGAATGAGCCGCTCGTAAACGTTCATTTCTTGAACACGGGGCTTAGGGCGTTCATGATTAAGTTTGGCTTCTTATTTTCATACGCTCGTCGCGGCCCGACGTTTCCGTGTCGTCTTAAAACCGATTATCTATACATGCCGACTCTCTTGATACGACTTTTTCTCTAAATGGGATGGACAATCGGAAAATGTTTTCAATTTTAACTGATAGTGCTAGTTCCTGGGATTGTGTTCGAATATGAAAATTACAATTTTATTATATCATGTTTCTGTTATTTGTTTGTTGTGTTGATTGATTTAATAGTATACTTATTGCTGTTAGTATTCGGCTGTGTAATAACTTGTATTAATCGACGAATAGTCGGTTACTTCGACTCGTTGGTCTAGCTATTTGTCTATCCCCTCTATTGCCACCACGTTTATGTCTTTTAAAAAACCTATTCAACCTATTATTGTTTAATGGTGATAATTTGTACTAAAAGCAGACGCTATCATAACGTATTTTATCTGGACTATCGTAACGGTATACAAACAATATCACATATTTGTGTGGCTTAACTGACACTAAACACATTTTCAAAAATACTACTAGTTCTATAATCCTCTTCTTAATATATATATAAATTACGTGTCACGTTGTTTGTCCGCGATGGAATCCTAAACTACTTAACCGATTTTAATCAAATTTGCACGCCGTGTGCAGTTTGATCCAACTTGAAAGATAGAATACTTTTTATACCGTAGGTGGCGCTTAGATCGGGTTCCCTAACCACAGGGAGCGATTTTGGTGATTTTGTTTTTATGTCATGAAACAAAATCTTTTAGGAATTCGAAAAAATGGCGCTACAAAGTTCGCTGGGTCAGCTAGTTATATATAAATAACTCTGTAGCGTCTCCAGAAATATTATTGTTAATATTCGATATTAAGACCATTATGTTTGATATAAATTGTTGTCACAACACTATTGCTAACAACGCTCACATCGCCACAAAATCTACTATAGCCCCGATTCGTCGCTCCCAAGTCACGCATTACTTCAGCAAACAACTCGCGGTGAACCGTAACAAAGTAAACTCAACTTTATTACTGTACCACTCAAATCCGCTTTTCCAACTACCTCGTACCGAAATTCGGAGGCGCCCAAATGGAAATTGATTCGCTCCCTTGCAAAACATCGTAAGCGCCGAGCCCGACCGATTTACAGCGACTTGTTTGAGAATGGCGCTTCCCTCCTGTGGTACTTGAATTTGTAAGCGGCGAGGGGAATGAAGAAGATCTTGTTATAATGGAAGGTATGTCGGTTGTGAGGTTTCGATTTCGCTCCTCGGGGGGGGCACTGAGTGCTCCCGAAGTGGCGAGGGCGTACTGTTACTAACAGTAATCGCCCCTGATCCCGATGAAGTCGGTAACAGAGTGGCGCGCCCCAAATTCACAGAGTATACTAAGAACCGAGGGGCCGTTTTGTTGTCTCAACAGATTTCACACTGTCTAATGGAAATTTGTGGAGATTATTATAAATCTGTCCGAACACGATTTGAAACCAACACCATATTAATTAGGTACTTGCATTTTTTGAACGAAACCATTTTAGTACCCATTTGTTTGGCTGTTTTGACTGGTTTCGAATCAGTTTCCGACACTTCTTATGAATTTAGTTTTTTTCAGATTCGTTGGAAACTAAATGTCATGTTCTACTTCCCTTTATTACTAGCAGTCTCTTTTGGTGAATAAAATACATTTATATTCTAATAGAGCGCAAGTAAACAATTTTATCCGATAAAGACAACAAACGTTTTTTTTTAATGTTTGCTTATAGGGAAACTGGTAGACAGGTCCACTTGATGGCAAGAGGCTACCGCCACCCAAGGACATCTGCAACACTAAGGGAGCCGATGCGTTGGCTACTTCGTTGAGATTTTAAAAATCTGTTGACGCCCTTTTTGAAGAGCCCCCATATTGTAGCGCTCTGGGCCAACCACGGGAGCAAGCTCATTTCACAGCTTGCTCATTAGATGTCATATTAATAGAAGTAGCTTATATTTCTCGAATATAATCCTATATAAAAAGAATCCTATATTTAACTTGGTTGATGATAATTAAAGCAATGGTCTTAAAATATACCCTATATATATAAGACAATTGGTTTAAAATATTTTCACTCTTAGAGGTATGGACCGTTTAGGCATAAAAACGTCGACTCTTATTGTTTGCCTACAAAGTAATACAGAGTTGCGGGGGTGGCGCGCGCTGCTGGCTGTGTAATGGAAATCCGCAGACGTTACTCTGGTGTTTACGTATAGTGTAGGCATAAAGCTACAAGAGGAGTAATATTTTTCTCTTTCTGTTGGTATGTTGTCACTTGGCTTGAGTAGTGTGGTTGGAAATGGAAACTGCTCACCGTCATCTATGGACATTTGCAACATTGAGGGCGGTACCAATATGCTGTTTGGCTCGAAGGGGAGCGCTTATTCCGGCATATAACTTAAGGTTATTATGGGGGTATACTCGAGAACAGGAGTGGTAACCATCCAGGCGGGTCAATGGCCGTACCACCTGAGTGTGGGTTGATTTTTTTTGTTGATAAACTATAGAGCCTATAGAGGATTGTAACATTAGGAGCGATACTAACACAATGCCAGCGCTTAGGATGGGATAAGAAAAATGAAATCAAAGGCTCCTCTATTTAAATTCATTTCTCATGGAGGGTTAAAACAGGAAGGGATTAAAGTAATGGGATAGAGACTGGGGAAAGTGGGTCATTGGAACTCTCATTCACCGTACGAAACACGATAAACTCGAGCCTGACAGTTTGAGAGCCTGGTATCAGACCGATCTAGCTGGCGCTAAGAACTGTAATCAGGATGGTTCCAACATGGCTCTACCACGTAAAAAGGTTTTATCCTTTACGCAGGACGCAGGAATTAGTTTTCTTTCTCTCTTCCTCCATGGTTAATGATATAACCACATCGCTATTTATTCAAATACAGTAGAGCCTCAGTAATCCGGAGAGACAAAAACAAGACTCTGTCTGCTTGGATTATCAAAGTCCGGATTATGGTAATTTACCGGGTGTCCTGATTATCGAGCTTCTGCCGTAAAGTCGTCTTTTCTCTCTCTTGTTTGCTTTCTATTTGTTAATCCGCTAAACGCTCGTGTCTTGACCCACTCGCTCGCTATTGAGGCGCTCATTTCGCCACCCCGTACTCTGCCGGCTGTCGGCTGACGATCTATTATGTCTATACTCCACTTACGTCTGTAGTGTTTTCACCACGCTTTATATTGTTTGCAGGATATTGTGAGAGATGGAGCACGATATTAAGTACTTGTTGAGTTTTATATAAGAAATTTGTTAGATTGTATCTTTTATTGTACAGTCGAGAAGTCTTTCATTTTTAGAACTACCCTCAATAGGGTTATTGGCGTACAAATCGACTTAGATACTTTATCACCTTACAAAACATAACATGCTATATTTCAAAGAATCAATTAGCGTGCTAATAGTCGTCTAAATAGGAATTTAAATTATTGCTATGATGATATTTGAAAAGTAATTAATTACAAGGTATTTTAAGGCTCAGACTTTTATATGAACAATATTCTTTATATTATATCTATTCTTGTATGTCTGTCCGAGCATGACGTGAAAACTACTGAACGGATTTAAATGAAACTCAACACAGAGCTAGTTTATATTCCCGGTCAACATTTAGGATACGTTTATCCCGATAAATGACGTTGTTTCTGTGGGATATACAAAAGTCGCGCTGCGGTGGTGATTTTTTTTGGCCACTGTCGTTGCTATTTACTTACAAATACCCGTTCTTGGCAGTGCGAACGAGGTTTTACTGGAACATGCTAATAAAATAATACTAGGAATGAACTTTTGTCTATTTGTTTGTTGACTCGGTCCTTCTGTGTAGGTAGACTCGGTCACAACATCTGCGAGGGATTTCTAGGGCCTTGCTACAACTGGTTTGTAGTGGAACACATGCAAACCAATAGATGGCGCTATGCAACAATTGAGGTCACAAGCGATTCCCGACACGTACGAAGAATATATACAAATTTCCAACAATAATAGATTTGCCTAGGCCTGCGGGGCATATCAATAGCTTCGTTGGAAGATCTTCTTTTGAGACGGAGGAGCATTCCATCTCGCCCCTTCACACCCAGTCGGGACATCGATAAAGATTCATAAAAAACTAGTCGCTCCACTGGAAATCGGCGTTACATCCGAAGTCGCTTTAGCAAAATTGTTTTCCTTTAAAGAAAATTGTCAAAACCGATGTCCTAATAAGTGAAATCCATTGTATAAGTTTTATTTTTGATATCGGAACCCTATAAACTATTATAAAACACTCCAAAGATCAGTAAATCCGTGCGTCGTCGATTAGAAACACATGGCGGTGTTGATTCAACACCGAAATAGAACTCGGTATTAACGATCCCCTCCGAGTATGTGCTCTCGAAAATATCAAATTAAAAACGATCATTATATCATACACATCCGAAGATCGCTTTGAAAAATATTTTGAGATTAATGATTTATGCTTACGATAATTAGGGAACGCGGGCGAGTTCGTTGCTTTAATATAATTCGATATGTATATAAACTGTATCCAGATTGAAAAGTGTATATTCATACTTTTTTGAAGGATACATACATACATAACTTATATCTTATGTAACAATTAGCCCTACTTCCCAATTTATGTACACCGCAACATGTTTTTTTTTGTTTGGTTTGTAAATTGGCCAACTCGACATACGTTCTTTTAAACAAAACTAGAACAGAGAATAAAGTTGCTGAATGGCCTTCTTGATGCGAACACAGCATGCATCCGTGTCCATTTATCCGTGCAGCCTGTCGTAAGAGGCGACAAAACAACCCACAGCCAGGTAGGGCATTTGCCCGAATGGATGGCTACCGTCCCTAGTCGAAAGTACGTCACCATAACAAGCTTGAGGTGTCCCGACATTAGTAAGTGTTGTAATTAGTAACTCCCTTAACAGAGCACCAGCGCATTTGTAACACATTTGGTGTTGTAAATGTCCATAGACGATAGTAACCGCTTACCATCAAGTGGGCAGTCTGCCTGTCCGCTGAACTCCGGCAGTAAAAAATTAATAAATTATATATTATTGTTAAATGTTATCCCTGTTTAAGTGGAAGAAGTAAGAAACTTCCCAACAACACGTCCAGTTAATTTCTGTTACTTCATATTTTTCTATATCAGGCTCTTTTTTAAGCACAGAAGTATGTAACACAATTTAAAGAATTAACAGTACAAAAGAATAAAAAAACCTTTCCTATCTACATTATATTCCTATGATGTTAGAGTTAGACGAAACGTTACACAGAAGTACTAAAGGCTGGAAGGAGCGAGCTCCTATGCGAATACACTTTTGTCATTGAAATGTTCTCTATAATGCTGTAATGCAGTAGAAATGAGAGCTTGGTGAAGTATAAATAATGTGAGGTTAAATTGAATCATATGATAAATAACGTTGTGGATTGAAAGAAGATGCAATAACTAGAGTTTGTAAAGGAATGTTATGGTGGGTGGAATGTTTAGAGGTGTAAAGAGAATGGGTGAAAAGAGACTGACAAAATAAATGTATGACAACAATGTGGGTGGTGGTAGAGTTAGTGCTAGTAGGCCACGGCGTGCAAATCGCAGATGTCTTTAAGAATCGAAGTAAAAAGCAGACTATAAACGTATACTACTATGAAAGAAATATTTATTTACAACACCAATGAGAATAGATTACACTAGTATAAGTAAATAAATGTACAATGTAAAATGCAGTAAGTAGAAAACGCGAAGCAAGTGTAGCTCTAAATATGTATGAAGAGAAAGAGATTCATGAAAGTAGAGAAAGCAAAAGATGTGTCTAAATTCTAACAAATGGAAATCCATCGTCTTTACCTACTCCTATGGGAAACAAATGTGATAATATGACTGATTCTCCAATAGAGTAACAAAGTGCTTCTTAATTTCGTTTTGGTTCAGTTATTGACAATTACCCTGTCAATAACAAAACGACGGTTACCCTACTAGTCACAATAATAACAGTGGTGTGAGACGGAAGGGTGGTTCGACTTGTCGCCGCGCAAATTAGCGCTTCAGACCGTATTAATCACTTCACCACGGCTCTATGACAACCCTCTTGTAGACTTTCAACTAATACGAGTGAAGTTGGGGTTAACGAGCATCTGTTTGTTTGCTATGGTTAATTAATTGTTATTTGGTATGTGGTACCAGATTAATGCCAGTGTGCATAGACATATAACCGACGGTTAAAATAAAATAACCGCTGTTTAGCCATAAAATTTTTAGAGATTATTTTATTTTAACCATCGGTTAAATGTCTATGCACACCAGCCTTAGACAAAGACTCATAATCATCCAACCATATTATGAATATAAGTGAAACATTCAAATTATGCATTATAGGAAGGAACTAACATCTATAGTACAGGTTTTACCTAGTTTAGTTGCTAGTATTCACCAATTATATTGTTTATTTTTAGTTCTCCCTAATTATTAATTAGATCGTCACCAAAAAACCGTGATTTTGTCACTGAGCAATAACAAATTTTATGTATTAAACTGTGTGATTTTTGTTTTTAATTAAAGTTACTGTGAAAAAGAATAACATTGTATTCTAATAATATTTTATTGCTTTGTTTCAGGTAAGCATCCACACTGGCGTTTACCTTATAATGACGTCTATAACGGTGTGTACAAAAATTACTCGTTTACAAATATTTATATATACTAGAGTAAGGCAGTCGCCAACAGGTTTCACTAACTTACTGATGGTCCTCTCACTAACTCACTTGTAGTCCCCTCACTAACTCACTGGTAGTCCCCGAGTCCTGGGTTGTGCATAAAATATTTCCACCTGGCTTTAATAGATGAGGCATAGTTTCATGTTTGGTTTTTAATTAAAAAACGAAACCGGAAAAGAGAATGCAAAAAAACTAAAGACGATACAAAAAGAAGGACGTAAAGAAGCAAAAAAAGAATGTCCTAACAATCCTGATTGGAGTCAAGAAAAATTCAATAAAAAAGATTAGTTAACTATGTTGCGATAGTCTAGTATGTCTGTAGAGCAAATCACTCTTTACTAATATTATAAATGCGAAAGCTTCGATGGACGTTTGTTGCTCATAGACGCGAGAACAGCTGAATGGGTCTGGATGGTTGGCACAGAGATTTTCGTCCCGGCAAAATGTAGAGTTCCCTTGGGATAACATTAACGCCAGCGAAGCCGCGGGCAAGTTAGAAGAGTTGAAAATCACGTGACAAAAAGAAACTGGAAGATTGATGGATATAAGATTAATTGTACAGCAGAATAAAGGTTTATTAATCTATGAAGGATGAGATCGCGATTTGTGCTGTGAACGGAGGACACACATCAGTGCAAGAACGGAAAAAGAAGACTGATTTCTGCGGCTCTCCGGCCTTTTGTAAGAGGTGACAAAACAACCCACACCCAGGTGGTAGTGTATTTGCCCGTCTGGTTGGCTACTACCCCTGGACTAGAGTATGTAGCCATAACAACTTTATGTCGTGTTCCAGCAATAGTGGTCGTCGTCTAGTCGTGGTCTAGTCGTGTTCCAGTCCGCACTTCAAGGCTAATGTTGAGTGATAACGCGGGTCTAGTATGAAGCTACCGCTGATGGTTACCGCTTTTCATTAGTTGGGCTATCTGCCTGTTTGCCAGCTTCGCAATAGAGCAAAAATCGGTTTCAAATGATCGGTGAAAGAAAAGAGACGCCTAAAAATATCAGTAGAATTCCTGTTAATACAGCCTGAAATAACAGTTTTAAATGGGCAATAAATAATTGTTACACAAGACACAAACTATAAAGCTGGGGTCACATCAATTGTGGGGTCAAACTGCGGGTCGGGGGGTCGCCCCGTCTTATTCATTGCCCGGAATAGATCAACGTACTCGATAGACGCATTACCCTCTATCTGTGGGTATGTAATGAATCAGTTTTCGGATTTTTTGGCCGTTTCGGTATAAAGGGAAACCTTATGTCTTCGCTATGATGGTCTGATGGTCTGGACGCATGAATTGTATGTCTTAGTAATTTTTGCAAAAACCTCGTCTGCTGCATATGGAACAAATGTAGTATGTAATTTGTACGTCACTATAATTTTATGCTGTAGTGACACCGAGAAAAAATGAAGTTTAGAGGTGGACTTCCTACCGGTGTTGAATTTTTTTTTTTTTTTAGTGCAGGAGATCAGCAGACAGGCAGACGGCCCACTTGATGGACAGCGGTTACCATCGCCTATGGACATTTGCAACACCAAAGATGCTACGAATGCGCTGCTGCTCTCTTTAGGGAGCCTGGAACCTGGTCACTAATGCCGGAACACAACTCAAGGTTGTTATGGCGACATACTCTAGACCAGGGGTGGTAGCCATCCAGTCGGGCAAATGCCCTACCACCTGGCTGTGGGTTGTTTTGTCGCCTCTTACGACAGGCCGCCAGGCCGCAGGAAATTGTATTCTTTCTCCGTTCCTGCACGGATAAATAAGAATAAGAATTAGCAAGTTCAACTTATGATCGAGCCTAACATAATAGGAAAAAAATTAAATAACCTTTCATCGCCTGCGGTGAGTAGATCACATAGAGCGAATGGGAGAGGATCGAAGCGTAAAGAAAGCCTATTTAAGACGATCGGAGCGCAGATGTTGACCTGTGTGAACTTCAAACCTTAAATTGGCAAGAAACCTCTTTTTTATGATGCGAAGTATATACTAATAAACATTTTTGCGATATCTCTAGCCAAATTATTAATACTGAACGTTTAGCATTTCCACGGAAGCCTTCATAGACTTTTTAATTTCACATGTAATTAGTAGTGTTCAACAAGTTTTTATGACATCGAAAGATTTTAATTTTGTACGATTTCACTTAGATATTCTGCCTTGTGCTACTGTCGTGTCTTCTTCTGTTACCACATGTACCAATCATAGGCCCCCTTCATCAAGTGACTAGTTGACTTTAAGTCAATTGTCTTGATGACACCGCTGACCCTTCTCCGTCGACGCTAACCGCGTTACTTGCTTCAGTTCCAATTGTTTACTTGCGTTGAGATCATCGGATCGCGTGTCATATAAATTAAGACCATGCCTATGCTTCAATAGTAGAAAAAACAACAGGGAATTTTTGAATTTTTTATTCGTGAGCTCAGCAGACAGGCAGTCAGCCCACCTAATGGTAAGCGGTTACCATTGCCTATGGACATATGCAACACCAAAAGCGTTACAAATGCGCTACTGCTCTTTTGAGGGAGTTTGGAGAACCTGGCCACTAATGCCTTAACTCACCTTAAGGTTGTTATGGCGGCATACTCTATACCATGGATGGTAGCCATCCAGACGGGCAGATAGCCTACCACCTGGCTGTGGGTTATTTTGTCGTCTCTTACGAAAGGCCGCAGGAATCAGTCTTCTTTTTCCGTTCCTGCACGGAACCCTCTTTATTCTTTTCTACTCAATATAAAAAGTCTGCATTTAACACGTCCAGAGGAATGCTTCTGATTTATTGTTTTTATTGCCTGAAGTGCGTTTGGTTTGTAACACGATTTGCTTAAGGCTAATTCGTTTCACGCCGATACTCTGTGATAGTTTGGTATGACACCGATCTAGCGGACCCTAAGAGCTGTAATGTATGTGTAATTATGTTAAAACATAACATTCTTATATTTTTTATACATGTGTGAAAATAATGTTGTCAGCTGTAGTAATTAATGACAACTCGACTTCACCCTCCTATAATTATAGTTACCCTTCATAACGTGACGTTTAGAGTGAAAAGAAATTATTGTGTAATTACACAGTGGTTTCCGTTTGTGGCGCCACTAATGGTATCATTGTACCATAGAAAAGACATTTAGTAGATGATTCGCTCGGTACGAATTGCTTATTATGCGCGACGGCTAGCCTTAAGTCTGTTGCGTAACCCGACGCGAGTATAGCGGACATTATCACGTGTCTTGTGATTATTTTTAATCATTTAACATGAATTGTATGTTATGGCGACTTTTGATTAATGTAACCGCGCCTATTTTGAAGTGATAACTTCTTATGGGAAAACCGCTTCTTTACGTAACGCGTTATGGTGCCAGTCTGTCTGACTTCTCTTTCTCTCACGCCTACGACAGCGGTAGGCAGGCTAAGTTATCACTTCCGTCGGGCGTCCCGAGACGCACCCGTTTTTTTTTATTGCTTGAATTCTGCAAACAGGCAGACGATCCACCAGATGGAAAGCGATGACCATCCTCTATGGCCATTGCAACACCAAAGGGTGCTATAAATGCGCTGCTGCGCTCTTAAAGGTTAATTCCAATAACGAAGGCTTATTACTGTAATGAGATGCGTAATTTACACGTAATCCTAGCCAAAAATCATACACTGCTTATGATATGAAGGTTTTATGACCTAATCTGATACATATTCCATTGTGCACAAAGATTCTCTTAAAAAATAAAAGGGTCTGACTACTGCAGCGGTGAGACGTTCATTCTTATTTTCATTATGCTAACTTTCTCACCACTAAGTAAGAAAGCGGCGATGAAAGTGGGCAGCGTGAGCAAGCCATGTTCGATATGTTGTGTGTAGATCCTCGCACCGCCCTCACCAACACTCCTTCTTGTTGCCATGAAAGTGGGCATAATGTAAGAGTAGTTCAGCATAGGTCGTTAAATATGTGATGTTCAGGTATTGGGGCCCTAATAAAAGAATTATATTTCAGTATTTCACAAATGTTTCAAGTCGCCTGCACGCCTCCGATCGAATTTTTCTGGGTGACAAAAAACGTAACGTACGTTCGAGTCGTAACGTTCAACGACTCGGACCGAGTCGCCGGCGCGCAGCGTCGTTGCTTAACCCCCATATCTAACTGAACCTTCTGTGGTATATAGTCTATGATGAACCGCCAGTCTACCGTAAAATCTTTTAAAACCCAACAACGTGTGTGTGTATATAGCGTGTCATTAGGTCGGAAATGGTTTGGAAGATTTACATTGTCTTTTGGTGATTTGTTTGTAAAGTTGATTATTAAATTGTTATTGTACCCAACGTATAGGGATAAACAGAACGCCAATATGTGGTGGGATCTTCATCATTGGTTTACGAGTTTTACTTCTTCTAACTCGTTCACTCACTATTGAGGATCGACGATTTGATGGCAGTTTTGAGCACGGTGGAGGATTGAATTTATTATATATCCAGCTCGGGTCAGCAACCCGGTGAATTCACCTAATTGGTGCTCTACCGCGAGGTCTCTTGCCTTCAACTTTGCTAGGGACTACAAGTCTCTTGATTTTGTCTTGGTTCTTTTGGCCTAAGTGGCCAAAGTACTTCAGTAGTATGTGTGACAGTCTATTAACTATGAAGTGTTTTGTTTAGGTGACGAACCCTTTCGTCCCCCTGTTTTCGTCATTTGGTTTAATTATCAGAATTTTCTATTTTATGTAATATTTTCTTAAGTTTTCGCGACTTGTATACATAATAAAACTACGTTTTAACGGTTTTAAGCGCGGTAATTTATTTGATTTTAGTTATTCCGACGGTTCGGTCACTTTTCGACCACGACAGTGGCCGTGATCACGGAAGACAAAGATGTCAAGTGTCAACGAGTATTATTAAAGTTTTTACTTATATTTTGTTTGTAGTTATTATTTACTCTATAAGAACCTAATCTAATTTACCACCGCTTCGCAAAATGTTATGGCTTGAAGAGAAGAAGTGGCGCCAGAAACTCTTCAGCAAACATGCCTAGTTATAATTTTTTTATATAATATTAAAATGGGTGGAAAATAAAAGAAATTATCAGTCAAATTGGTTTGTGTTCCGGTGTACGTGGAAAGAGTTCGCAATATCTTGAGGTCTAGCAGTCGGTTTTTGCTGGAATGGGTCTTAATAGGTTTGATGATCGGATCCCAAACAGGTGATACACGTGCATTCTGCCACGTGGATTGCAAAAACTATAATTGCCTTTTTAAGTACAGTGGGATTCTTTAAAACTATCATACACATCCTATTCCAAAGAACTGACGCCCGTTCTACTAATGTCGAGATGTTCGAAACACATGTTGACCCCTACCCTTCTGTTTGTCTACAGGCGTTAGCGCGAACAAAATACCAAAGCGAACGGACATTGCGCCGAACAAGGGTGGTCCGTTCGCGGCCGCGTTGCGCACACTGGCCAAAAACGCCGGCCCCGACGGTAAAGATGGTGAGTGGGTTCGCACCCTTACTTTTACATGTCCTAGCTGTTGCCCTACTCGATACTTGTAGGATTATGAAGAGAGAGAATTCGATACAAAATCTGTTTATAGTCACTCAGCGTGTTACAAAAGTAAAAAAAATGGCACTCGAGATAATCTTCACGATTTTAAACCGTTGTACCGTACTTGGTACTTGATATGGCACCTCGGAATAAATGTCAAAATGCACGTTTAAGATCTTTGGGTTTCTAAAGCGTTTTTTTTTATCACAATGTCCTTAGAATATGTATGGGAACAACATATCGTTACGCTAAATAACGAAATGTTATTCCCGTACATTTTCATTCTATTCGTTTAGCACTAAATGCCATTTGTCTAGGGAGGCTTGTCATGTAAGACGTCATCGAACGACAGATAAGTATAGATAACGCCTCTAGAATACAAATAATAGATCTAGGCCGTATGTATGTATATATATATAATGTACAAAACTCGGCACTCGATATGGTAAGTGCCGAGTACTACACATTTCGTACAAATTCATGAAAAAGTATTTCGAACATTTCTTCATAATCCTACAATTGAAGTAAATCCTATTTTTATGTTATTTTTTATCGAACATTATATTCTACCCGAATCTTTGACGAGACACTTGTTGGGTTGTTTATGCTGTTGACCTATTTGTCCATATTCTTAAAAATCACAACTAAATATGCCATAATGGCGTACGGCCGATCTTTGAAGTGTCAATTTTAAGTCGTGATTAATCGAACCGTATTTAAGATTACTTAATTAGTAGCTTAATTCGGTTTGATTCGTTCGTGATTTAAAATTTTCATATCAGACACCGGTGCCAAGTTACGTACTTCTTGAATAAAAATAAGTATGGGAAAGTATACCAATGTTGGCACCCGAGTACAATGAATCGCAACCTATTATTTTATTCAAAACATTAAGAGATATTATTAATATTTTATTTTGTGGGTATATATGATAATAATATTATTGTATGGATAGTCCTACACTGGCCGGGGCTTGTCCTTGGATGCATTTGTATATAATGTAGACAGGGATAATCACCGATCAGTGTCACGCCACATTTACATTAAATTTGTCAAGGGGCCTCTACCCGATGGCCTTCCCATGGCCCCACGCAAGCCTTCCAAAAGTCCGGTCCATTTTTTATGGCCCGTGGTCTCTAGAGACATGCAATTATTTTATGGCTACAAAATAGAAAATATTCGTATTTTTTAGTGTCTTGAATAAATTGACTGGGTGCTAATCATTGAGTGGGGTGCCAATAATGGTTTTATACGTACTCTTTTAACATACTAGTAACTGTTTTACGATACTTTTATATATATATTATTAAAAAGAAACTAAGCTTTATATAAATTTATTCGCCTTTCCAATGACTGCTTACAACCTAAACAATCTTCATAGAGAAAAGTAATTTAAATTTTGAAGAATTTATCAAATTAAATATACCAAGATTGTTTACGTTCATTAAAATGTGCATATATGAAGAATTCTTTGTAAAGATTAACCAAAGAAACGATACGTACGTACGTTTCTTTTGTCAGTCTAGTTTTGAAACGTTCTTTGTATAGCAGAATACTAATGCGGCTAATTATGATTGGTGATAAATGTATTGTAACTATGTCTGTTAATTTTTGAGTTTTGTTACGTCTGGCTCTTAAAACGAGAGGATACATCAATCTTTAAATATTCAAAATTAAGGAAAATGTCGACGAAATATATCGGTATACGTGTTAATCTTGCTGTATTGACCCAAACGTTACGAGTAATAAAGTGACGATGGAAGATTTTATACATCGTTAATATAATATAAATAATCTAACGCCTACATAAAATTTATAGAAATTCTGCTAAGCTGTGTGTGTGTCTACATGCAAAAACATCAGGCTCCAACATGCTTTATTCTTAGACCGTCAATAAAAAGACGGAGTCTCGGACTTTCAAAAAAGCTATACATAGGTGACGATGACGATTTAGCTCGTCTAAGACTTGAATGTAACGAAAACTATATTCATATGATTTTAATTGAGGGTCCTTAAAATAAAGTATTTGAAATGCTATGCTTCGATTTTTGTATTATGTATATTAATTATAATTTCAAAAATACCGAAGTCTTTGAGCAAGCTTAATATATTTTGTTTACAATAAAAGTTATCATTAATTATATCATCATATAAGAAGACAAATTAGTTTTTTGCATATATTTCTCAAAATTGATTACGAGCCAAACGTAACGCGTTTACGACAAGTCGTGGTGTCGGTGAAATAAATCCGGCCCGCGAAGGACCGATGTTGACGTTGCGAGTGTCCAGGCACGCCGGGCGTCGCGAACGCGTCGGAGCGGGAGCCGACCAAGGAGAAACCGCCCCCCGCGCCCGCGGCCAAGCGAGCCTCCCCCCATCACCTGCCCACCAGCGGATTCCAACCTTACAGGCCCGACGACAGGTGAGTCATACACTAGACTAGCTTTTGCCCGCGGTCTCACACGTGTTGAAAACGGATATGCATGTCATGAAGTGGGCACGTTATAAATCTTAGAAACGACTGTGGGACGTGAGTGCGATTACCATTAAAGCCACCATGGCTCCGTAACTATGTTCTCTTAAGATTGATAAAAGATTAGTATGCCGGTGGGCCGCGTGTTCAGTATGGCTGGACTGGGAGAGGGAGAAATGGGATAGGGGATGGAACAGGGAAGACGGGATGTGGGAGGGAGAAATGAGTCATCGAAGCTCAAGGCCAACCATTTTATTTGCGGAATGTGGTAATAGTCGATAATCACTATCGAATTGTATTCGAATAGATGATTCGGTACAAGTTGTTACACGGATACAGTACACACCGGGATGTGCCAATAGATTTACGTAATTTTAATGTAACAAAGTATTTTATTATTGCTTTTATTTATTTGATTGACTAATTAAACCTTTCACAAGTAGAATTAGCTTAGCAAAATTAGGTAATTTTGGTCTTACGCCAAAAGAAATGTTTGCATTGAAAATCAGCGTTGTGTCGGACATGATTCCGGCACAGCAATATGTCGAGAGCAAACCACGTTTGCTGAAAATGCAGCATAGAAATTCTCAGAATATGCTGTGTGTCTATTTAGTTAAATAGTCTTTCTTTCTTTCTATTTCACGTTGATATTTTGTCTTTGAATAACGATTCCAGCATAGCTTTACTACATAAGAAATTTAAAATAAATTTGTTTTAATAGATTAACCCACCCCGCTGCGGCGTCGTTTCCCTTGTTGGAGCCGACGGCGTATTCACCGTACGGGCATCCCGGGATTTATCCCAGTGCGGCGGCGTTGCAGTACAGGTGAGTTTTTAATAACCTTCTTGCTTTAATTACAAGTAAATAAAGATTTAATACTTACACGAAGTTTATAAGCTCATTAAAAAATTGGTTTATTCATAAACGCATCCTTTGTTTATATTTTTTATTGCGAAGCTGCCAAACAGGCAGACAGCCCACCTGATAGAGTGGTTACCATTGGCCATAGCCGTGCTTGCAACACCAGGGGCGAGGCCAAAGGCGTTGCCAGCCATAGGTTTTCGCCAGTAATTCGTCACCCAATCCGACGGGGGTGAGCAACACGGCGCACTATACAACTTTTTTTTTCTATAGCCGTGCGGGAACGGAGAAACGGCCTCCGGCTCGAAGGACCATAAGAATATGTAGGATCTGTCATTGAAACTACAAACTGTATATACTTGACTTATCTCACCCTTGATATGGATGCACCGGTGAGCACCCACCTACCACCCAAGGTCTAGAGAATGCAGCCATAACACCTTTGAGTTGTGTTCCATGGTTCCATGTCTTTATATACTGGTTGCCCTCACTTATCTCGCAAAAAATATTACACAGTTTGAGACAAAAGAAGAAAGAGAAATTAGAGAAGCAACAAGAAGGAAAGATTTAAAAAATAAAATAATGCCATCTTTAAATGTTGTAAAGCACAGTATGACGTATCAGGCTATTGAAATTTTCAACAAATTACCTACGGACCTAAAGCTAAATATATATAAAATGCAATCTTTTAAGCGTAATGTTAAAGCATTCCTCCTTAAACAAGCTTTCTATTCAGTTGACGATTATTTTTGTGCTTAAATAATAATAATAATATAATGATATGATTATAAATTACCTTTCGAGTGACATATTTTTGTAAAGTTAAGAATGTTTATTGTAAATTAGATTATTATTTATTATAATTGTAATTATGACTATGTAAGTATATTTCAGACACAAATGTTTTTTGTTAATGAATTAATATAAATAAAAAATAAATAAAAATAAATTCCTGGAATTTTCACTGGAATCAGTGGCATGGTTCCAGTTTCCCTTAAACAGCGGCAGCATATTGGTGTTACGAATGTCTATAGGCGATGGTATCCGTTTTCCATCAGATGGGCCGTCTGCCAGTCTGCTGAAGTCACGTAATAAAAAAAATCGATTTCTATTTCAGATTAGCAGCTGAAGAACAATTGTACCTCGAGAGGATGTTTCGTAGCGGCGTCGGCGTCGGCTGGCTGCCGCCTTACGCGCTGTATCCACCTTTAGGGCCCCCGTTGCCGATGGTGCCGACGCACGCGTCGCACGCCGCGCACGCGACGCACGCGCTGCACGAGGAGAGGGAGAAGGAGATCGCGCTGCAGAGGGAGAGGGAGCGGGAGAGAGAAAGAGAACGGGAGAGAGAGAGGTAAACACAACTGATGCTCTCGTATAATGTGGCCATAAACTAGAAATTTTAATTTACGCTTCATACATATTTTACGAGCGTATTATATGAATGTAATGTAATGTAGCAGTTTAGTTGGCAACAAAGAAGTAAAATACAGTAGCCGTCAAAACTATTTTGTTAAAATTAAATTTGTTAATATCTTGAATTTGTGTGTTTGTAATTAAATATGTATTGTTTTACTATATTTATATTTTTAATTTGCACTGAAATTATTTCTAAGAAAATGTTAGCATTTCGATTTCGATCATATTTTATGAACTTTCTAAAAAAAATGTTCATGTAATGCTCAAAAGTGTTTTGAAAAATACCTTTGGCTAGCTCTAATTTTCATCACGCATTTGCAAATGGCGTCACGTGGACTCCATTTGCAAATGCGCGCCATTTTCATATTAGAAATGTCCAAGGTTGTCGACGACTTTTCGACTGATATTTGTTTGTTTAATTACCTATTGTACTGTTTTCTCGCAAATGTGTTGAAAAACGTTGTATGACACACGTGCGGCTATTGGTTTTTACGAACTCGTGACTGTGGAAAGCCCTTGACTTGGTCTCGGGTTTACATTCGTCTGGTCGTTTGTAAATACCAACTCGCCGCATTATAGTATCATAAATTATTATATTTACGAAGCTAGCACGTACATTTTTCGATTCAGCAATTTAGGTGAATAGACGTGACAATTGCTTTTAATCCGGCTCGAAGGACCAAATTATGTATGAATAAATACTGAACAATTTCATCAAATTTCTGAAACCTGATTCCAGCGCTACCTGCCTGTTGCAATTGTGATACCAACCCAATAAATAAAATATTTTTTTAAAGATTAGTATGCGAGGCGGGCCGCAGGTGTAGTATAGAGTTTTACATATAATCAACGGAGGCCAATAGAATGTATTACTGTGCATAAAACATGAATTCGTCGTCGATGTATCGTTTAGAAACGGCACCTCGTTGCGCAGGGAGCGCGAGCGCGAGCGCGAGCAGCGCGAGAAGGAGCAGCGCGAGCGCGAGCGGGAGCGGGAGCGGCTGCAGCGCGAGAAGGAGTCGCGGGCGCGCGAGGCGCTGCGCGAGGAGCAGCGCGCGCTGGCGGCGCTGCACGCGGCGCACAGCCACGCGCACGCCGCGCACCAGCACCCGCACCCGCATCCGCACCTGCTGCCGCCCACCATGTACGGGCTGCCGAGGCCGCTGCTGCCGCCGCCGCCGCTGCTCTACCAAGCCAGGTCGGTGGCCCACCCTCGCTCCAGTCGAGCGTCGCGCGTCGCGCTCGGGCACATTCGGGTGAAGTCGGCCCGAGTCCGCGTGATCTAGAGAGAGCACACATTAAGATTTTTGAAATTCTACTTCTTTGGGCGCGTATGAGAGTAAATTTTTATATTGCGCGCGCTCACCGTCTCGAAAAAACCTACACCATGAAGTTAGCTATAGTCAACATATTAGTTTTTCAGTATGGCCGAGTGTAGTATGGTCGTTATAAATCATTTATTTAGTATCCTACATATATAAAAAAGTGATCAAAGGATTTATTTTAATTCTAATTCCAGTGAATTTCTAAAAAAAAGTAATTATATCGCTTTTTCTAATACTTGGGTGTGATTGTAGTATTTATTTTTCTAAGAGTTAACCTCAGTTTTTTATTGTACGGATACGGTCGGTTAAATAAATAAAGCCTATTTATTTAACCAATTTAATGAAGTATAACTTCTAACGCGTGTACATAAGTACACACACACTTTTTTGTCTTAGAGCTAAAACATAAGCAAACTGTCCGTCTCATGGAAAGAGGTTGGGTGAATCTCATGGGTAGCATCATCAACCGCATCACGTTTTCTTAAAACTCGTGCTAGATCATTCAAACTGATTAATGTTCGTTATTGTTACCAACAAGGCACTTGAAACGGATAAGTTCTCAAAGGATATATTGAGATTAAAATGAAAATGTTTGCAGGCCCGGCCTGTACCGGCCGTACCCGCCGTACGAGCCGGTGCGCGCGCCGCACCCCACCCCTCCCCCCGCGCCGGAGCAGGCGCCCCCCGCGGCCGCGGCACCCCCCCAGCGGCAGCCGACGCCGATACCCCCCACCTCGTCCGCGGCGCCCGTGCCCCTCACCACGCCCGCCGCGCCGGCGGCCGCGCCGACGCCGCCAGTCGTGCAGCAGACGCCGCCGGCGACAGACGGCGAGCAGGACGCGGACACGAAGGAGGAGGCGAGTACTTTTAAATTATATTTCACGTTCAAATTTATTTTATTTAAGTTTATGGCTTGGTAACTAGGCCTTTAAGCCAGATATTAGTTTACAATATAGTTTCTTTCATTTTCTTAAGCCTATGTGTAGCACAGCTGAACTGTAGGTAATCAGATAGTATCACTCAACGGAGTTCTTGTGACAACTCAAAAGGCCACATTTGACTATACAGCTCACATTTCTCACCAAAGACCTAATCACTACTCAAAAACTATCAATATCCTACAACTATTTTTCATTTTAGAGTAATTTTACACATTTTTAGAAAATAAAACTGCACAGCTCATCTCCTTTCGGTTCCCGCCAAAAACTCCTACTTGCTTATAAATAAAGCTTTGTTCAAAGGAATGGGATTGAAATAAGGGGACCATCGGAACGGTCACTCTTCGCACGAAACACATTTAGCTCAAGGCTAATTGTTTCACGACGTTATTATTGCTGAAGCAAGAAAGTCATTCCAGCAAGCCTCCGATATGTAAATAACTGTAAAATTTATTGTAATATCGAGGGGTGAAAGGCTATTTGTTTTAAGCGACATTTTGTGTGATACTCAACACCATGGATTTTTTAATCCTAATGTCTCAACTTAAAGAAATATAAAGAACCTGATCTCTAGTTTCAGTCTACAGATGTTCTTTTTTTTTTAAAATATGGGACATAGTTCGTTAGTGATGTGTTTTTCTGGGTCATTAGAAACTTTAAAATTTTCCCTCGACAATTTTTAAAAGTGTCGTTTAAAACAAATAGCCTTTCACCCATCGATATGATTTCACGACAAGTGCTATGAATGTCAAAGAAGCAAGTGAGGTGTGTAAGAATAAGCCTGAATGACGCTCTGTTGTTCGTGTCTACCCCGCAAGGGACATGGCGTAAAGTTATATATGTATATATGTATGATTTCACGTATTCAATTCCAGAAATATAAATGATTACTGAACGGTCTGAAATAGCGATATTGAATTATATATTTTTTTATTAGACACGAGAAAGGGATCAACGCGACAGCCAGTCGCGCGAGGGCCAATCGCGCGACCAGCAGCGGGAGCAGCGCGAGCAACAGTCGCGCGACAGTCGGCCGCCAGGTGAGGAGCAAGGCGCGCCGGAGGGCAACCCCGCGGCGGCTGTCTGACAACAGCGCACGCGCACGATATTCGCATAGTATTAGCAACAGGCCGGTTGAGATTAGCCGTTGAACGGTGATATAGTTTATGGGCTAGAATCGAGAGTTGATCGATATCACAGTGTTGGGGGAGGTGATCGGTATTCGCAGTGTAAATTGGTTAACCGTTCTAATTGGTTAACAGAGTTAATAGATATCACAGTGTCAACTGGTTAACCGTGTTAATTGGTTAACCGTGTCAACTGGTTAACCGTGTTAATCGGTTAACCGTGTTAATTGGTTAACCGTGTTAATTAGTTAACCATGATTACTAGTTAACCATAAGCTGTAATGTGGTTAACCATATTAATGGGTTAACCGCGTAAGCTGGTTAAACATTTAATTGCTTAAGGTTAAGCATTTGGTCAATGCCGTTACACCATTCTAAATCGCGTTTGACTCGAGCAAAATAATTATTTGATAAAACTTTTTGTTTTAATGGATTTACATTAAGTATAAACATACTTCAAAATAATCTAAAAATGATGTATTTGAACATGAATTTTATGTAAGAACTATATATACCATTGTTGGTACCCAATAATTGACATTTGTCCCCAATTTATTCAAAATTTTAATAAACCTTAATTTTTGAGAGCCAAATTCTTAATTAAACAATATTAAGAAGCTGAGAAAAATGATAAAATTTCTTATTATTTTGAATAAATTATCAATCAATGAATGACGTATGCAAATAAAAATTGATTATAATAGATTTTTTGGATACGTTTAGTTACAAAATTTTGATAAAAAAAAGAACATTAGTTTGTTTTAATACTTGAGATAACGTGTTTTAGTATGGACATGAGGACGGATATAATACTTATATAACATGTTGATCAGTCGATCTATGCCAGTTTTCTTTCTATATCTTAATATACATTCTTTTTTTTACCATTGCCATCAAATCAATATTAATGTTTGGAGTTCATAACAAATTTAAACGAATAGTAAGGTAAATTGAGTTTATAGTAAGATATAGAAACTGGGCAAATGTCAGTCGATTGAGATTACGTCAGCTGGTCTAAATTTATTTTTCACTTAACAAGGGCTTTGCGGGCCTAAAGAGCTCGCTTTTGGAGAATCGCCTAGTAGAATGGACACGTGTCATCCGACTGGGAGGTGTAAAGCATTACATAAACTACAATTTTTGATATATGTTATGCTTGCAATCCGTATTTGCGAAAGCGGCCGCCTGAGGCCCTCTGTTCGAGGACGTCAGTTGAATTTAGGTTCGTTACCCGGAACATTGCAGCTGTGTATTTTGAAAACCTAGCAAATGCATTCCAATGAATTTACACCAGTCATGGACTCCAATGGTATACCAATTCAACATATCTAGCACTTTCATTTATAGCAATATAATTTTTTACACACTCACACTCACTCGCTCTCACTCACACACACTATACAAACACACACAAGTGTATAATCCCCAATTTAAGCAATTTAACCTTATGTTATGGGTAATATAGAAGTAACTACTTTGGAGCCGATCCAAAACACCCACACTATGTATAGTAAATTTCGGAAAATAATTTCCGAAATGTACCCTGCCAATAATCGAACCCGGAGCCTCTGCGTTGCAGTGAGATAGGCCGGCAAAGGCTTAACCCGTTCAACCAGTCTTTCAATGGATATACTATCTTTAAAGTATTGGCAAGAACATTGCATCGGGAAATATCTCTAGCAAGACAATAAAGGCACAAAGATTCGTGGAAAAATAAACATCAGTTGCTATGGTTTTGAAATTGTACAGCTAAATGGCTAACACTGTTGTGCATAGATATTTAACCGACAGTTAAAATAAAATAATCACTGTTTAGCCATATAATTTTAGCAATTATTTTATTTTAATCACTGGTTCAATGTCTGTGTACACCAACCTTAATCTTTAACCGTCTTCAAATAGCCAAGAATTACATCCCAATCAATTAATCTCATAGTGGGAGGAATTAACTACTTTATAACAAACAACTCGATTGATTGAGCCCTAATGCTGGATATTAGACGGATCAACCGAATTGAATCAATCTGGTTGAAAAGTGAGCTACGTGCTTTTCCACCAAACTGGTTCAGTTGAAATGATACATATGTATCCGATGACAATGAAAGACTCCAGTTTGTGATTATATACATCATCACCAAAAATTTAAAGACATTAATGAACCGTCAATAATAATAATGGATTTAGGGAAGTTTTGTTGATTTTTCTATCTGTCAATTCATTGGCAGCGTTGTTTCTTGTTTTAACAATATATCACATGTGAAATAAGGTTTTTTTTTGTCTATCTTCTATCTAGTTCATCGGCGAAACTATTAATCTTTGTTATTGTACAATTTGTAATGTATAGCGGTTACTGTGAGAAATGTATTGTATTGTATCTATTGTTAACAGTGTTACATTTTGTAATTAACTGTAATAATGACTAAACTTAATCATTGTGATTAAATTATGACCAACCAGTCACCGAAACATTATTTGTCATTTTTTCATATTTTTAGGTTTTTATAACTGCCAACATGTATCTCTCATTTGTTGATTTATTCAGTGTTTATTTCAGGGCAATTGATTTAAAATTTTAACCCATAGTTCATATACTATTGATACTTATTTTGGAAATTCTCGAGCTTGTTGATTTATAATTATTTGACTAAAATAACAATGGGATTGAACAGTTGACAAAATCAGCCCTTTAAATGAATAAGTTAGTTAGAATGAAACATTTGACTGAATCGAGGTTTGGAACCGGTTTAAAATTGATCGTTTTTAACCGGTTGTTGCCTTAAAGATGGTGGCACATAAACCCGAATTAACCGGTTTATGGTTTTATCTCTCTACATGTATTGGTGTGCAAATGTAATGTAGAGAGCATTGTACTGTACTGCAGAGTAATTGTGATATAGAAAGGGATGTAAGAAGAAGAATAAATGTAACATGGCTAAAGTGGAGACATGTAAGCGGTGTGACATGCGACAAACTAATGCCACTGAAATTAAAAGGTCAAATAAATAAATCTGTCATACAACCAGACATGCTTGTATCTGTTGTGCTTAGTCCGAATGTTTGTTGAGAGAAAGAAGATTAAGTTGGTATAGGCATATAATGAGGAGGAATGAAAGTAACGTGACAAAAATAATGTTAAACTACAAGATGGCGGGTATAAATGTAAAGGTAGGCTAAAAAAAGTTGGATGGATTGTGTGAAGGATGATATGATGATTTGTGGTGTGACAGAAGATGTATTTCAGAATAGAGGAGTGTGGTAGGAAAAGACATATTGTGCCAACCACAATTAATTGGGATATGGTGAAAGAAAAGAGAGATTGATGTGCGACTGAAAACTTGTGGTAACCACATTGCTGTGTTTTAAAACCGGTTTATTCAACAAAATCTATTTAAAGTGCTTTGTGTTACCACAAACCGGTTGATTGAGCTTAAAGTGTGAACAGAACCGAAAGGAAAAGTTCCTATCTACTTTGTCAGTAACCGGTTCGACTGATTTTAACCGGTTTTCAAGCCTTGTACTGAATGAATCATTGGACAAAATTAAACGACCGACTAAATACATAGGGATTCACAAAAATAATGAAAAAATTAAATACAAATAATGTTTCTGGATTCGATTGGAGTAAACAACGGCGATAACAATTTCGACTAGAATTGACGAAATAAATGAAAAAAATGTATGTGATTTGCACATTGCTACGCTTAATAAAAACAATGTCGCGGATGCGATGCCACCAATTTGTAATGTAACAAATTAATGATATAATTATAAAAAACTGCTGTGAAAATTAATAAGAGTGTAAAACTGCCTGGTGCAGCTGTTTTTTCACTTTTGATCGGTTATTATGGCTTTCAATTGGCGAATAACAAATTAATTAATTTAAATTATAAATGATGAATTCTCAAATGATTTACGTTTAAAATATCACTGCTGTCAACATTTTAATATCATATCCTTTAAACAAAATCTAACGAATAATTAAGTATTGTTATATATTTTATTTAGACATTTACGATCTTATTCATGTTGAATTAGTGTAAGTTTATAGGCTTCTTTAAGGTTCTCGTGTAAGCTGATAAAGTTACTCTAACTCGATGTGAATTAAGACCGTTAAGTGGTGTTTACAAGGTTCATGCTTAACAAATTGTTTGTATGTCATTTAACCGGTCGAAAGTGTGAAAACGAAACGGTTATTTAAAAGAAAATGAATACTATATACCTAAATAACTTTTAGATGTATAACAAGATAATATCGATCGATATGGCACGAATTATTAATTAGGTACGATTGTATTGGGGAGGGGCTCGGGACGACGTTTTGGGCTGATATTCTGCATACTTATTGCGAGTGTTTAGTATGATAATAGAGAAAGTGTTAATTACCAAAGACAAGCACTATATGAGTTTCGCACTCGATATTTTGCTCTATGACATTTAATCGAAGGAGCTACATTTTTGAAGATATATATAGATGGATCAGAATTTACTTACCGACAAATCAGTATAATGTTTCTATTGTTTTGTTTATTTTGTAGTCATACAATTATAATAATAATATTGTTGTATGGGTATAAAATAAGAAATGTGTAGATTTTTAATATCTTGAATAAATTTATCGTTTGCCTCAATTACTTACTTTATCGATTTCATTGAAGTTTAATATAATTATGATTGTGCAACCCAAAGTGGGCGCCATTTAACTCGCACTAGGGATGTGTTCGGGTCGATATTATTGCAAATAAATATCTGAAAGTCACTAGTGTTTTTTTATATTATTTGTATTGGAAAGTTTTGGGTTCGATAGCCTTGTGGTTTGATGATTTTTTAATTGTAATTTTGACATTTAAAAATCATGTTTATTTTATACAAATCTGTATATATGTTTATATTTGTATGATATATAAGCATAATATAAAAAATAAGTATATACATTAATGATTATGAACTTTGTGGTAGCTCGAAATTGGATACAGAATTCTGCGCCAATGTCTGTTGCTGACTAAGAGTGGCCGTAATATTCGGCGTAAACTATACGACTAAAGAAGATAAATTGTCTATATTTTTTTTAAAATTGATTTACTATGGTTTGTAAGTACATAATAGTTATGAAATAAATCTTTGTATAGTTATATCTTAAGAACATCATAATGTTCTTTAACGGCTGAGATAAAAGGCCCAAAAATATTCTTCGACTTGTTGATAAAAGCACAAAAGTACTTACAAAAATACACATTGACTTGTAGATATTTATCGACATCGATGATACAGAATATCGACTTCAAAATGTATCGATCGTGGTATGTTTATAAAAAAAACATCATTAATATTTATTATATTGTGCGTAAGTGTTCGTTCGGGGTCGAATATACTTTTATTGGACGATATTTGAGGGCTTTATTTTTGGCTTTTGTCGATTGTATTTTGATCCTTTTCGATGGTGATTTTTGTATAGTTTAATATTAGCTGTCTACATTGGCAGCTGTTACATAAAATATATTAATGTGTTCTTTTACTCATAGCAATACAAAAAGACTGTCGCTAGATGTCGCTATGTTTCAAAACTATCGAATTGAAGTAATGAACTATTGTAGCACTGTACCATAAGCGCTTATTTCTAATATTGATTAATTATCAAAGATATTTTTATCGTCGGCAGTAGTTTTGATATAATTCAACCTTATGAAACAGTCGTTTTTCTCAGAAATTTAGTGAAATGACGAGAAGGTGTAGTTTTCATAGCGCTACAAAGTTATGTGAATAAAATGGTGGAGTTTGAAAAAAGTACTTTAATAACAAATTGTTTTTAATAATATCCGTTTTTGATAGGATATTTTCGAATAAATGATTTTCTTATGGTTCTGTAACCAAATAATAAAAACAGGACTCAAGCACTTGGCTGATTTATATTAGAATTACATGAATAGTTTTGGATTTGAAAATAATTTACTGTATATAGTACTAGGCGATCATAAATGATCAAGAGGTGAGAATATTCTCTATGATATCAAAATATACAATCGATTGGAAAGCTTTGCGATTATTTTACTGCATTTGTGATAAGACTTGATTTCCCTTGCAGTATTTTTTTATTGTTATATATATTTTCTTTTTATATATGTGTATAGTAGTAATGTATTCATCGATAGCGATCAGCCTCACGCGAGGCAGCTGACCCCGCACGATCGACAGACTGCAATTTTTATCGACAATTTGATTAAATTAATCCCAACACTAGCCGACGTCGGGTTTAATCGAAGCCAAACAGATTTTATTATAATTTTATGAGTCGTTGAGTTAAATATTTGTTTACTTGCATATAATATGTTGTTTAATGCCGCGATTTTTATTTTATTTTTCTGCTTCGTATTTACAAATAAAGAAAAGCAAAAACGGACGAGAGATAAGAAAAGAGAGTAGTGATTTGTCAGAAATTGTAATTTTATTTGTTATTTTTTCAGTCATAAATATGGTTTTGTTAAACATTGGTGAATTTTACATCAGATCTTATATATAAAAGTATAGGATATTTTTCATCTAGGAAAATGCAAAAGTAATAAACTACTATTTTCAAATAATGACAGCTTACTAGAACCTAAACGCCTGTTGCAAAATTCATAAAAGGCTTCGAAGTAAAGACGACAAACTAAACTATTCACAGATTCCATTCTAGTGTGACGTCACTTATTTTTTCAATTTAACATCAGGATATTATTAAATGAAAACAGCAGTTCCGTAATTAGCTTAAATATAATAGGATTTTGAAATTTGAATTTAGGATCAATAAAGTGAATCAAAGTTTTTTTGCTCCTTAAAGCAAGAGAAGAGTAATATGTGACGCTGTCTCTCTTGTAGGATTCAGAATTTTCGTGAAGATTTTTTTTTTGCTATTCATGGTATTCTTTTCTCTCACATTATATACTGTTTTAAGTTTTCTAATACAAAACTCGAAATACTCAAATTGTATATTTGAATAGAGTGCACATCTGTTTGGTTTCAATTTGGACTCTGGGCTATTAATGCCGGTCTTCTATGTTACTAACCATTCCTTTTTACCTTACTATTAGTAGAAATATGACATTAATGTATGGAGTTGGCTCTCCCCCGCATTAGCACATTGTATTCAGGAAGATATAAATTGATACTACTTAGGAAAAATCTTAATTCTACGAATTTCACGAATATCACGCGTTTCTCAAAAATGATTTGTTTTTTTGAAACAATGTGTCATACATTTAAATGTAGAAATGAAATGAATGAAAATATTTTTTTTTTGAAAAATTCGTAATGTTACTGTTACATGCCGACAAAAAGTAAATGCACTCTGCCTGCCATAAACCTGGTTTATTAACTCTCCCGCATTTGAACTTCTTTTGTTTACTTTGTGTTTAAAATTTGTAATTAAGAAAAACATTCTATTGTTATTGTACTTGTTTCATGGCAGTCATTAGGCAGGTGTGTCGAACTAATTCTTGTTGTTATTGTTTTGCGTCGTCATGTTGTATTTGTACAGAATAAAAGGAATGCCCGAACGGAGGGGTGAGGCAGTCAAGCGACGACTACTGTAGCTCCTAACATTATGGTTGAGTTTCAAAGAATATAGATTTATCTTAAGTAAATTCTGTCAATTTTATCTTCAATACGCGGGGATGATTGTAGCGAACTCTATATATGGTCGGTTCCTATATTTTACCGAGCGTTCTGCTTTACTATCAACGGTTAAAATTTGACATAAGTTCAGTACAAGTAATGTCAAAATGCAACCGATGGTATGGCAAGTGATTGATTAGTAAGATATACGAACCGGGCATTAGCTCCTTGAATCGGAATCATTAGTAAGGCAAATGAATGGTTATTATTAAGAACCGGTCATGTACAAAAAGGGACCGAAATATAGCTTTTTTTTATATAACGAATAAACAAAAAAATGTGAATTAAGCCTATATACGTTAACTCGTAGATAGTTATTATTAATTTAGCTTTTAATAGGTGTTCAAATAATTTTCAATTATTATTATTATTATATTGAGAAAAAAAAGATTTTTTCTTTTTTTTCGTAACGAGAACAGCATTTAGAGAGATGGTGCCGTGTATGTGTCAGTGTCAAGAAAAAAATCATGTAAATATTATTATTATTTAATAGCTAGATACGATATGGACAATACCTAACAAGTGAAGAAAAAAATTGATTTTATTGGAAATACAAGTTCAGTGAAATTAAAATTGATCACGTGCATGCGGGTCTCTGGGGTCGGGCGAGGCGGGGGGAGAGGGGGGCGGCTCCATTCTCAGTGCAACTTGGATATGGCAATTTTAATTTTTTCAAATATTTTTTTTAATGTTGCTCAATGAACATATTAATGGAACTTTCTGGTGAATTTTCCTGTCAAGTTTCATAGTCTTCACAGTGATACACAACTAATAATTCCCTCCCGAAGTACCCACGCAGTAGACAAATTTTAACAGCGGCGGCAAACTTCGATCTACCAATCGCAAAATGGAGTACTAGACGCGCCAGAATCTTGCGCTGTATTTGAGTGATTTGATCGTGTCCGACAGTGTACGAATCGTGTAAGCGAAACAGCCCACCTACATAAGTGGCATTAGCACTAAACGAATAGAATGAAAATATATGGGATATGGCATTACGTTATACTTAACGTGACGGTATGTGATACTCATACGTTTTGTATACTATTCGTCTGGCGTTAATGCCACTTGTCTAAGTGGGTAGACCTAAGAATGCATAGCAAACAATATTCTACCATTTCCGCTTGCGAATAAAGTTGAATATAGATTATTTACATGTTAAAGATTATTTCCACCAAACGGCTTGCATCCCATCGTATCGCAATGTATTTACATCTTCAACGATCTTAAGTCGTGTTCACAGTATTTAAGGTATATATTACCAAGTCACGTACAGTAGCTTGACCGCGATAGTCTTGCGTGATACGCGATCGTAGCCGACTTACATCGTCCTCGTATCCGTTCGGATTCTTTCGGCTGTCATCGTTTCTCATCGGATCCTTTCGGCTTTCGTAGTTTCCGGTCGGTTCCTTTCGGCTATTATCGCGTGCGCCCGTGGCTCAAAGCCGTGTCCAGGCGGCACCACTTATTATCGAAAAAGCACGCACTGCAGACGTCACTCAATTATGGATTTAGAAGAAAAAATATATGTTTATTGCAAAAGCATTCGTATCTTTCTGAAATAAATTTGCAAGCGACGGTAAGGAGCCGATTGTATGCGTCGACATCCTGTTGGGTGCGATCGGCTGTCGTCGCATACGTTCGTATCCTTTCCGATCCGATGCGATGCGAGCCGTTGGTGGAAATCAACCTTTACATGTTGGAAACCGGGTCTGCACTTTTCTGCGTAATTGAAAACTGCTCGGAATAATAATTATAAGTTGTGTAAATCTGTATTATTTTACTGACATCATTTTATGAAGTTTATGTCCAGTGTGGCCAGTTGTCGCAAAAAAATTTACATTAAAGACTTTCAACTAGGCATTAATTTTAATTGGGGTATATTCTTGATAAGTGTTGTTTTTTATTTTATAAATTAATATTATAATTTTTGGGGTTTAAGCTAATTATTTAAATACAATTGCGGTGAGCAATCCACAATATTAAGAATTGGCAACAGTAGCCTTGTGATTTTTTTACTGTCTAATTGGGGAACTAAAAGATTTTGAGGATTTTTTCACATGGTAACTTTTCAAAGACGTTGTTACTGAGAATGGATTAAAGTCTTTTTATATATTACATTTGACTCGCCTAGCACCGGAGTACTAGTTATTTTTATTTTTGTTTCACTACCTACCCTTTCCATCCCAAGCTTGAAGGTAGAGCATGTTTGCTATGTGATTATTTCGGCGGATGTGTGATATGCGTATAGACAACAGCATCTAAAAGACTTATAAAACAGTCATGGTAGCTTAGTGGTTAACGCTTTAGCGTTTGTAATGATGTGCGTCCGGATCCTGGTCGGGAAGGAAGAACCGCGTGGTAAAAGAAAACATCGTAAGGAAAACTGCACTTTAAGATAAGCGACGTGTGTACGCCAATTCAACTCTGACAAGCGTGGTAGCACATCAAGCTAATTTTTAAGCGGTTATTTTATTGTAGTTGCGTTTGACCATGATCTCGCTTGATGCTAGACGGGGATAGGTCATCCCATTCACACGAATCTTGAAGATGCCTAGGTTCTAGGTATCCGGAAAAATCCATTTTTGATATACGGTTTGCGGTCAGCCGCAACGTACCATATAGAAATCGCTTTAACATGAATTTTCGCACGTCACCACAGAGCACATGAAATACCTACACAAAAGTGGGTTATGTCGAATAGTATGTACGATTAGAGTTACTATGCAATATAAATATACTAGTTGTCCCGACAGACGTCGTCCTACCCGGAAAAGCTTCAATCGATATGCCGACAGCATTAAAGTTTAAAATTAACAAATAAAAAATAGGGGTTGATCGTAGAGGGTTAAAAAATTAGGGATGTATGTATTTTTAAATGTATCTGTATAATAAAAATTAAAATCTATTTTTTTTTAAATAGGGGTGATGGTGATAGATGTTTTCCGATTCTCGGACCTACCCAATATGCACATTTCATGAGAATCGGTCGAGCCGTTTCGGAGGAGTTTAACCACAAACATCGCGACACCAAAGAACGAGAATAACACAATAATAATCTAAAAGATTAATGAAAGTTTATTACACTAAAAGTGTTACAATTACAATGTTAAATATAGCACAGAAATATCACGACGACTCCAAGAGTTCCGTCCACGCCTGTCTGTGCTGCTCTGATTATCAAGCAGTAATTATTGACCACAATATATCTGCTCCTTGTCTAAGACTACCCATGTAGACTGCTCGAGCAGACTTCCCTTTGTACACTGCTGGTTGTAGACTGTCCTCTCCCTGCCCGAAGACCGAGTATTTAAGCCCCTGGTAGCGCGCCGCAGTGACTGCATCGGGTAATGCTTTGGCCCCACTTGAGTTTTCACTTCATAAAACCATCTTCCACCAACAGTATTAACTTCGTTTACTCAATTTCCGATATTCGTTCGCTTGATAATAAATGCCTCTACGTTGAGATCGTTATATGACTTCCGATATCCGGTTACTTTTTAAAAGAATTCTCTATATCCTATTTCAATAATACTTCAAACTCCTATATATATACGAGGGTGAAACAAAAACTTCTTAGAAGTGCATATATGGTATATAAAACCTTTTTAGAAGAAGTTCGATATTCAAATTAAAGAGCGTCAATCACACATATTTTGCCAGCTGTCACTTGTTTTTGTCAGGTAGTTCGCACGTAATAAATTGTTTTGCGCAACGAGTTGCTAAAAACGCAAAATTATGGATAAAAGTGAGTTAATAGGGTGACAAAATATGTAAGCTTGACAGAAATATCTACGAAAAAAAACTGTCATTCAGCAGATTTAGGGGATGATGCTGTACCCTTTTCTACGGTTGCGTACTGAATGGCTGAATTGAAAATGAGATAGATCAAGCTGTAAAGATGACCCGCGTTCTGGGCGGCCTTCAACCCCCGTTACGGAAAATATGTCAAAAAGGTTGAGAATCTGGTTTTGGAAGACGGAAGAATAACTATAAAACATATAGCTGAGATCCTAAAAATATCTTTTGGTAGCGTTCAATCTATTTTAATTCGTTGATTAAAAACGCGTTGTTCTAAATGAATTTCATTGAATTGCGATTATGTAGAAAATTAAAATGGTTTTGTTGAAATTTTTGCGTTTTTTAATATTGATTTTTGATTCACCAAGGTATAGACCAAGAAGTTTTTTCTTGTATAAAAAAATATTAACGTAAATTGACTATAGTCTTATCTATGATGACTGCATCAAACATTCTGTCAAAACATCTATCACACAAAATCTATAAATTGCAACATATGGCAAGACCCATACCAGAAATTCACAGGGATCTAACGAAACTGATCGAAAGCGAAGCGAAGAAAACCAAATCTCTTTACGATATCACCGTAGATAGAATACGACATAAGTCCAGCAAGCATTTGCTTCTTGGTACTATATCAGGATGGATGAGCGGTGTGTTTGTCGTCAAAGTAGGTAAGGGCCTAGTATACTATTTTGGCGATATCCAAGCAAGATTGCTCGACATTCACTTAGTTACAACATATTAAGCGGCTCTGTGTCATATGAAAAGCAATTTTCTACAAATTTTGAAGATCAGTTCCCATATTTTTCTGTGCTCTCCAAAACTTTCTTCATTATGCACGGTCTTTGGCGTCATTTATAGTGAGGTCATTGGGGCGCAAGACAAGCAGGAACGCGTCGTCCCCATAGGCAACAAGTTAAATCAAAACACTTTGAATCTTTATTATAACGAAAAACCTTGCCACGCCACTGACGGCAAGCCAGCGCTTCTTAGGTCTACTCCTTTTACCTGACGGACGAGATATGGTTAGACATTTTATTTCCTTGTTGGCCGATTTCATGATGAATAATCTAAACACAATACTTACTTGGGGTTAGAATTGGGTTCTACCATTGATGAAATTTTGTGTGTTTGAGTGGGTCCCGGGGCTGTTTAGATTCACAATTAGACCTAGTAGGTGACCCTAGAATCGGGTTCTAGATTTTTATTATTTCGGGGCAGGACAACGTCAGTCGAGGGCGCTAGTCGCTATATACAATATGAGGCCTGGCGGGCCGAGATCGGCATACGTGGTCGACGTGTGCCTAATGTAGTCTAGCTTGATTGCAGCTTATGTATAAGCATATAACGTGACGGCTCCTTGCAGGAATAAATTGACCCGTTCATTTATTAAACACATAATTATGTAGATAATATGTAAATAGTCCAAAGAGACTGTCTTTTTTATTTTATTGCACGAGTTCATCAGACAGCCAGACGGGCCACTTAGTGGAAAGCGGTTACTATCGCCTATGGACATTTGCAACACCAAAGGTACTACAAACGCGCTGTTGCTCTCTTAAGGGTGACTGGAACCTGGACACTAATGCCGGAACACAACTCAAGGTTGTTATGGCGACATACTTTAGACCAGGGGTGGTAGCCATCCAGTCGGGGAAATGCCCTACCACCCGGCTGTGGGTTGTTTTATCGCCCCTTACGACAGGCCGCCCGGCCGCAGGAAATTGTATTCTTTCTCCGTTCCTGCACGGATAAAATCTATATTATATATTGTCTTATGTATAATTAGATTTAAATGGATTCAAATATGTACGTTTTTACGTGATGACATTTCTCTCTCTCTAATTATGATGAGTTATATTATATTATATATAATATATATTATATTGAGTTGTCAATCCAATGTACGACATGAAATCTGGCCTTCAAGTCTAGTGGGCGAAAAGCAGGCGTTATTAGCCACAAACGCATTTGTAAACATGAAATTTCGTAGGTAAAATAGCTGCATTTGGACTCGGTGGTGGTATCCTTCTTCTACATTTCGCTTCAGAATATGGCTACATCAACGTTAACTGGGAGCGTGTTCGAGAAGCAGCCAATCAAAGCCAGGCAATGTTCGAGAAGTTGCTAAACTTGATCAAGAATAACAGTTGTTATTCCGTTGGTTTTTTAGGAGGTTTCTTCTTTGGTGTCGCATCTATGTAGGTCAAAGGTGAAATATTAAATACAGTTCTTTAGTTTTATTGTGATTTATTTTAAACGATTGACGGTATTACATTACGGCCCACTTGACGGAAAGAGGTTACCATCGCCTATGGACCTTTGCAACACCAAAGGTGCTACAAATGCGCTGCTCCTCTCTTAAGGGAGACTGAAACCGGTCACTAATGCCGGAACACAACTCAAGGCTGTTATGGCGGCATACTCTGACCAGGGGTGGTAGCCATCTAGTCAAATACCCTACCACCTAGCAATCGGTATCTAATAAGAAGACTAAGACATAGATATGGACGGATGAGAGTAAAAAAAAGTATGCCAGAAAATGGCGAAACATGTTCTCACTTTACTACACTGGAAGATTGACGAGCACCAATGTTAAGGTAGATTGTGCTAAGGATGACATGATGATTTCTCGTGTGACAGAAAATGTATGCTAGAATAGAAGAAAAAAGATGCCTACGACCCCAAATAATTGGAATAAAAGGAAACTGACTTCGGATCTGACTTTTAGGGGATGAAATACAGCGAATTTCACACATTGGAAACCGTGAGGCAATGTTTTTCAATATATTTTCTTTCTGATGCAACGCTCATTAATAACCGGTTGCTATATCTTAACTTTTCATTCTCCTGCCTTATCATCGGTAGAAAGTTGCCATTACTTGTTCCATACAAGCTTAGGTCATTTTTTATAGATAGACATAATAAACGGTTATTTTAAGACATACGAACGAGCCCTAAGGGACCATCCAGAAATTAAGTCACACAAATTTCATGATTTTTTGACTCTTTCCCGTCCTTGTCACAGCTGGTGACATTCGCGAGACACCACCCGCAGTGTGATAACAAATATTTTGCAATTTTATATGGAGGTTTTTTTTAGCAGTTCCATTTTGAAATGTCACTCCGTGAAATTTAGGACCCCCTAATAGAGTGAGATCTCAGTCACTGCAGACTTACGTGATTTTTATTATTTATATTTAAATCTTAAATTTTAATAACATAAAGCTGAAGAATTTGTTTGATTGAACGCGCTAATCTCAGGAACTACTGGTCTGATTTGAAAAATTCTTTCAATGTTAGATAGCCCATTTATCGAGGAAGACTGTAGGCCTTGGCTTGTAGGCTTTGGCTGTAGGTAGGTAGTATATATCATCACGCTAATACCAATAGGAGCGGAGCACCAATCAAGAATGTTTCAAAATCGGGGAGTTTTGAAAATAAATTCTACGCGGACGACGTCGCGGGCGGAAGCTAGTGTTATTATATTATTCATTTATTGATAAAACAAATAATAACAATTAAGTTTTAAAAACCCATTTTTTTAAAACTGAAAGTGAAGTGTGCTTGGTTATTTGGTTATCCTTTATGATAAAAATAAAAATTCATAAATTACTAGCGGCCCCGGCAGACGTTGTCCTGCTCTGAAAAAATAAAAATCTAGGACCCGATCCCAGCGCCACCTACCGGTTCCAATTGTGGATTTAAACTATCCGGGGACCCACTCAAACACAAAATCACTAAAGGTGATTAGGAGCATTCTAGAACCCGATCTCAGCGCCACCTACCGGTTCCAACGGAATAAAAAGTATCCTGTTTCCTATGTCCGTCCCCTGGTTCTAAGCTACTTCCCCACGAATTCACGGCCAAATCGGTACAGCCGTTCTTGAGTATTAAATAGTGTAATTAACACGACTTTCTTTTATATATACAGATTTATTTTTCTAATCATACAAAATTGCCATTCTGTATTTCATAGACAATATCTTCACAATAAGATCGAACTTGGCGGATACATTTAGGGGTTTTCTTGCGTTTCTGGCAACTTCCAGCAATGAGAGTGAAATAAAAATCCAACAAGTCCTGTGGTATTGATGCCTCTTTCTTCAAATCTTTTGCAGAAATATTTTTAGGTAATTTTTTGTTTTCGCTTCGGACTATTGACCTTCGTAAAATTAAAGCAGCTTTTTGTATAATATCTTCATTTTTAATCCTTTGTAATGATTGATCGTCCACCGCAGTGATATATTTGGGAGCTAATATTTTTTTATGTTGAATAGTGAAGAATTTTATATCATTACGAAATTCTTTTAATAACTTATATTGTAAATGTTGTGCTGTAAAATTAATTGGCTTGTTTCTTCCACTTCTTTCAAAAATATCAAGATAATGTTTATGAAGATATGTTAAAGTATAGCATCGACCTTTTTCGATCACATTTTCTCGAATGAAAGCTATGATTTCATCAAAAGTTATTCGATGGTATTCACGAAGTTCATGCCAGATAGTCTTCACTACAGATTTAGTGGACGACATTATTTTATTTTGGAAATTCTTTTGACATACATGATGATAAAAAATATTTTGATTTGGATAGCTTGCTACTTTATTACGTAATTCATCGTAGTTTTCATTTTCTTTAATCACATTAAATAAGAAAGTTTCTTTCCCAGTGGAATGCAACGGCAGTTTTTTTAATTTATGTTTTTTAGTTTTTTGATCACAATAGATACAAACTGAACTCAAAGAATCGATGCTTTTCTCATTTTCGACTGGAACATCGACTTTTAAAATTATATCATCATTTTCTAACTGTTCACAAGTTTCTTTAAACGTTGATGGTCCCGATTCAACTCCAGGTATAATCTTTTCCTCAGGTGTTTTAGTTAGCTCCGGTATAAAACTAGTGGAAGACTTTGTAGACTGATTATCAGTAATGTTTAACAACACTTCATTTCCAGTAGATTCACATGAATAGTATTTTTTCATCAATCCAGTAAAAGATTTATAGCATTGTCTGTGAAAACCCATTTCATACAGTACAGTTGGTAAAACAACATCTTTGTATTTTAGGTTATGATACTTTCTCAGTTGTAATATCTTTTGACACTTTTTTAAAGTATCTTCCTTAAATAATAATAAATTATCCCCAGGATTTTGGCAGAATGAGCATTTAAATTCATTTGCCATTTTAATTAAAATACAATAAATATATATACCGTAAACGCCATTAAATGTTTTAATAATTGAAACACTATTGTTTACACTCGTTTGTTATAAATAGTTTTTCCTTATTTATGCACTTCATTCACGAATATTAGGTTAGAAATGGACCGAAACATCAAATGTATGATAATTTTATATTACGTAAACACTATAAAAAGTTTTAATTATTGTAACACTACTATTTACACTCCTTTATTATAGTTTTTATTGATTTATTCACTTTTTCTTTCACGAATATTAGGTTGCAAATAAACCGAAACGAACAGTGATATAGTAGAGTAAAAAATAATAGCACACTTAACTCGGAGTATATTCAGAGAGATATTGACGCGCAGTCGCGCAGGGTGCGTCTCACTTGTACTTATACACTTGAATAACGCTCGAATGCTCTCGCTCTCTCTCTCGCACAACGGAACCTTAACGAGTCTGGGAGTATGTCTGGCCCATTAAATTTGTCTGGCTCATTGAAAATAATTTTAAAATACTATACTTGATAATATATATAAAATTCAGCCTTGCTAAAATGACGTAAGTTCCCTCATTTTTTTTACGACTTAGTGTCTGTCAAAAGTTATGGCACAGGAAGTGTCTGGCAACTGTATATAGTCCATTTTAATTTTTAAATTACGCCATCTGGGAAAAAGGGGTCAAAACATTTTTTTCGCGATATCTCGGAAACTGTGCGTCTTACAAAAACATTGAAGTTATAATTTGTAGCAAATTGTTTTGACTACAAATTATAACTAATAAATAAATGTTTATATAACTTTTTACCCTAAATTAAATATTAAAGAAGTTATAAGCAAAAAGTGAGATTTTTTTATTCATCCCTAACTCTTTTTTTTACCATAGAACTTACCAAATTTAACTTATCGAATGTTAAGCAGGTAGAAAAGGTCCCCCGTTTTCCCCGCCATCTATGAGGTAGAGTCCGTAGGCGTGTTTTTTATGTATGTTTTATGATCTGGCGAAACATGCAGCAACATTATGGAAATATCAAAGTTAATGGAAGAAAATGAATTTGAAGATGAACTTCCAACTATGACTCCAATTTTAACTCCTGTCGTTCCTTAAACTTTCACATTTGACGTTGATTTAGATTCTGCCTTCGAGCAACCTTCGAGCCTGGATCATCGAAGAAAAGTCGATTAGAGTAGCTAGCCAATAAGTGATTAAAATAAGCAAGATGTCCGTGGAGTAGGCCTACTGGGGATACCACGTAAAAAAAAACGCGCCTACGGACTTTACCTCATAGGTGGCGGGGAAAACGGGGGACATTTTCTACCTTCTTAACATTCGATAAGTTAAATTTGGTAAATTCTATGGTAAAGAAAAGAGTTTGGAATGAATAAAAAATTTCTCACTTTTTTGCTTACAACTTCTTTAATTTTTAATTTAGGGCAAAAAGTTATATAAACATATTTGTAGACAAAACAATTTGCTACAAGTTATGACTCTACAAATTTGTTGTAAAACGCATAGTTTCCGAGATATCGCGAAAAAATGTTTTCACCCCTTTTTCCAAGATGGCGACCAGGGGACAAGGGTGGCGACCCCACAAACTTGAGGTTAAGCTTCTATTGACCCCCCACACATGTCCCAAAAATAAAATTGCGTCCTCTAAGAAATGCAATATTCGGTCCTTAAATTGTAAGATTTCAATGGATTAATGTCTTTGTTTACAACAATATCATATATGACATATGTAAAAACTAGCCTTGCTACTTTGACGTCAGTTAGCATGGTTTTTTCCACCTTTGATACCAGTTACATCAAAAACGGCCCCGCATTCAGCTTAGCGAGTATCTATACCTTTCTAAGTTTATACCACCGATCATAAAAATTTCATCTTTCCTAAAATCACGTTAAGTGGGATTTGGACTGTCGTGTTACGTAAATTTATGAATGGCCCCTAAGCTTGATAAGGGAAAAAAGGCTACCTAAACGACGCATATTTTCCAACCCGGGCGCCAGGATTGCTATTGGAATAGCATTACAATAAATAATAAAGAAAGAAAGCAAAAATGACTGAATACTATATTTTGGACGAGTATAACGTTTTTATCTTGCCATACTTGTAAGGAATATATACGTCACGTCTTAATAACTATAGTAATATTTTTCTATCCCTTTATTGTTGTCTCTGTCTTATTGAATATGCAGTGTTTGCTACAACTCCATTAGTTCTTCAAAAGTCATTCTGTAACATACTTCTGTATAAAACTTTAAAAAAAGAACTTGAGATATAAATAGAACAAGAACTATAAAGAAAAACAAATTTTACCTAGACGTGTTGCTGGGGAGTTTCTTGTCGCTTTTTCTCCTTAACAGCAATAACACGTTACGAAGCGATGTACATAGACTAGGAAGTAAAATTAAATTTTAACTTAATATGTCTTCAAAATGTCTTCAGTGGAACTTATTTTGAATAAAATCTTTTGAATTTGAGTAATAGCGCCGTATACTAATTAATAATCATAGTAAGAAGAAAGAACAAATTTTGAGAACATGTACGCCGCATTTCAAGGTCGAATACTGGCGTCATAATGTTGCCGTAATGGTTTTCTAGAGACGATTATGGTACAATTATGAAGCCAGTGAATGACCATCGTTTCACTATTGTAAGAGCAGACCTGGGGCCTAGGATTAGAACCAACATCATTGGAATATGACGCGGGTGCGTAAGTACTGGGCTATTGCAACTTGGATAGAGTAAGTACTTCATTAGATATTAGTAAGTATAGATGAGATAAATCTAGAAACACGATAATTTGGGAGTCTTCTTCGCTTTCGCCTCTTTATGGTACACTATTTTTTACAATTTCCGTAAAAAATATGGGACATATTTTGTTTACGTCAAATAAAAATTATAGATATCAAAGTTTTTACAAATGGGGGCTATTCTATTACACCAAATTCTAATATTTATACTAATATATAAAGCTGAAGAGCCTGTTTGATTAAACGCGCCAATCTCAGAAAATACTGGTCTGATTTGAAAAAATCTTTCGGTGTTAGATAGCCCATTTACCGAGGAAGGCTATATATCATCACGCTAATACCAATAGGAGCAGAGCACCAATGAAGAATGTTACAAAATCGGTAGGTTTTGAAAACAAATTGCAAGCGTACGATATATAACTATACATTTCCCGAATAAGAATATTATATTGTTGCGATAATACTATCAAATAGTTATGTATATAACTCCTATGAAGTAGTTTTTATGTAAGTGCTTTATGCTAATGTGCAGAAACGGAGAAAGAAAACAATTTCCTGCGGCCGGGCGGCCTTGCGTTAGAGGCGACAAAACAACCCATAGCCAGGTGGTAGCTACAAACCCCTGGTCTAAAGGATGTCGCTATAACAACCTTGAGTTGTGTTCCGGCATTAGTGACCAGGTTCCAGTCTCCCTTAAGCAGCGCATTTGTAGCACTTTTGGTGTTGCAAATGTCCATAGGCGACGGTAACCGCGTTTCATCAAGTGGGCGGTCTGCCTGTCTGCTGAACTCATATAATAAACAAAAAAAAAAAAGTACAATAGAAATAATTACTAGGGGTTGAAACTCTAGTTTATCTACAAAAGAACAAGTTGCTAGTTGTTGCCGGCGGTGAACACTAACAGTTCGTTTTTATTGTTATTTAAAATCTAAATTAAAAAATTCAATCAACGTCTTACTATTATTCAACACCTAATTTAAAAGTTTCATAAATCAAATTAGGCTGGTGTACATACACATATTTAGCCGTATAATTTTAGCCATTATTATTTTAGAACGATCGGTTAAAATGTCTATGCATAACCCACTTTATCAATTAGAACATCCTATAAGAATTGAAAATAATGCTAATATTGAATTAGTGGACAGAGTTACAACAGGAAGTTGATCCTTGCATGAAAACAGTGGACTTCACTAACCTTTCGATTCACTTTTTCCTGGCTCAGTTCAGGTTGCAGCTCGCAGAAGAACACAGCATCGATTCCAAATCACTGGGAAAACCTTTCACATCGTAAAATATATTATTTCACGAATAAAGAGATCAAAGCCAATTAGTACCTATGTAGTTTGATTTATGACCACAGGGAAAGCTGGTTTATAGTTACCTGTTGTAATACAAGTCTACACATATCTACAATAGCCACCAGTTTCACACAAGGGGTATTTATTATTTGTAAATTGATGTGTAAGAAAATAAATGAATAAAGTTTCTAAAGTCTGATATCTCAAGATAAAAGTCTACATAGTGCGTAATATGACCGTGGTCAAACGATGACTGTTCGAATCTCGAATATTCAAAATGGCCGTCCTTCGCTTCTCGTCGGCCGTCAAATCGAAATGAGGGTAGATTTCAAAATCAACGCATAGATATTTTACCTACACTGCACTGTATATTACAGCGTTTACAATTTTAAACATGTGAAATTTATACATAACGGTAAATTAAAATGAGACAACAGACGCCATTTTGATAAAAAACTTTCTATTTTAAATTATATTGGCCGGAAGCAGGTCCATTGGCTCGAAGAGAATTTTTTATTTTTATTTATTTATTCATGACCATAGAATCAAAGTCTTTCAGTCGGAAACATGTTATTTAATATGTCTTCGTATAGTAGTGCAGTTGTATTACAGGCTACAACCGACGCCATTCAATGGAGTTCTTGTGAAAACTTGAAAGATCACATCTGACTATACAGTTCACATTTCTCACAAAACACATAATTTCTACTCAAAAACTATCAATATCCTGCAACTATTGTTCATTTTAGAGTAACTATACACATTTTTAGAAAACAAAACTGCACAGCACAACGTCTCCTTTCAGTTCCCGCCAAAAACTCCGAAGACAATTTAAATCATTTTAGAGTTGCCACACATAAATACTTTTTTTTTTTTTTTAATTAATTTATTCATGACCATAGAATCAAAGTCTTTCAGTCGGAAACATGTTAATTAATAGTCTTCGTATAGTAGCGCAGTTGTATTGCAGTCTACAACCGACGCCATTCAATGGAGTTCTTGTGAAAACTCGAAAGTTCACATCTGACTATACAGTTCACATTTCTCACAAAAACACATAATTTCTACTCAAAAACTATCAATATCCTGCAACTATTGTTCATTTTAGAGTAATTATACACATTTTTAGAAAATAAAACTGCACAGCACAACGTCTCCTTTCAGTTCCCGCCAAAAACTCACACATAAATACGAATGTTCAGTGTTGTCAGGCTAATAACTAAGAATAATGAAACATAAATAAAATGAGTTTTATATGTATGCAAAAACCTACGGTCTTATTCATAGAGAGTAAAAGTAAATTTGAACGCTTCTTTATGATTCTTAGAGAAGAGTTCAAACTTACTCTAAATCTTAACTTCTAACACTAGAAGCTATTCCGGCGCTGGCAATATTGCTATTAAAAAAAAAAACCCACGGACACAAAAAAAAAAAAAAAAGACTGGTTTAGTTAAGACCGTTAGTCTATACTATTGTAGTAGTGCGCTTATAGTAAGTATATAGTTGTTGTATTTTTTTACACGCATTTCCTTTCCAAGAGCATGTTTTTATTTTAATTTATTGTACATTTTTGGAAAAATTATAATTGCTATGGGCTCGATATCGACAATTAGAGAAATTTTCAGAAATGATGGAAAAATATATTTCTTGCGGCAATGTTTATTTTTGGTTAAAAACGTTGAATGTTGCCAGGTCAAGCTTTGTGTGAATATGGCTGATGACTAATATTGGTCTATTTTTAACCTTATATATTATTTTGTTTACATTGACAAGATTTCTTGACGCTGGCTTAATACAATTTCTAATTATGATCAAAATGCAGTCTGTCGTAATTAAAAAAAAAAAAAAAAAAAAAAAGTAATTTAAGATCATAGAGTTTAGCTTATGAAAGTCGAGACAATTATTCACTCAATCTATACTTCAATTATAACTTTTTACATGGCATTTTACCAAAACCTTGTCGTTATTGCTGTCATTTTTGTTATTTCGGTGTAGTTTTGTTTGAGCATTTACGAACTTAAAATATGAATAAAACCATTAAAAGTGAATTGCGGAAGATATTGTTTTGTACAATTTCCATATTCAAGAAAAACGAACATAGAAATGACGCTGACCCAATAAAAAGAATATATACATTGTGTACAAATACTCTATGATATTGGAATTGCCATACTTTTGTCTCAATCTTTCAGTTTGTATTTTCATTAGCCAGATTGTAATAGTTTTGTCGATGAACGGAGTTAAGTCCATGTCTTACATACACTTGAATAATATCAGAGAATAACTTTTAATCCAATATATCTTTCGATAAGTTGATTTCACGTTGTGTAATGCCGCATTCAAATGTCCACTCCCATGGCAGCAAGCAGGAGAGTGGCGAAGGAGGTGGGCAGCGCGAATATCTTAATCCAGACTATGTTGAATCGCATCGTGTAAACGAGAATTAAAATAAGATAATTTAAATATGTAACATAAAATAAATTAATATATAGATATTTTTAGGAACATGATAGTAACTGATTTTTTTGTGTTCGCAGTAAGACCACCAATGACATGTCTACAAACAGCAGATCAAGACATGCCGGCTGCAACTGAAATTTCAGACCCAGATTTCAAAAACAACGAGACAGTATTCGAAAAGCCTTTCATATCACCTAAGACAATTCTTCATTCGCCAAAAATTTCCCCCTCTTCAATCCCTAATCCTAGTCCTAGCGTTACCACTAACAAACAGATTGATCCAGGATATCCTAACTATGGGGGTTACTTATATTCTATCCCTGGATACTCAGCTTTTCAACCTGTGTCATATCCTGGTGTGGTGCAACCAACTCAAGCGCCACTTCCAACTCCTACGTTAGATAACACTCCATTTTCACCTGTAGCTCCACCAGTAGAAGAGATTAAAGAAGACAATGTAGAAATTAATACATCTTCAGACAAAACTATTGAATCTCCACCTGCGACAACTTCAGAAGTAAAAGCAGTTGAGTCCAAAATGAGTATTACGTCACTATCACAAGGTTCAGGGGCAACTGTTACTATACCAATCGAAAACACCATGAAAGATATCAAAAAGAAACCTGAAAGGTTTAGCCTTAAAACAAGCATACCAATAAGCAAGATAGATATAAAATGTGTTAATAATCAACCTGAAATATTTCAAAAGAAGCCTACAGTTTTTAATCCAGCTTTTAATAACACAGAAAGTACATCTAGAGTTGAAATTCAAAGTAATATAATTATAAAACCTCCTATAAAAGAACCAGAAGTTAATGAAAGTAATCCTCTTCCTCATAATAGTACTAATATTAGTACTTTATTGAACGCTGCTGAAGCTATTAATAAAAGTGATAGTCAATTTCGTAAGCCTGAGCCCAAAATAGAAAGTAGTGAATCAAAAGAAGTTACACCTATCGCCAGGCCAGTTTTTAACCCAATGAATATTGACAATAAAGTTAGTTTTCCTAACAAACTAACCGAAACAACAACATTTCCAGAACAAAAGAATCAAATAGTTTTCATTCAAAACAAAAATGCAAATCCAAAAATGTTGCTGACAATACAACAGCAGAATCCACAGGTTTTGTTGCAAAGAACAAACTTCGAGTCAAAAAACTTGCAAGCTCCTTCACGATTGTCAAATCAAAGCAAGAAAAGTAAGGATGACGAGGGCTCAACCTCCAAAGTTGTAGCACTGAAGAGATGTCATCAAGAAAATTGCGATGAAAACGATTTCGAAAATTTGATCACAGAGAATCAAATTTACGGAAACAAGATAGTCGTGAAGGAGAAATCTCAGGGGACTCAACAAGAGCAGGATTTAAAAAATAAAAAAATTGAAAAACAAGGCTCAAATGAGACTAAGAACGTTATTTTACAGCCTAACTTTTTATATTTGAGTAATGTACAATTTCCAACAAATCTCATGATGATTAAGAATAATAATAAAGTTAATAACGAATCTAAAGTTTTCAATGAAAACAAATCTGTTGAAGCCAGTACCAATACCGCAGACCTTAACCAACCAAAACCTAAAACACACACTACTGAAATCACTGTACTTAAAAAAAATAACAATGTATTACAAACGGTAACAAGTAAGGGGAAGACGGATTTGTTAATACAAACAAGTCAGAAAGTTATTATGAACCCTCATATCGTTTATCAAGTGCCTATGTTACTTAACGCAGATAAGAACCAAGATAAAAGTACGCCAGTTAATAGAGAATACCCGCAAATTATTGGAAAGAAGAAAGAATTTCCTAAACAATTCGAGCAAAAAAATGACAAGCTTTTCATCGCATGCCCATATCAAGTAGATTCAAAATTACAACCAAAGATAGTCATAACAAATATCAGGCCAAAAATTACAAAAGTAGATGAGATTAGTTCATTAGATCTGTACGAAAAACGAAGAAAACTAAGGCGACTAAAATATCTATCTACTAAAGACATTAAGGAAGTAAAAAACGAAGCAAAGAAACAACAAGATAGTGTTAGATATGTCATTACGCCTGATAAAATGAAACATGAGATTTATAAAGAGTTTGTTAATACTAAACTAAAAATGTATGAACTGTTATCAGATAGTGACAGCGATTATGATGGAGACATGAAGGAATACGAAAGTATTATAAGAGAATATGGTTATCCTAAAGATGGTGAGAAAAGAAAAGTGGAGTTTCTTGCTTGTTTAAAATTAGCTACTCGTGACGTATATAAAGGTAATTTTAGAATTATTGAAAAATATAATTATTTTGAAAACTAAAGTAGTGATTGAGAATTAAAATAATGAGGATTTCAAAAGTGTTACTGTGTGGATTTTTTAAACTTTAAGTTGATTTTAAATTCGATATACAGAAATAGATAAAGTTTTAATATTGGTTCATCAAGTAAATAAAGTTCAATGAGCTGAGTCTATAATGGTGGTTAATATGAACTTTAATATTCTCCTTTTTAAAATTATTTTATAAACATCATTCTTGGATTTATTTTTACTATTACAGAAAAACAGCTAGAGCTTCAAGAAAGGACACTGAGAACCGATGCAGTTGCTTCAGCTTACATTGCTGCAGGAAGACTTGACAAGCTATCAAACGGCATATTCGAAAATACAAAACAAACGTACCCAACACCATCTGAAAGAAAAATTCAACCCTGCGACGATTTAGAAAAAGAGAATGCTATAACTGTGCAGAAGAAACGGGCGTTCCTATCGCAATTGAGGTTAAAAGCAGTATCTCAACAATATAGAGAAGGTAAGCGAACACGTGTTAATAATTTTGTGTTTTTGTGATGATTTCATTTGTTCTTTAAATATTTAGCAATCATCAATTGTTGTAATACATTATTATCAATTACAATAAGAATACATTAAATCGTTTATTTAGGTTTCGATAGATCCGAAACTATCCCATTATTGTTGATAATATCAGTTATTCATTTCACTCGTCTGTACTTCGATTTGAATTCTGCAAAAGATCCCAATTGTATAGGATAAAAACATTGTTTTTGGATTAAAACATATCTATAATTTATTTTAATTCATCCTTGCTGATGGTAAGATGTTCATTTTAAAATAGATTATTTCCATAATTTACCCAATTCTTATCAACAAAAAGTTATGAATGAGCAAAGTAGGTAACAGCGATTTATTGAACCTCCTAGTCATTATTCACTATCTCTGTCTAAATTGTATTTATCTATCAATATTTCAGTTCTGTTTTGTCAATATATGTGGAAGAATTAATGTGTTTAGTTTTGATAATTTACTAAGAGATGGCGCCACCGTCGTTTTGCATCGCGATATGGTTTATGTATCGTGTAGTTACTTGTATTATTTGATTTTGTCAATAAAGAGTTCTTACGTGTTTGCATTTCAAGTGCGAGTGTTTGAGTTTTTTATCCCTGTGTATAGTGAATTGTGCAGTGCTAACATCTGGTGCCGAAACCCGGGATTCCCAAAGGCCCCCAAAATTTGGGGCTTGTGGTGGTATGTAGTGCCACGATGTTCCTTCATTGGCTAACAATAAACTTACTTCTTTAGGAAAATCCGAAATTGCCTTATTGAACATATTTCTCAACTCTTTGTCGGCGCCAACAAAATTGGTCCCATTATCGCTATATAAATCCTTACAGTGTCCTCGTCTAGATACGAATCGGCGAAAAGCTCCGATAAAACCTTCTGACGTTAAATCCGATACAGCTTCAAGATGCATGGCACGTGTGACCATACATATGAAAATACAAATATAGCCTTTATAAGCTCGTGAGCCTCTTCCGGGTGCGTATCTCATTTTAATAAATCCTGTGAAATCTACTCCGGTGGATTTGAACGCTCTCTCCGGCTTAAGCCTTACTGCTGGTAGTTGACCCATAAATGGGTTTGTCTTCTGCCGTGAATATCTGAGACAGGTTATGCATTCTCTATAACATTTTTTAACCTTATCTCTTGCTCTCAAAATCCAGTACTTCGATCTTAAATAGTTGAGCATTGCTAGAGGACCTCCATGCAATGTTTTCACATGAGCATCCAAAATTATCAATTTTGTGATGTGACTTGCACCAGGTAGTATTATGGGATGTTTCTTTTCAAAACATTCTTGAGAGTGCTCTATGCGCCCGCCGACTCTTAACAAATCATCTTCATCAAAAACAGGGCATAGTGAATTGTGCAGTGCTAACATCTGGTGCCGAAACCCGGGATGATTGGAAAGGACTTAGAAAAATCGTGAGTAAAGTGAAAGAGTGAACAATAAGTAAAATTTCTAAGTGTTAAATTAGTTCAAAAAAAGACTTAGAATAATTTCGTTATTTTTGGACTTGTAAAAATTTCGTGAATATTTCAAAGACTTAGAAAATTTCGTGTTGTGTTAATATTGACTTAGTCTCCGGACTGATTAAGGGACTTTGTCACCGGAGTGATTACGACACTTAGAAAAATTTCGTAAAATTTGGACATAGTCTCCGGACTGATTACGGGACTTTGTCACCGGAGTCATTGCGACACTTAGAAAATTTTGCGAAATTTTGGACATAGACTCCGGACTGATTCATCGACTTAGAAAATTTTTGTGTTTACATGACATTGTCATTGGGACTTATGTAGTGACACTTTGATAATACAACTTATACAATTTACTTATTATTGAACATAGTTTTTGGAAGTGATTGGAACTTTAAAAATAAATTACAAGTGCTACTTTAAGAAGTTGTTTGATACAATTAATTCGGTGGACATTAATAGTTGTTCGTACAATAAATTAAAGTTAATTTTACTTTGCTATTTATAAGTGTTTTGAAAGAAATCAATAAAGATGGAGTCATTCCTTTCACAACAAGAAGACTTATTCGAACGTTTAGAAAATGCTTTTTCGAATTATAAGAAAACCCCTAAAGAGAGGTTAACACAGTCGTACATAGAAGCTAGATTAGACAGTTTAGAGAAAATGTGCGCGAGATTTAATGAGAATCATTACAGTATAGTAGGAGGAATTAAGAAATCGGAACGTATGAAACTAACATATTTCGAAGAGAATTATTTTGACGAATTCGAGAACATTTACACAGACTACAAGGCGAAGATGAAAGATGAACTTGTAAAATTCACCCAAAAGGAAGTAGTGCCGTCTGTCTGCGTTACTACTTCTACTCAAGCTGTCTGTGATGTGAGGCTACCGCAAATTCATCTGCCTAAGTTTTCTGGCGGATACGAAGAATGGCAAGAATTTTACGACATGTTCACGTCGGTCATACATACAAATACGAGTTTAAATGCTGTTCAAAAACTTCACTATTTGAAGGGAAGTTTGAGTGGCGAAGCAGCTAATTTACTTAAGAATCTACCTACTACAGACAATAATTATGAAGAAGCATGGAATCAATTAAAGAGAAGATATACTAACAAAAGATACACTTGTAATGAGATTATGAAACGTTTGTTTTCTCAAAAGGTTATTCCCAACGAATCTGCACCTGCAATTAAATTATTACTGGATACTACCTCAGCATGTTTGAAATCCCTATCGAATATTGGAATTGATACAAAATCATGGGATGCAATAATCAACTTTATGACGTTATCAAAGCTGGATGTCGAATCTCGAAAGTTGTGGGAGATACAATTGAGTCAGTCGATTGATGATAATATACCTAAATGGGATCAATTGTACACCTTCTTAGAAACAAGATTCAGGACATTAGAGATGCTTGAGGGTGGAAATAAGAACATCGTAAGGAATAACAACAACAATATCAAGCAGATTGTTAAGCCAAAATCATTTCATTCAACAGTAGAGAAGAATAATTCACAAAATATAGCCTGCACAATGTGTTCCGGATCACACTTGCTTTATCAATGCAAACAATTCAGCGGCCTTTCTTCTGAACAAAGAACCGAGTTTGTACAAAGAAACAGATTGTGCTTCAATTGTTTAGCACCTAATCACTCAGTTAAGTTTTGCCGCCAATCAACCTGTTGTCGACGTTGTGGGAAACGTCATCACTCCTTGCTGCATCTTGACAATAAAGACGAATCAAATCCTAATGGGTCTAATGAGCAAGTTAAGACAGACAATCAAATCAACGTCTCAAGTCATTTTGCACAGGAGATTATCAACCAAGGCGAAGTTTTATTGGCAACAGCAGTTGTCAAGATTATATCAAATACTGGTTGTACGTTAATTGTACGTGCATTAATAGACCAGGGCTCTGAGGCGTCATTTATTAATGAAGCCACTGTACAAGCCTTGGGCCTCAAACGTACATCCGTAAACGGAATTGTATCTGGAGTGGGTGATGGACAAACACGCACTCAGAGTATGGTGACATTTACGTTACAATCACGATACAATTCATACTCAGTGCCAATAAATGCATTTGTACTCAGCACACTGACGTCTTTACTACCCAATAGTACCACTGTTATCACGGACTGGCCAGAAATTGAGAACTTATCACTGGCTGATCCGCAATATGGAATATCGAGAAAAGTGGACTTAATTCTGGGTGTAGACGTTCTCAGTGAAATCATTTTAGATGGTCTGAAGAGGCATCCGACTGAACAAGGACCCATTGCACAGAACACGCAATTGGGCTGGATGTTGTCAGGACGCATTCAAACAAAATCTGATCACTCCAATTCTAGAATAATCAGTCTTCATTTGCAAGTAAAGGAAGACCAACTATTGACTAAATTCTGGGAAATTGAGAGAGGGCCAGAAAGCCTAGAGAAGAAAAGAACAAAAGAAGAGAAAAGATGCGAAGAGTTCTTTGAAGGGACTACTACTAGAAATCGTGATGGAAGATACATAGTTAAACTGCCATTTAAAGAAGAAAACCCACAATGTTTTGAGGGCGAAACAGAAAAGCGAGCACTACAAAGATTTAAGTCGTTAGAAAAGAGATTAAGAAAAGATGAGAAGCTATATGAAGATTATAAGAACGTTATCAAAGATTACATAGAGCAAGGTCATATGGTTAAGGTATCTGATGTAAATCATAGTCGTAAATCGTTTTATCTTCCTCATCACGCTGTGGTCAGAGAGGATAAAGAAACTACCAAGGTCAGATGTGTCTTCGACGCCTCGTGCAATGGCTCAAATAATGTCTCACTCAATGATTGCTTTCTAATAGGTCCTAAATTACAGCAGGACTTGAGACATATTTTGATGAGATGGAGGCTTCACCCTTTCTGTATCGTAGCTGACATTGTACAAATGTACAGACAGATCATTGTACATGACGATGACACTGACTGCCAGCGGATCTGGTGGAGATTCAACCCCAACCAACCAGTTGAATGTTACAAATTGGTTAGACTCACCTTTGGTACCTCATGTGCACCATATTTAGCTGTGAAATGTTTGCAACAGCTCGCCATAGATGAGCAATCTAAATATCCTACAGCATCTAGAATAACATTACAAGATTTCTACATGGACGATTTGTTATCAGGGGCAGAAACTGAGATAGAAATTATAGAGATTTACGAACAATTGAATAAGTTAATGGAAGCTGGTGGATTTAATCTACAAAAATGGTGTACTAATAGTCAAGAGTTACTTAGTCACATAAAGGCTAATATACATAATTCGGATCAACCATTAGTTTTCAAGGAGAATGATATGGTAAAGGTGTTGGGTATATGTTGGAACAAAAATTCTGACAGTTTCGAGTATATGCATCAAATACCTAATACAGTTACGCCTATTACTAAAAGAAAAATCCTATCAGAAATAGCAAGGTTGTATGATCCTCTAGGATGGATCGCACCTGTGATTGTGACTGCAAAAATATATATGCAGAAGTTATGGAAGTCCGGGCTATCTTGGGATGACGAAATCGCATCTGATCTACTGAAGGAGTGGATTGGGTTTAAAGGAGATCTAATCAACGTAAAGAGAATCATAATTCCAAGATGGCTACAGGCTTATCAGAAGGATTATGTTGAGTTACATGCTTTCGCGGATGCGTCCCAAGCTGCTTACGCTGCGGCTATTTACATAAAAGTTACAGATGACATGGGCTCTGTTAAGGTACATCTGGTCACAGCTAGAACGAAAGTCGCACCCGTGGAAAAAGAAATATCAATTCCAAGGTTGGAGCTATGTGCAGCTCTTCTTGCTTCTCAATTACTTTCTGAGGTGTCACAAGTTTTAAATATACCAAAGACCAATATATATGCTTGGTCTGATTCTACAGTAACCTTAGCATGGCTACGCGGTGAACCAAATCGTTGGACAACGTTTGTTAGTAATCGTGTGTCCGAGATTTTAACTACGATGGATCGAGAACAGTGGCATCATGTCAACACAAAGCACAATCCCGCTGACTGTGCTTCGCGAGGCATGCCTGCTAGCGAATTAATCAGTCATAAGTTGTGGTGGCACGGGCCTGAATGGCTTGAGGATACTCACAATTATGAACCAATCGATTCGATGAAATTCATTACTAGCGAGGAACAACGATCTGTGGTTCAAGGTGCTTACTGCCAGTGTTCAGATTCAGGAAGAATTTTTATGGACTAGGTTCTCGAAATTACAAAGGATGTTGCGTGTATTATCATACTGTAAAAGAGTTTTGCAATGGAAAGCATCAAGGGAAGTAAGAGAATTACCAGAAAATATCACACCTAACGAAATGGAAAAGATTTTATTAATTTGTATTAGAGAGACACAAAAATTACATTTTAAAGAGGACATTACACAACTAAGGATTAAAGAAACTGTTTTAAAATCAAGTAAACTGCACACACTATGCCCTGTTTTTGATGAAGATGATTTGTTAAGAGTCGGCGGGCGCATAGAGCACTCTCAAGAATGTTTTGAAAAGAAACATCCCATAATACTACCTGGTGCAAGTCACATCACAAAATTGATAATTTTGGATGCTCATGTGAAAACATTGCATGGAGGTCCTCTAGCAATGCTCAACTATTTAAGATCGAAGTACTGGATTTTGAGAGCAAGAGATAAGGTTAAAAAATGTTATAGAGAATGCATAACCTGTCTCAGATATTCACGGCAGAAGACAAACCCATTTATGGGTCAACTACCAGCAGTAAGGCTTAAGCCGGAGAGAGCGTTCAAATCCACCGGAGTAGATTTCACAGGATTTATTAAAATGAGATACGCACCCGGAAGAGGCTCACGAGCTTATAAAGGCTATATTTGTATTTTCATATGTATGGTCACCCGTGCCATGCATCTTGAAGCTGTATCGGATTTAACGTCAGAAGGTTTTATCGGAGCTTTTCGCCGATTCGTATCTAGACGAGGACACTGTAAGGATTTATATAGCGATAATGGGACCAATTTTGTTGGCGCCGACAAAGAGTTGAGAAATATGTTCAATAAGGCAATTTCGGATTTTCCTAAAGAAGTAAGTTTATTGTTAGCCAATGAAGGAACATCGTGGCACTACATACCACCACAAGCCCCAAATTTTGGGGGCCTTTGGGAATCCGGGGTTCGTTCAACCAAAGCACATTTAAAAAGAGTCATAGGTGAAAGTACTCTCACCTATGAGGAACTTTCAACAGTGTTGTCTCAGACAGAAGCATGTCTTAATTCAAGACCTCTGTGTCAGTTGAGTGATAATCCAGAAGATCCACTGCCTTTGACACCGGGACACTTTCTGATAGGAGAACCATTGATTTCGATACCTGATCAAGATTATGCCAAATTGAATGTGACAAATGTACAACGATGGAAGTACATTCAGAAAATGTTGAGTGATTTTTGGAAGAGGTGGTCTACTGAGTACTTGATTACACTAAATCAGAGATTTAAGTGGAGAAATAAAGGAAAGGAACCAGAGATTGGAGATATAGTTATCATCAATGACCACAATATGCCTCCAGCCAAATGGTTGCTTGGTACGATTACTGAGAAGTATCCTGGAAAAGACAACATCACTCGGGTCGTTGAAATCAAAACCAAGAATGGTCATATAAAGCGACCTGTGAATAAATTGTACTTCTTACCTTTAAGTTCTTAGAGTTGTTATTGCATTGTATTCAATTTATTGTTTTAATTTATTATGTCACGGCGGGCGGCCATCAAAATTTGTAATTTACTTATATTTAGTTCGAAGTATGTATAGAAGAACAAGTTCTTGGCGGGCGGTGTATGTCTAAATTGTATTTATCTATCAATATTTCAGTTCTGTTTTGTCAATATATGTGGAAGAATTAATGTGTTTAGTTTTGATAATTTACTAAGAGATGGCGCCACCGTCGTTTTGCATCGCGATATGGTTTATGTATCGTGTAGTTACTTGTATTATTTGATTTTGTCAATAAAGAGTTCTTACGTGTTTGCATTTCAAGTGCGAGTGTTTGAGTTTTTTATCCCTGTGTATAGTGAATTGTGCAGTGCTAACAATCTCATATAACGTTAATTTAGTTATATAGCTTCTTGTGTTCTTCTACTTTCTGGCTAAGTAAAACGATATCTTTTTCATTGACTGAAGCTGGCAAACAGGCACGCGCCCCACCGGACGGAAAGTAGTTACAGTCGCATACGTAGTAGTGTAGAATAGATGAACACTCACTTATTTCTAGTATACTTAAAGGTGTTAATAACAAATAGAGTAACAACAAATCCTAAATTTACAGGGTTCGAGAGGACTTGGAAGGAAATATTGAAAGAGAGGAAGAGACGCAACGGCATCATAGACAAAGAGGAGAACCCCAAGCAACAAAAGATAGACTTCGACACAATGGGGCAATTGAAAATATTAACAGAAATAAAGAAATCTGTCAACGACAATAACAATCTGATCAAGAAACGACTAGATTCATCCTGCGACAATGAAAATGAGGAGAGCATTAAGGTCTTAGCAGAGAAAAATTTTTCGGAATTGAATAGGTTATCAAAAATGGCCGGTCGAAGTGTCAAACTTTTCAGCGGTAAGGACATGAAAAAGCGCGATCTAAATCCTGGTTTCGACAGCGAGAACATTCAAAAGAATATGATCAAAATGGATCATACAACAAATGATAATACAGATATAAACATACCAAACCTTTCAAAGATAATTTCTCTGAAAACGGTCCAAGATTCGGCCGTTTTGACAACAACACAACCAACATCTATGGACGAACCAAAGAGTTCAGCTGCAGGGGTCGTGGAAATGCATGAAGAAATAAGTACCACTGTAGACAGAGTAAAGTCTGTTGGGTGCCAGGTTGAAGAGTCCCCTTGGCAAGGGATTGAAGTTATTATGAAGAATTATAAGGATTATGATGCAGGTGATTATTTATTCCACAGTGTATGTTCTGCTTACGTTTTATTGAATTTAATTATTGGACAAAAAATAAAATCGCCAGCTAATCTGCTAACAGAGAAACTCCGTTGGCTCAGTATCCTAAAGTACGTCTAAGCCTCCGAAACAAGAACACGGCACTTTCCTCTGTCCTGCAGTTCTTGCCATGTGTAGGCTTGAAGTTTGGTCAGATCAGCTTCCACTCTCTTTCTAGCGATGTTTAGGATGGCCAACCGGTCGCCAACTAACTGATGCCCCAAATATGTTTTTCTCACACTCCGATCCTCCCCCATCCGTTCTAATTGACCGATCCAGCAGAGACCGTAAGTCTTTGTCTCCAATTATGTTGGGGTTGGCCATAAGGTTTTTTATTTCGGAGTTAGTTCGGACTCTCCAGCTACAATATCCTCTTTTTGTTGGGTCAGCGACTTTTCCGAGAATCTTTCTTTTTGCTATTAACAGTTAGTTGGTTCTTTTCTTTAAGTGTAAGTGTCCCGGCTCCATAAGCATACGTAAGCATATCTGCTATTTATTAAGAATAAAATTATGGTATTTGTTGTTCGTGCCTACCCCGCAAGGGACCTGGCGTGAAGTTATGTATGTATGTAAAATTATAGTAGTTTTAGTTCAGTTAAATATATGAGATTACTTGAGTATCTATCGTATCGTATCGTACTTAAGATTTTAGTAATTAATAGAAATTTTCTTTTTGTCCTGTTATATATTATTCAAATTATTATTTATTTATAATATTTCTTAAAATTTCTTACTTCGATGTTATTTTTATTTTGTTACCTTGCCTACTTTGTCTATTTCAGCACGGAAGAGAGAGATAGCAGAACTTCATCGGCGGAACACAGTACTGCGAGTGGAGTGTGCGCACATCACGCGGTGCGCGTCACGAGAGTCCGACAGAGCGCGGGCGCTTCTAGCGGAGAGACACAATTTGGCGGTAGAAGAAAACAATATAAAATTATCCGTACAAAGGCTCTGTAACGCTATTAAAGTTATTAGAGAGAGCTGAAGAGGATTGAAGTGTATTTGTTAAAATCTACATTTAATCTTGAATCAGTCATAACTTTCATAAATCATAAGTTTACTAGCGGGCCTAGCAGAAGTTGTCCTGATTTGCAAAATAATAATCAACTCAATTGCAGTGCCACCTACCGTGTCCAATGTGAATCTAAGCTATCCAGGGACTTGGGTGATTTTACCGCTCTTCTTTGTCAAATGATAACAATGAGCGTCAATTACTTATATTGTATTGTACTTAAACCAGTGGCCTAGCGTAGTGCGGGCGGCAAAATTTCACAATAAATAATATAAATATTTGAACCATTTCATACTTTTATCGCAACCACAAATTTGGACCGATTGAAAAAACGCAATTTCAAGGCAAGGAATTTTTCATTACCTGTGGCGAATTCGGGGAATCCCCTTTCTTTGAATGATTTTTGTAGCGACTGCTTGGCAACACAAAAGGAAAGAATTTTCAAAACCGGTTCAGTAAATCCAGAGATTACCCCCTACAACGTCACAAACTTGACCTCTATAATATTAGTCTAGATATAGTATGCAGTAAATTGAAATACCTAAATAAAAGGGACGCAAAATTTTCTTCCGCTGAGTTAAACATGAATGATCTAGCACTAGTTTGTAAAACAATGATGTACGTTGAAGTATCACCCGCAAACAAGGAGAATTGGCCACCCAATCGAACAAACACAAAAAAATCATCAAATCCTGGCACTCGATTCCAACATACCCTATTGGGTCCAGTTTTGGATCTAAACCATCTCCGGACCCACTTTAACACACACAAAAATTCATCAAATCAGGCATCAAGTTGGTTATATACACGTGTTCAGTGACGTACTCAAATAAAAACAATTATAAAATACTTATATGTATATATAATATATATATATAATTATACTTAAAGTAACCAATATTATTTTCCAAGCTGAGAACATTTTTTTATTGAACACGATCTCCAAAGTGTAGAATAGTCTTTTGTCAATTGTTTAAATGTTTCGTAAAACTGCTCGAATATAATTATGAACTTGTATTTAATTTATAAAAAAGTAAATACATAACAATTATTTCTTCAATAATCGTAGGTATAGTGTAATGTAACTTTGTATATAGATTGCTTAAGATTTTTATGGCAAAGCCAAAAACATATTCTTGTATACATAAATCTAGATTAATATATTATTAATATATCATTAATAATCATTATAATATTAATGCTTTTGTGTTGGAGTTTACTGCTTAATAATCGATTTTCATATAAGGCCTCCGATATGGAAATTGTGTGAGTGAAATAATACAAGCACTACATCAAAAGCATTGTTTGTTTATTATACAATTTCGAACTTTAATACAATTGTATAAGATCTAAAATAGTATATATATCCCTCAGTGTAAGAAGTGGTATATGTATTTATGTACTATAAGTAATTAATAAATACTATAAGTAAAATATTTATGTAACATGATTAATGAGTAATAATTGAAGACGTGAGTGGATGAAGGTGATATGTCGCATATTCGGTTTTTTGCTTTTTTTGCGTAGATGAATGTTATAAGTCGATACCAAATGACTACAGACCTTAAACCATAGATATAAGTATAAGGCATATTTAAAAAATAAAAAGTTGCTAAAGGTGTTAAGTTCAGTTCAGTTTCAAATAAAAGTAAAACTTTTATCTCGATTTACTCAGAATTGGAATTATGCGACTTATCACCTTCATCCACTCATGTCTTCAATTAACCGAATCAACATGAAATATGTGAACAGTATAAAAAAATAAATGCTTTCAGTATTATAAGAGATAGATTTATTTACCCTGTTTGTCTATTGAAAGAAAGAAAAACTATATCTGAAGAAATAGCGACGTAAATTACATTCCTTATACATTATTATACCACCCACATAATTTTATTTTATTGCATATTCAAAAACAATCGTACTTGAGGAGTAAACTCCAATCGTGCGTCGAAGCTGGCACACAATTTGATCTCCACTTTTGAGTGCTGATTTAATTGTGGTAGAAGAATACTAAAGAATTACAATCGAAGAATAAAAAATGAAACTCGTAAGTAATTTTAGTGGCGCCACCAGTCTATTCTTGTTTCTACGTTAAATCTCAATTATAACTCAATGAACATCTCATTATTCAAAACATGTTTTTTAAAATTTTATCAGTCATAGATTAATATTAACATTCGTAATTATCTCCTTTTCAAATTTATGAGATAATCAAAACTTTCAATTTATTACTGATGTAAGTTTAGAAAATGTTTTCAATAATAGAGGTCTATCGCGTAACATCGGATCATACCATTACCGTGCTGTGAACGTATCAGGCACGGTAAAAAGTAAGTTACGGTCTACTATGCCCACAAGAACGTATCTATAACGGGGTCACCAATAGTTTCGCTCGGGGTCCGTTTTAAGTAATAAAATGACCGCCGCAGTCCGCACAATATTTTATCAAACAAATGTAATTACGGAAATAAAAATGTTTTTCTTTAAATATATATTAATGACACAAAATAGGTCGGCTGTCCGGATGCGGACCGCGGTCCGCCATTTGGAGACCCCTGATCGTATTATACCCGTGCATTACGGGTTTAATGTCCGTAGCATTCAGGCATCATCCGCGTATCATATCCGTGTGCTTCCCGTTCTCTCATGTGTAAGTAAGTAGTTCACATATGTTTTCGCATAAGGCAGACGCGTCAGGAACACCGGCAAGAGGCTGAAACGGCCTTAGAACTGTCATCATACGCATTAAAATCCCGTTGCGCGCAACCGTTTGGCAACGTCGCGTGCCATACACGGAGCGTAACGGCACAGGCAAAATATTCTCGCCGACAATTGTCGACGGTCCATGCTGGTACACGACGACGGAACGGTATAGTGTGCATAGTCCAATACTTTTCAATACAAATAATATTTTCGCCAGATACATTCTCAACACGGTCATGGTACGTTACAGTATAGTCTGAAAACACCTTTAGACATTGCTTGAAAGATTTGATTTTTTCTTTAAAGAGAAGAACGGACTGGTACTGCCAACTGTGATTGCAGAGTGCGTTACAGCTTAAATTCTTTATTAAGCTGCTCTCTTTAGTATTCTTTTTACATTATATGATATATAGTCAAGGTGGGGAAATCGGTCGTTGGGGTAAGTTCGTATACCTCTTGGGGCCCTCCAGCATCTAGGGAGCGGAGGAGTTTTCACTCCTAATTACAAAGTGAGCTTGCCCTGATCAGCGTGGGCGTAACTTTCTAAGTCTCACCCTTTTCCTACCATGAGCGTGGGGCACATGGGAGGTTTTAGTGGAGTATTAAGTAGCCGAGTCTCCACACAAGCCAGCGATTGACTCTGGTGGCTATTCCTGGCTTCACCTCTCATAGCTTTGGTCCAATCCCTGGGCAAACGACCCGGTAAAGTGCGAAATGCATTTCCCCCGCCTTAAAATAAAAGAAAAAAGTTTATACGAACTTTTTTTACCTCGTTACTTACCTTTTTAATGGAATTAAATGGTGTCTTAGCTTTACTGACTATTTGATGGCGTCGTTGCTTTTCAAACACGAAGACAACGAGAAATGTATGGAGTTCCCCCACTGACGGACTTTCCCGCCTTGACTATAAATATAATAACTTTTATAGATACAATAATATACACAGCTGATGATAAATACTTATAATTAAGTAAAACTTGTAGACTAAGTTTATAATAAAATATTAGTGAAAAATATTCAATCGTTTTTATTACATACAAATCCAAAAGTTACCACGAAGTTAAATCCCATCATAGACTTTTTTTATTGCGAAGTTGATAAACAGGCAGACAATCAGCCTAAAGGAAAGTTGTTACCGTTGCCTATAGACGTTTGCAACGCCGGGGCGCAGTCAACGCGTCAATAGCCTTTCAGATGGGATGGAGGGAGAGAGAAGTGACCTGTCGGAACTCTCACTTGTCGTACGAAATACGATGAGCACAAGGTTAACTTAATTTATTGTAAATACTGTCTTGTAGTATTGATAAATAAATTAAAAAGAGGTAAAATTAATGTTTCATTATTTGATCAATTAGTTTGTTCCATGCAGCATAGCGCTGTACCTGCTACTATGAACATTATGCCCATTATTGATCCTGAAATCAAACGAGAATATAGTCAATATAGTTTTAAAACACTATGGCCATCAATTCGTTCGCGAATGACTTTGAATTCACTTTGAGCTCTAGCTCACTCACTCTAGTGAGACGCGCCGCTCTAATTTCTAGTATGTGTCACTCACTACTGATTTAAAGGAGTGATATTCGTCATAGCGAAAGAGGAATTTCTCACTTTTCTTTTTAGTGAGCCATTTTACTCAAGTCTATTACGTACTAAAACAAAGGTTATGGTGTTTGAAAGAGAATAAACGAGAACGAATGCAAGTATAATGGTCGATGATGTTATGCTGGAACAAGTAAATGAGTTAGTATATCTTGGATGTGCTTTTAGCAGGGATGGAAGGTACACCGCTGACATAGAAAGAAGAGTAAATTTGGGGAATAGTGTGAATGGAGCGTTAGGTAAACTTCTAGGCGCTAAGAACCTTAGCCAGAAGGCCCAGCTTACCATACACAACGCGGTTCTGGTACCTACGCTCACGTATGGAAGCGAGAGTTGGGTATGGAATAGAGAGCATGAAAGTAGAGTAAACGCGGTCGAGATGCGACCACTGCGCAAAATCTGCGGAGTGACGCCCGCGGACCGCGTTCGTAATACCGAAGTAAGAAAGAGAGTTGGTCTGAAAGAGAGTGTCGGGGTGAAGGTAAGGAAAGGAATGCTCCGGTGGTTCGGGCATGTGGAAAGAATGTATGATGAAAGAATGACTAAACAGATATACAATGCAAAAGTGGATGGATGCAGAAGTCGTGGAAGGCCACGACACACCTTCCATGATCAAATTGATCAAGTGTTGTGTGATGTTAGGAGCCTTAAGAACAGACGAGCGTGCATGACAATGACAAGAGCTATGAATGTCAAAGAAGCAAGTGAGGTGTGTAATAATGGGCCTGTGTGGCGCTCTGTTGTCCGTGCCTACCCCGCAAGGGACCTGGCGTGAAGTTATGTATGTATGTGTCTATTACGTATCTAAATATATATTGTACTATTGCACTTAAATTTTGACAATTGTTTTATAAAATAACTAGCGGCCCCGGCAGACGTTGTCCTACTCTGAAAAAATAAAAATTTAGGGCCCGACCCCGGCACCACCTACCGGTTCCAAGTGTGGATTTAAACCATTCGGGGACCGACTCAAACGCACAAAAACAAAATCATCAAAATCGGTCCAGGTGATTAGGAGGATTTTAGAACCCGATCTCAGCGCCACCTATCGGACCAATCTGGATAAAAAGTATCTCATGTCCGTCTCCTGGTTTTCAGCTGGGGAGGTCCCCACCAATTTTCAGCCAAATCGGTACAGCCGTTCTTGATTTATTAATAGTGAAACTAACACGACTTTCTTTTATATATAAAAAATCGGCAGAAAAAAAAAAAAAAAAAAAAATCGGCAGACAAATAAAGGAAAGAAAGACAGACAAAAGAAAGATAGACATATCCATTTTGTTAGTATACATTTAGTTAGATGTTTTGAATAGGTATTTGTCGGGCAATGTATTATTTTTGTGCTAAATTTGAACACTTAAAACATGTCGAATTTCGGAAGTAACAAGGTAATGCAATCGACGAAAAATCCATCTCTCGAACATGTACGATGTACAAGGCAAATACTTACGGAAATCAAGCGGTTCTTCGGCACCAAAAGCCGCGCCAGTGACCGCTGTGAAAACAAACGCCAGGCTGTTCGCAGTTGGCACTGCGACGGACAGCGGCGCCCTTTGGACTGCTAACAAGTACACCAGCGAGCCTACCTGATTCACCAGCCACGGGATGACGTACTGCAACGTGTCGGTAAAACAGTCGTAAGTATGGCACAAATTTTTAGGGGAACGAAATCGTGTCGGCAAAACAGTCGTACAAGCGTGCGCAGAAGGTTTGCCGATGACTATAGTTGGACCTATTGTATTACTTACTTACTTTACATAAGTGTATATACTTATGTAAAGTAAGTAAGTAATACAATACAATAATCGTAAGTAGTCATCGGCAAACCTGCGTGCGGTTTATATGTCTGCACCGACACGCAGTTGGTCGATTTTTATTTTTAGATAAACAATCCTTACTTTCCAATTAGTGAGCAGAAACCTAATTTCAGCCCATGCTTGACCAACAACTGTATTGGCTTTGACGTCTCGAAGGCCCTTAGTGCCTTTTTTGATGAAGGGATTGGTGCATCCCCAGAAAGCACCAGTCACCACTAGTAATCCTGTAAGAATTGTTTATTTAACCCTTAACACGGAACCACAGAGTACTTTATATATACTGGTATAGAGTCAACAGTCATAATATATATACTAACGCACTCTATCGGTATACGACACTATTCAACGGCAAAAACCGTCCAAGGGTCTTAGACCCCTATTATTTTGATTTTTATATTAGACTTTTGGAAATTGCGGGAGTTATAATTTAACTCCTGCAATTCCCAAAAGCCTTTCCAAAAAATGTTTATTTATTAGTAAATAAAACAACAATTTAGCGGTAGCGTGATTTAATATGTTTCCTTTTATTAAAATATTCAAAGGCATACATTTTCATAACATCATTTGTATCCACATCTAATCTGGTGCCGTTACGATGATTTACTTTAATATATAATAAGATAATTTACTAAGTTTTACCGCATCTGGGCACACAACAACCTCTTTCAGAAGAAGCCATAATCCAAGTTATCAGAGAACAAATCGTTAGGCAAATCGGTGTTCAGGGTACATCCTTAAATCCAACGTGATCACAGAACACTAGTAAACGTGATAAGCGTAGTCTTCGGAGTCCAGGAATCAAACAATGTTATCGAAAAATAATCAAAACACAAACAAAGTACATACATTTACGAGTGTAACTCGTATCGATCGGAATGTCTTTTTGGTTTTGACATAATTGACATCTTTGAAATAAGTTTTTGGTAAATCGACAATTCATCAAAAATCCAGTAATTAAAGTTAAAAAGAGCTTTATAATTTGAAAAAGGTGAGGAATAGAATTTACACACTTTAAAATATATTTATTAGCTGACATGGCTTGCAAAAACATAAAAACATATCAAACATTTCTTAAACAAGTATTAAAACAACTGCGTATAACGAAACATATTATTTTCTTTTATTTGGTGTTCAATTTGAGAACAGTGACATCTACTGCAATACGTACCTACTAATAGAACGCAAAAAATCTCTAAGAAAAAATAATTATACTAACTGTTATGACACTGCACGGAACCACCACAGATTGCTTGCCCGAACTGTCACACACGGCTAATTGGGAAGCACCACAAATTTGTGGTCAAATACAGATAATTGTTATGAATTGAACTGATGCTTTCTCCCTCTAACTACACAGAAATTGTATAAGAATAAAAGAGACGATATAAGGCTCCTGGTTTTGGCGCGGTATTTAGATGGCAGCTTGCAGCATATGGAAAAATATAATATTAACATTGGTCCCTCAAAGAGGTTATTGATAACACTACATTTTAACGGTTTTAAACGCGGTAATTTATTTGATATTTATTATTCCGATTCGGTCACTTGTCAGCAGCCGTGATTACGGAAGACGGAAAGATGTCAGTGTCAATGAGTATTGTTTGTTAGTTTTATTTAGCCTACCGCCAACTTGTTCATTTTAATCATTATTATTTACTCTATAGGAGCTTAATCTAATTTACCACCGATTGGCAACACGTCGTGGCTGGAAACTATTCAGCTACATGCCTAGCTCTAATAATTTTATATGATACTAGCTTCTGCCCCCGACTTCGTCCGTGTGGAATTTTTTCTTCATAAAAAGTATCCTATGTTACTTCTAATACTTCCAAGAATATGTGTACAAAGTTTCATGATAATTGGTTGAGTAGTTTTCGCATGAAAGCGTAACAAACAAACTTACATTCACATTTATAATATTAAGTTAGGATTAGGACTAGATACGCCCGCGACATCGTTTACGCTTGATTTGAAATTCCCGCGGTATTTACGGATCACGAAATACCGCAGCATTTGAAAAAAAAAGTAAGCTATCGTTTTAGTGTGAGTGTACAAAAACCGCTCCCAGGAAAATATCAAACATTTTATTACATTGATCAGTAAAAAAATCACATTGGAATTCGATTGTTTTAAAATAAATAGCTAGATTTAAATAGTTCCCAGGAATTTTCCCGTGGGATTCCCGGAGAGAGGAGAATTGGGATTGTTCACTTTTTTTCAATTTAGCTATTTGAAAAACCATTTCGAGGAATAGTGTCTCTAATCATTTCTGTCTAGTTAAAATTCCAAAAAATGTACGATCTTCTTGTATTTTGTAAAAAATGCGTTTGACCTTTATTTGACCTTACTAAATCCAATCAGGTGGGTCGTCTGCCTGTTGCCTGATTCACACAAACCTAGTGTAAACAAAATTCTAGCTGTACATTATTTGATTTAAGTTCTGTAACATGGATTTTCCCTAAAGACCACTTTAAAAAAATTAACGATAACTATAGAAAATAATAATGGTTGAACACGAAAAATTATAAGCCTAGCGACAAAAAACACTAAAATATATAAATAGATACGTAATGAGTAATGACAGTGACATTTAAATAGTAGTACAGATTACTATGATTCTGTATAGATAAAACTTACTTTTGTAATACGGAGGTTTTACATCTTAGCAGCAACCTCCACCAAAGGGATATACTAGAATGTCATGTCACGTAAGAGAGACTTGACGGATGTCTGCGATATGATAAGACGTTTTCTAGCTATCTAAGAAATCCAAATTTATCCGTATCATCATTGATTATTAATTGTAGTAGCCTTTTATATTTGAACTACTATACTTTTATTATTTTTGTTTTCTAGGCAAAGAAATCAATGGAAACTTGTCCCTTATGACGTCATCGGAGAAATAATTTTAAAATTGAATTATAAAAAAACTAACGCTTAAAATACAAAAATATTCAAATTGGTATCTTAAAATACCCTATTTTACGTAATAAAAATATAAAATCAGAGGGTATTTTTTTGTGAACAATCCCCATTCGCGCGATTTCGAAACGCGAACAATCATTTGTCGCCCAATTTTTTTTATATTATATATATTTCCTTAAATTAATTAACACGGTGTAAATTGAAAGAAATTATTATTAATTTAATGTGATGCAATTTATACTTTTTCCTTAAAGTTTTTGATCAAATACATTTTTATAGTACTTAGGTATGTAGATAAATACTATTTTTTTGATTATAATACCGTCCTTACTTACGCATAAATCATCGTCGGAATATTCACATTTTCACTCTTCTTTATCGTATACTAGCTTCTGCCCGCGACGAATAGTAAAAAAAAGTAAGTTATTAACTATCCCACGGGCACTCTTTAATTTTTCGGGATCAAAAGTATGCTATATGTTGACCAGCGATATAAGCTCCATCCTCCAGCTCCACACAAAATTTCATTTAAATCGGTCCAGCCGTTTCGAAGATTAGCCCGTATGTTTTTTATTGTCATATATATAACTTTATAAATTTTGTAATACGTAAGCGAGATAGCGAATTCTATTTACGTAGGCCTGAAGCGAATAGCACCAAGAGTTCAAACTAACAGGAATTTATAACCAAAAGGGAGGGAAAAAATCAAGCAAAGAAGAGTTTGACCAAATTCGTGACTTATTATTTTCAACATTTATACAATTATTAACAAATGTTCATTTTGAAAAGCAATTTCGTAATTTTATGTTGTGGGAATGACTTCAGTCAATGAATTTTCGATAGTGGTGAGTGTCGCAGAGGGCATTAGTTGTAAGCGCCATCACTAGATGGCGCTATCTAATAATCAAACATGCTATGATTTGTAAAGCATATTTTGTTAACATCATTGTACTTTCTCATTAGTTCAGTTCAATAAACCAGTTCATCAAATTAAGTAAATGTTTTATTTAGTGCTAGTACCAGTGCTTAGGTCATCTAGGACAGTGAGAGCTGAGAAGAAACCATCCCTTGTATCGGTTCTAAGGTTGTAGGTGCGTAGGGTAGCGGTACAAATTATAGAGAGTAGGGAATTCCGGACTTCAGATTATTGTTTGTTAGTGGGCAAGATACTATTCTTTCAACTTAAAATTACGGTCTCTACAATTTGAGAATTTTTAAAGAAAACTACCATTAGTCAAACAATAAAATTCATGTTTTCTTCAACACATTTGTATATATTATGCATTTCATCGAAACACACATTATTACAGTGATTTATATAAAATTAACATGCTAGTTAATTTTACAAATAAAGAATACCATATAAAACCACGGAACGTACCCATACTACGTCTACCCACTTTCTCATTTTTAACCCTCCCCCACCCCCGCGATGACCACTCATACTATATTGCAGGACCCCCCTCTACTTTTAACGTAGTAATCCATAATAATGGTTTAAAATAATTTTGACAAGCATAAAGTAATTTGGCTCATGTTGTCTTTATTAATACGCTGCGTCACGTCATAAGTGCTCGCATACCTATAGTTACAAGTGTCAAGAATAAAAAGCTAAACGTTAACATAGCTCGAAAAAGCGTGAAGCTTTTCTAGAGGACTATTAACTACGTGACGAAAACCTCCCCCCGCACTGAATAGGTCATGTAGTGTGGATACGTTCCCTAACTAAGTCTTATACAAAAAAAAAACTATAAAATAGCACCTCAAATAAATTAAACTTCAAAAAATATCAAAAACTGTAATCTATACCATTGTTGACCCCTATTTATTAGCATCCAGGTTATTCGTTCAAGATATTGACAAAAAAGAACATTCTTTTATTCAATCTTTTTTTTCTTTCACCATATCCCAATTATTTCAGATGTCTTTTCCTTCAACACTCCTCTATTCTGACATGCATCTTCTGTCACACCACATATCATATCATCCTTCACACAATCCATCCATCTTGTAATTTAATATTCTTTTTGTCACGTGACTTTCATCCCACCTCATTATAGGCCCATACCAACTTAATCTTCTGCTTCTCAATTTTTCAGTCACGAGTGCAGTTTTCAAAGATGTTATGTACTCATTTCTCTACTAAAACATACTAAAAATTTATAATGCAACATATCTCCATAAATATCTTGCAAGTTCAGTAAGATAAAAACGCCATTGTCATGTATATTTTTCTTAGTTTAGGAGGTTGCCTGGAAGAAATCGCTTTAAGCAATAAGGCCGCCCTTTGTTCAACATTTATTATACCTAGTTTTTAACAACGCAATTTTAATTTTTGGTGAACAATAAATCGTTTTATTTCATTCAATGTTATCATTGTATGGCAATATAATAAAAACATACCAAGATTTCTAAATGTTTTCAATAAATTAATTGGTACCGAACATAGTTTACATGTAATGTAATAACCATAAATGAATATGAAAAGATCACCGCAATAGTACGTGTATAAAATGTAGGGACGAGCAAAAGTTAAATGCGCCCATGACGTTCGTACTAGTCATTTGAAGTCGTTGCGTGGAACACAATTGTTAAGTGTATTACTTGGTACCTGGTCGCTACCCGAACTCGTTATCTCTTTCACACTACAGTCGATGTAATACGCATTAATACATCACTAGTCTCGTGCATACTCACGGAGCTAACTTCACGCGAGACGCATTTAAATTTTACCCGTACATTATGTATATTTAGTAGCAATCATTAAACACGCACATGAATTAACAATATAGTGTTAAGTAGGGTACATATGAGGCATTACGTTTATCCCGTAAAAAAAAGCGTTAATAGGGTTCAAATTTGAAAATCTAGTGCTTCCAAAATTTTGTCACTCCTCAAATAATATGAAATGTAAGAGGAAGAACGAGGCTTATACTACAACAGTACAAGAACGTCTTTACAAATAATAACGACAAAAAGGGACAACATAGCATGTCACAATACAACTGCTAGTTTATACAAGTAAAATGATATGAAATTTTAACATTTGCGAATTAGAGTTTTGATTGTACCACGTAGATACAAATCGAGGAACATGACAAATGAGTGACTGCCGCGCTACAAAACACTACCCCTCATTGGTACATTGTACGACTTCAATATAAAAGTCAGATGATTCTTACAAACTCATGTTATGATTGTGTCCTACTAAACACTGTAACAACTTCATTATCCGATTTCTTAAAACATTTTATTGATAATATTTTCGCCCTGTAAGTTTTAGTTTTGAAATGAAATTGCAGTAACAAACACAAGTAGCAATTGGAATGGCACAGATACTGCATTGCAAATTTGATTAAAATAAAAACCCATTTTTCTTATCTATCACAAATATCACAAACGAATATGTGAAACACGAACGTAAACAATGAAATTATGATCACAATTTTACACCAATTGTCATAGGTTCTATATCTTTGAAATTACAGTTATGTTCGTCAACCCATTTAACAAACTCGTTAGCTACTGTTACTGCAATTTCCAGCGCCATAATACAATCGTTCTCAGCTCTGTGTGCTTCGGGTGTTTCTCTATTCAATTGCCTTTTATAAATGTCACTAAGTTTATATGATTCTTCCGGTTTAGAATCTTGGCTCCAAGGAAAACGTCTTTTTGTTTTTGGATAATTTCTCACAGATGGTATAATCTTTTGCTTTGGTGTAGACTCGTTTATCTTTTGTATTTGTTTACGATCATTTGCTAATAGCTCTACTATCTCATCATCAACAAATTCTTTCAGATTTAGTAATGCTGTAGATACTTGCGATGGAATGAATCCATCACAATTATCTACAGAAACACCAATTTTTGCAGGACTTGGTATCTTACTGTTTACATGTAAGCCATTGGGTGTAATTTCATTTGCTTTCTGTACTTCTTGTGAATCATCCAAAGTTAAATCCACAATCGTATCATCAGTTACCTTTTTTAAATTGGCCATTGATATGTTATTAGATGGGCTATTGATTTTGGTATCTATTTTCAGAGGTTTGTCTCTCGAGTGCTCGGCAGTTTCCTTACGAATTACTGTTAATTTTGTTCTGTTCCCATTATCAAGACACTCAGTTTTATTTATAATCGAATTAAAATCTCTTTCCAATTGGCGTTTCACTCTGGGATTCCGTTTTGATGACACTCCGTTCTCGTTGACCTTAATTTTTTTTGAAGTTTCTGGAAATGCACTTGCGTTTTGCATTCCTACATTATTTTTGCTGTTCTCTAATATTCTGTAAAATGCAAAATAGCAATCAGCGCATTTAACGTCACATGAAAAATCAACATTAATTTTTTGCATGTTGTTTTTTAATATAGGATAGTCAAAATTGTAACCGTTGTGGGCTATTAAGCACACAGGTTGCGTTAGGCATCCCAAAAACTTATCAATAAGCTCAAAGGAGTCTTTGTCAAATCTCATTTCATATTCTAGTAGGAAGTTATCGAGACCAGTGATTTTGGATCCTTCTGGTGCCATTAATTTCCATGGATTGAAGCATAATGTAAGCTTATTTTGAACTCGCGGACATTTTCCCATTGCAGTGTCAAGCAGATGTTGCCTCTTCACAGCTATCATGCTTAATTCTGCTATTTTTGTTGTGTTGTTTTCTTCGCTTGGCATGCCTGTTGTCTCCAGATCCACAAAGACGTACGTCTGAATTCGCCTCATGATTACCTGAAGTAAGTTAAAACACGTGTCTATAATATTTTTGATATTTTACTATTCGAATATTATCGATCTGCTTCAAATTAAACTATATATCTTTATGATTAGTTTATTTAGGGTTTCCACGTGAGTTTATCTTTTAAAAATTATGGTCCACGTGGGGTTTATTCGCGGCTTTGCCGGATAATAAGGCAAATGAACAGACGGTAAGCTAAGGAACCGGCCAATAACCAGCAAGCTTTCTTTCACACAGGTTACACTGAACTAAAATTTTATCTAGGCGCGCTTCGGCAACTCGTTTGCAAAATTTATTTTTACACAAAACTTGATTAGGTTTTTAAAAATCTTGGTGAAAAATTATCTAACTGATGATGAAAATCGCTTAAAGGTTCGTCCGTGTGGCTTCGGAGCAGATCGCCCAAGACGCCCTAGTGCAGGTTTCGCCACCGTTGAGGCGGTGAGGCCCGTCCTGCTTGAATGGACTGATAGACGACATGGCACCCTGACATTCCTGCTGATGCAGATCTTCTCGGAGAATGGATGCATCGGAAGATAACTGTCTCGGTTGAACCGTGACCAATCATCAGGTTGTCACCATTACCATACGGACGACGAGAATACGGCGCTGCACACCTTGCAAGTATGCCCTGTTGGGGCAGAGCAGCGCCGAAACCTCTGCTCACGGCCGTGGTGCAGGCGTGTAATGCACGCCAAGAAGGCGGAGCGGGAGCGTCAGAGTACATCTTTACTCTTCTTTAGATTTACAATTGTTCACCCGGTAGGTGGAGCTAGAATTGCGTTCTAGATTTTTATTTTTTACCTTTGGTTATGGCTATGTGTACTAATGTCATAGGTGTCTGTCTAGAGCGCAGTGCTAGAGGGAGGGAAAGGCGGGCGTTTGTTCATACTACGAAATTTCATGACAAACTTAAAGTTCCACGTGGCCACTGTTTATTCATATTATTACATTGGTTTACAATGCCAATTGTGAGATAAGATAATCTACATTCAGCATGTGCTGATAACAATAATATGTATTTAATAAGAAGAAATCAAACTAGGGAACATACCTATGATACATAACCGGTTTGTGAGTAGGGGAGGGAGGAATAGTAGCTTACAAGTGAAAATGTTGTTTCTCTGCTCCCAAACTCTGAACATCATAGTATCATGCAGTAGGGGGAGTGAAATCTTCAAAATACAACACATGCAAAATTGGAAAGAGTGAAGTTATATAAATAGATAACACTTATTGCTCACCAAGATAAACAAATAAAAAACAAAATGCATAATTATAATACTTATTGGCAAATCAAGACGCGGCCTTATCGCTAAAAGCGATTTCTTCCAGACAACCTAGCTTAAACGAAATTCTTAACTAATCTGGTGATGTAGGTGGAGCAGAAAAAAGTTAGGACTGTCCAATTTAAATGTACATGCTTACACTATTTTATAAATTTAATACATATATAATTGTAATAGTACATATATATTTCTTCCAGACAACCTAGCTTAAACGAAATTCTTAACTAATCTGGTGATGTAGGTGGAGCAGAAAAAAGTTAGGACTGTCCAATTTAAATGTACATGCTTACACTATTTTATAAATTTAATACATATATAATTGTAATAGTACATATATATTTCTTCCAGACAACCTAGCTTAAACGAAATTCTTAACTAATCTGGTGATGTAGGTGGAGCAGAAAAAAGTTAGGACTGTCCAATTTAAATGTACATGCTTACACTATTTTATAAATTTAATACATATATAATTGTAATAGTACATATATATTTCTTCCAGACAACCTAGCTTAAACGAAATTCTTAACTAATCTGGTGATGTAGGTGGAGCAGAAAAAAGTTAGGACTGTCCAATTTAAATGTACATGCTTACACTATTTTATAAATTTAATACATATATAATTGTAATAGTAATATATATACAAAATAATGTAGATAAATAAGTGAATGTTTAATATATTAGACATATTTATTTAAAGACAGATAGTACTTTCTAAGAGACAATTGAGCTTCATTTGAAATTCAGAAACATGATCATATTTTTGCAAACCAGATATGAACCTGATACAGAAATTCTGAAGTCGCTCAAGTTTATTTAACTGTTCTGAGGTTATGGTACTAGTTATGACTTTTGAAACAAGATAGTGTATAGCATTTTTAAAAATCCTATGTTAGTAGTACCTTTGTAAAAAACGTTTGCATATATTTGTATTTATGCACCCCCGATAAGCTAAGAATAACCTATCTGTTAGGTTCTTTGGAAGAGATCGCTATAAGCAATAAGGCTGCCTATTTTTTTGCCTAAAAATATTGTTTTGTATTTATCATTTTGGTGAACAATAAAGTCATAGATGTATTCATAGACAACACTTATAAATATATAAATTAAGAAAAGGCCTAATTTATTATTTAAATTCTTTATTATTTAAAGAAGCTGAAGAACTTTTATGTTCTCTTGGCTAATATTTTGCTAACTGTCTTTTGAAAACTTACTTTTATCACTACACTACTATAATCCCTTTTAAATGCACAAGAAGCAAGCACGGGCCCTTATAGATATATGAACATACACACGCACACATGCACATGCACTCACGCGCACACACATACACACACACACACACAAAACTAATTTGTTAATATTAATATAACTAACTTTTAACCTTTAAGCTAGTATTAGAATATATTATATAGATTTTAAGGCACAAAGACATTGCAGCTATATACTACATGTATACTGAGGAGCATATGACCAAAGCGAATTCAACTGTAGCCCGTCACACAGGCTCTAAAGAGACCTAGCGCAGGTTTCAGAGTTTTTTTGGGACGCCTCCTGTTCTAAATGTTCTTTTAACTTAGTAGTTAAAATTTTAGATCTTGGATGTATAGCTACAGGGTTGTTGCCCATTGTGTTTTTCTTTTTCTTTTCACATAGATGGCAGTACCTTTTTTTTTGTGTGGCTATATGTCTTTTTTACTGTGCAGCAAATCTTAAATAAAACATATTAGTAGTTTTTCTCAGTTTTATTTTAAGAAGAAGCCCTAACCTGAACAGGTTATGGGCCCAGGAAACTCTGAAAACTAAAGAATCAAAGAAAACAGTAAAGAGAAAGTTATGTTTTGAATTTGTCGAATAAGTCACGTCACATAACCTCAAAATGGAACGAACTTTGAATGCGGATAAATTTGACAGAAAAAACTTCAGGCAATGGAAATTATTATTTTATATTTTAATAACATTGTATGAACCCTGTAATGTTTACAAGACAATAAATTTTCATTTCATTTCATTTCGTTTTCATTTCATTTCATTTCACTTTATTGTTCACCAAAACAAAAAACCAAAAAAAAAAACAAAACAATAGTTACTTGGTAAAATAAAAGGCAGCCTTACCACTAAAAGCCATAAGTGTTACCTATTTATCAAACTTTTTAAGTGTGTAATACTAATATTGTTGTACTACTTCTGTACTTTTTAAAAAGCCTGAGATAGGCAAGTATGAAGTAAAATTTTTGCTAGAGATGTTGCTGGAGGGTTTCTGGTCACTTCTCCTTAAACAGTAATAATTTAATACAGTGGTCTATAACTATTTATATTATAACATCAGCTACCTGTCAGTAAAAGTCCATCAAAATCAGTCCAGCCATTTCAGAGATTAGCAGGAATATCCAGACAGACAAAAATTCTAAATATTGCATTTTCGGAATCTCCTGGTTTGAATTATTTAAGAAACTAGAAGTTTTATAGTACTTTATAAAAGTAGAGGCATATTCAATCACAAAAAAATAAATAAGTGGGCAACACAGTATACATACCTATTACAAATTCTCGGAGCAAATATACTTTATATAGATAAAAACAAAATAATTTCAAATGCTTATTAATTAATTAAATCACAAGTTTTAATAAAGCTACACTGACCACTCTTTTATAAGTTTGGTGGAAAATTAAACTAAATTATGTGCTTCTATGTACTTACAATATCATTCTGGTGTATGACTAAGCGAGTGCATCAGAGTTGCATCACATTATACATATAAATGCATTACAATTGTTAATGTACATCACAAAACTGGTTTAACGATAAGTTAATGATTTGTAACCAATATAACAAATCGTTATAGGGATAAAACTCTAATAACAATATAAACTGGGAGTACTTTAAACGAATTCATGATTATTATTATTCTATTAAAATTATCAAAATACCTAATCAAGTTGTTTATTTATAAACTGATAACATACCGATTGCCTCGATAGTCGCCGTCATTCCTCGTGTTTGAATTTAACTGAATGATGCCGCAAATATGGTTTTAGTTTTGATTAAATATACTCTTTCCAAATAAATTTACAGTTTGTTTTGGTAAAAATTTTCAAAAAGTGGTTAGTTTGGTTAAGTATGTATGTGTTTTTTTTAAATTTAGATTTATGGCTTGGGAGCAGCGTTGCCAGATGACCATGTCAATTAACCCCCAATTTTTTTTCAAAAATCACAAAAATAAGCTTTTTGAGTAAAAAAATTCCCAAAATAGTTTTTACTTATTTTAAAGGAGAAAGAAAAAAGTAAAACCTCCGTCGTAGCGAAAACGTCACTAACGACGTCATCATTTTCCCTCACGGGGCGCTCACAACGACCCGTGTCAATAGGTGCGTTAAATAACCATTCCACTTGAGTTTACGATTGTGACGCCAGCAAATAAGTGAAACGGGAAAAACCGCAGTTGAGAACGTGATCATTGTGAGTCTCTAACGGAAAGTAGCCTATGGGATACGACGCATACGAGTAGAGACGGCATAATAAATAAATAACGTAAATGAACGAACCAATGAATTGGATTATTTAAATGAACTATTGAATTCAAGTATGATTCACTAGTAGAGTATAATTCTAAGATAAAGTAATAATACCGTATTGTGACTTATAGTCTGGCTATCGAAAGTTGAACCTGAAATTATTTGCAAACTTTTTACATGGCAACTCTAATACGAATGTCAACGTCAATTTCGAATCTCCTTTCAGTTCCCGCCATAAAAAACGCGTTTGTTTGGTTAGGCCCTTAGTTATGCACAGACTACTATCAGTGCGTTCCACCAGAGAGTACCACAAACTACTATGGCTACGTTCTACTAGGGACTCACAACGACCATGTTCGTAATCGCGATTTTTCCCCATCCAGGTAGGTTTACCCTGATCTGCTGACTCCAGGAAAACAAAGTCAATAAGAGGTCAGGAGCACGTCCTCAAGATATCCACGCACGTACTGTGAAATATTAAGGTTTAAACTTGTCCTTTTCAGAAATTTAATTTCTTCAGATACCCTGCTACTGTTTAAGATCTCATCCGCCCATTCATTGAAATTCCGAGTTAAGGGTTTTTCTTTTCGGGCATTATGCTCTAAAGTTAAAACAAAGTTTTTATTTGAAAATTAAGGGAAATCGATCAAGAAATTAATTAATAGTCAATAAAGATTTAAACCACCTTTACAATTAACAGGTCCCCGCCTTTTTTCAAAAATATAAGTAATAGTAAAATTCGCCACAAAATAGGCAAAGGAATCTTTAGTCCATACAGCCAATTCTGATATTTATGTCCTCGTATAATAGCGCCAAGGCGCAGTTGTAGTATTATATATAGGCTATAGGCTACAACTAACGCTATTCAACGGAGTTCTTGTGAAAACTCGAAAGGCCACATTTGACTATACAGTTCACAATTCTCACAAAAACACATAATCATTACTTAAAAACTATCAATATCCACTATTGTCCGTTTTAGAGTGATTTTACACATTTTTAGAAAATAAAACGCAACGTTTCAGTTCTCGCATTGTTCTCAAATCTCTCAAAAATATATAATACGGCCGTCGTACTTGGCGAATGTGAACATAGGCTCTGCGAACTTTAGCGCATGTAAACTCATGAAGAAAATACAGTGACCAACTAGTATAAAGCATGGAAAAAATACAGGGATGAAGGGCGACTTGAATTGTATTCACTGACGAGTCGTATGAGTGTACATGCTCTAAAGTTCGCAGAGCCTATGTTCACATTGGCCAAGTTACGCCGGCCGTGTTATAACTTTATTTATACTCCTTCATGGCTTCAAAGTATGCTAGAATTTGACCACTGAAATAAAATATAATATTTACTTACTGACTTCATCACATCATGATATTATTGTTGCCTCTAAGAGTTAAAGCAAGTCAAATTCTGAGTTAATAAATGCAAAGATGCAGACTTCAAATATCAATCCAAAAACAAGCTACCTGCTCTGACAAAATATTCAGTTGATGCATGCAACTGTGATTAATGACCTGTGTATTTTGGAATCTAAAATAATTCCAGATTTACACTGGGCATCTTATGCGTTCAAATCCAAAAGGCTATTTGTCTAAAGTTGCTTTCTAAAGTTTGTTCTAAAACTCAAACCATTGTTTAAATTCTGGGTTGGCTATCAAATGACTAAAGGAATATAAGTAATAAAAACAATATACTTGTTAATATGACATAAACTAATTAATTTGATTAGTGCTCAACTCTGAATTATTAATAAAATCATACTTTAATATTCCACATTTCATCTCCATTAAACTATTTGAAGCAAATCTCTACATTACATATATCTCTGTAGGCCAAATAAAAAGCGTGTTAAAAAACAAACTCTTTATTACTAAACAATACCTTATTCGATATTATATCTTTATTACTTGTAAATAAAAGGAATATTTATACTAAGTACTTTAAACTATTATACATCTTAAACTAGGAACTATACTTATGCTGCCACATTCTGTCAGTTGTGATTCATTACAATTGAATTACTTACTAGAAAGTTTAAACTTACTTTCGATCAAAATGAAATGGCAAGCTCCGGAATTCAAGTCTAATTTTATTATGTCCTGCAACTTCTAGAGTCCTACAAACTCCGACCACCGCAAGACTCTCCTGCAGGATAATGAATAGGTCTCTTATAACACAATTTAATCTAAAACACCCCAAATAATAAAAAATGTTCATAAAATGAAAACTACTGGGTATGTTAAATTTTTAGGGGACCAAATGGCAGCTATTCCGCGTCGAACTAAAAAAGAATCACGTAAATCGGACCATAAATCTCAGAGTAATCGGTGTACATACATAAAAAAACATACCGGTCACATTGAGAACCTCCTCCTTTTGGAAGTCGGTTAAAAAGCTATTAACCAATCTTATTCTAATAAATTTTCATTAAAATATTATTTTGACTTTAACACAAAAGATAATTTTTACAAGTTTGAAAGTGAATATTATGTCGCACACTACAGGTTTAAAAAAAATTCACTATGTTATAAATAATAACTTTTAATATCTAAGTAAGGATACTCCACACTTCTGTGTAAATAAAAATTACAACTTTCTAAATTACATTTTGTTACACTATTGTGTAGTTTGATATAGATCAAATATTAATAAAAAAATATCCATATAGTCTGGTAGATTCTGAAAAATAAAATACTGTCGTACAAAGACAAGCACATCGACAGACACAACCCATTAATAAAAACTTAAAAGTACAAACTAAATCAAAAGATTTCTTAAAGTTTAATAAGAAACATGTTATGTTATATGGGATATTATGAAAGAATTAACATAGTCTTTAAATTATATAAAAAACTTTTTAAAATTATTTTAAACATAAAATATGTAGTAAGAACTCCCTACTACTCCAACTAAAACAGACAATATAGGAATCCAGTACTTCTGTACAAAATTTCTATCATCTTTATTAAGTACAACTTTCTTTTCTTTATATTTCTTCTTCTTCCCACTTAACTTCCATTCATATTCTGCTAGCTCTCTCCTATTTTTTTCTTCTTCAAGCTCTTTCTGTCTCAATAGTTCTTTTTCTTTTTCCAATTTGAGTGCTATTTTCTTCACTTCACATGTCTCATTGCAATTCACAGTATTTTCACCGCTTCTTACAATATTGCATGGAACTTCTTTCTTTAAATTGCCACAAGGACAGTAAACTTTTGTCCTTTTCATACAAATCTGATCTGGGCAAGGTCCAGAATGACAAGTATTACGGCAACGATGCCCACATTCCATGTTCCTTGGACATTGTTGCTTACAAGACATCATTTCCTCAGTAGCCATTGCTAATTCATTACAACGAAAGTAAATTTCTGTCAAACCACAATGGCAAGGTATTCTATCCATAATCTTACACGGAGGGCATTCACCTGGATGGCAAGACTGCTTAGAACACTTGTGAACACATTTTGCTGGTCTAGGTTTCAGACATTCTTTTTCGCAAGGCCTGCACGAGTGTGGAACGTTAGGATAGGATGGATCAGGAGCATATAAATGGCAAAGAAGTGTACAGTTATGGTTCCCACAATCGAGAGGCTGTCCACAATCTCTCCCACAGGGTTTACGTATTGCTAAATGACATGGTTGTTGTTCAGTCTCATGTTCTCCAAAACAGATGATAGGAACAGGCATTTCACAAGGAGGACAATCTAGTGTAACAATTTTTGTCTTTGGAGGTTGAAATTCCCAAGGTGTTGCAGGTTTTTCAATTTGCTTGAAGACTACAGCTACATATTCATGGCAAGTTGCTTTGCAGTCATGTCCGCAGGCATATGTTTTGTAGCAAATAGCTTTGCACGGGGGACAGTCACCGAAATGACAGGTATGTTTATTTTCCTCAAAGTGTCCACATTTGTATTTGATTTTGCAGGGTTTATGGCATTTTGGTGGCTTCACATGCTTTTCTCGGCCACAAGGGACTGTTATGAAAGTCTCTTTACATCTGCAAGTGATTCTGGATTCCCTTGGACATGGATAACAGGGCCCGTGATGGCAGACACTAGTACATTTATGTCTACCACATTGTAATGGCTTATCACATGTTTTCTCACAAGGAGGGCAGTTTCCGTTACAGCATTTTCGTGAACAGGGATGCTTTCCACAAGGCCTTGTTCCCCTACATTTGGTTTCACATTTAAATTCTTTGGAACATGGCAATAATCGTTCATGTGTTGCACATTGGCACTTCTTTTGTATCAATACTTGGCATGAAGGGCATGGACCTTTATGACACTTTTCAGGGCAATTGTGTTCACAATCTTCATGTTTCTTACCACAGGTTCCTAAACAGGTTTCCATTGTGTCTGGACATTCTACATACCTGCTGTTTGCACCACAAGGGCATGATTTCATGCCTGAATTTGGACAATCTCCACAAGTGCTCCCATGACAGACTTCAAAACATTTATGAAAGCCACAGGAATACAACTTATTGCAAACCTTTTTGCATTGCCACTCAGGATCATTGCAGGGTCGTTGAGACTTTTCAGTGCCACATAAACAAGGTTGCATGCTTGTATAGCTACAGGGAGGACAATCCCCTTCATGGCATTCATTTTTGCATTTATGTGTGTTACAAGTTAATGTTTTCTGACATTTCTGGCCACAAGACCACTTAGCAGCACTACATCTCACTCTTTTTCTCTCCTTTTCACAGTAGCATATGCCATTTACGGTTTGTGGACAGGGTGGGCATGGTCCAGGATGACATAAAAGTAAGCATTTATGTTTACAGTGCTCGCCACTGGATAGTCTCTTTTGACACACTTCACCACATGTGTGTGGTATTAGCCAAGGGTGATAAGGCGGATCATCAGTTTTTCCACAAAAACAACGATACTTACGCGGTATTTCATCCTTAGAATACGAATGCCGGCATTTAGGACAACACCATTCGATTTTTTTCGGTTTGAACACAGAAATCGGGCCTACATTCTCTTCACATCGTAAACTAATGCTGTCGTTCGCCCACTTCTGTATACATGATAGATGAAAATAAGAGAAACAGTGATCACAAGTCCAAATAGCGTCGATTCGTTTGATTGAACCTATGCATATCAAACAGGTTACCGACCGGCCGCTGATTGCTTCTTCGAGAAGATTTTTGGTTCTATTAATCATGTTATTGTCGCCACCTCCTGTCCAGTAATTTTGGAAAACGCTTTCAAGTATATTTGGCTCACAGGGCTCCTCGTCTTCCGATGAAGAAAGTTCTTTCATTTCCTTGAGATGTTTTTGGACATTTTGCTGCAGCTTTGCAGCAGCGTCTCGGTATCTTCGTGCCATTTTAAGAAAAGTTGCCCAGTGATACTAAAATTATAAAATTCTAAATAATGAATTATTTAATTTCAAGCAATATGTAAAGAATTAAAGACTTCCCAAATTGAACCAAGAAACCATAACCCCATAATCATTAACCAATTACAAAGTGACAACTGTGACAACTGAATTGACATGTATTTATTTGACAACTCTTTCCAACTTCCAATAGGGCGTTCCACTAGTAACGCACAACGCCCAAAATGCTCAGTTAGCCGTTCCACAAGGCGACCGCGAGCGTTGCGGTCGTGGCGAAAACGTCACTAATGACGTCATCATTTTCGATCACACAACGCCCGCAACAACCCATGTCAAAAGGTGGGTCGAAGTGGGCGTTGACCACAGAGCATTAATTCTCGCTTGTCAATATATTGACAAAGGCGCGAATTTTGAAACAAAGATGGCGAATGAAAAAATATCTTTCTTTATTAATTTTGTAAAATTAATTTTAATGTATTTTGAACAGCTATCTATCATTTTCCTTTATTTGTTATTAACATTTATTTACATAATTTATTTCTAATCAGTTTTCATTATTGTTGACTTGAATATAATTATATAATTAATGGGAAATTCATTGTTTGTAGACATAGCTTTTGCTGCAGAATTATACGAAAGAGTTATAACTCAGAATTCAGAACTATAGATAAATAGATAATTCAATGTATTTCTTGAAAGTCTAAAGTGGCTTTTAAATTCTTCATCTGAATAACGATCAACCATATTTTTATATTGTGTAATACGTGGCCTGAGATCACGTTTTTTAGTATTACGTTTTATAAACTTAACGTCCACTCTTCAACTGAGCTAGGCGAATTGCTTTCTTCTAAATTATTACCGCGATGAAGTAGCCGATAGCCAATTGACCCATTAAGGACATTTTGTATAAATAGCTATATATTTTTGACATAAATTAGTCAACCCTACAAATTGAAAAAGGCGCGATTTTCGTATCAACCAATGACATTTGCGTATGACATTAATGACATCAACGCCCCATAACCCGTTCCACTAGCTTTTAGGATTGTAACGTCCGCAAGCAAGTGGAACGGCAAAAATCGCGGTCGTGAACGTGGTCGTTGTGAGTCCCTAATGGAACGCCCTGCAAGTGGCATGACGTTACATTAGAAAAGTGACAGGTGTGATCGCAGAGTGAACACGTATCTGGCAAATTTCTTTCGGTTTTTCTCAGCTTTTCTGTTTTCCTTGTCTTGTTTTGTTCTATTTATGTTGGTGGTGGTTACTAAATAACTCCTAGTATTGGTAAGTACTTTATTTAGTATATAAATGGCGCGATCTGTGGGTGAAAATGTTCCTCCCGACAGGGGAAGGAATCCGTTAGACTTCGAAATGGCAAGTCAATCCCCGCTAAAAGTAAGCTCCAAACGCATCAGAGTCTGTTCCCCCGAACATATTCCTGAAAAAAGAGCGCCCAATTTACCTGCCGCAGCATCTACACAACATTCTTATACCCGTCCTGGTTATGACTCGGATTTGCAATACAACGAGACTGATGCTGGTCCATTTGTAGTTTATGTTTCACGCCAAGATGCTGAGGCAACCAACATCTCCGCAAATATGCGTTCGTTAAAAATAGCTCAATCCATTTATAACAGCAATGTATCCGGCATTAACGAAATAAAAAATGAGGGTAGAAATAAAGTTTCTGTTTTCTTTAAAACCTCCGCTGACGCCAATGCTTTTCTTTCCAACCCGGCACTTGCATCTAACAACTTAACTGCTGCCATACCCAGATTCCAAGTTACCCGTATGGGGGTTATCCATCAGATCCCCCTTGATTGGACATTAGAGGATCTTGTCTCCTGGATTGAGTGTCATCCTACTCCAGAACTGGTCATTAAAGCTAGGAGGCTAAATAAAAAAAAAATTATAGATGGGAAAATCAGTTGGGAACCAACAGGAACGGTGGTACTTACTTTCCTTGGACAAAATTTGCCATCTTATGTTTACTGTTGTCATGTTTCTCTCCCTGTAAACGTTTATACACTGCCAACTATCCAGTGCTTAAAATGTTGCCGTTTTGGTCATATACGTGATCAGTGTCGTTCCAACCCTCGTTGCTCACGTTGTTCCGGTGCACATGAAAGTAAAACCTGCAAAATTCCAGATGACAGTAGCACATGTTTGTTTTGCTCTGGAAATCATTCAGCAACAGATTTTCGATGTCCAGAACATGATCGTCAAAGAACAATTAAACGAATAATGTCCAACGAAAATATTAGCTACTTAGAGGCTGCTCGTAAATATCGTTTAACACGATCCTCTTATGCAGACATAACCAGTAGACCCCAGTCACAAAAACCTACCTCTTGGAATACCCCCTCCCCAAATCCTATGCCCTCCACGCCTGTCCCGCAATCACTGCCTCATGCCTCCCAACTATCTTCCCATCCTCATCCATACACTTCTTATAAAAAAACGGTTTTTATCGAGAAACGTCCCAGACAAGAACTGGGTAAATCATTTGACCGATATGCCCACTCCAATATCACAGCTACTCCTCCGTCAACTCTACCTAATGGATGTGCCCTTGGTGATAATACCTCAGGCCCCTCTCCTCTTACTGATAACCTCGCAGAAGTTCTTTCTACTACTTTAATTAACGTGTTTTCTAAATTTGGAATAAACTCACCGAACAATGTCATGGAAATAATTAGATCTGTAATCACTTTATTAATCAACTCTTTTCTAAACAAAAATTATGAACATAATCCAATGGAACAGTCGCAGCGTTAACAACAAGAAACATGAAATAATCCATTTGATTAATCAATTCAAGCCTATCGTCTTTGCCATTTCGGAGACATGGCTTAGGCCGGGTTCCCTCTTCAGAGTGCCTGGATTCTCGTGCCTCCGGGATGACAGAGAGGATGGTTGGGCCGGCTGTGCTCTTCTAATCAGAAGAGACGCCGCATTCTCTCAAATCCCTGTCCCTCATCACTCCCATAATATTAATATTGTTGCTGCCCGAGTCTTTAACATTTCTTTTGTATCTATTTATATCCCACACCCTAACATCTCTGTCACCCAGGAACTTCATTCCCTTCTACTTCCTCTTCCGTCCCCTGTTATCATTCTTGGAGACTTAAATATTCAGCATACTCTATGGGGTTCAGTCTCTTGTGACTCAATCTCCTCAGTATTCCTTAATATGCTTGATGAACTGGACTTGTGCGTCATTAATGACGGAACCCCTACCCGAAGAGTGTCCCCCACACAAAACCCAAGTGCTCCCGACCTCACCTTATCTTCCTCATCTCTAGCCAGTTCTCTGTCTTGGCGTGTTCTCTCTAACTCTCATGGCAGTGATCACCTCCCAATTCTTTCTTCCTTACCTGACTCTTCTCCCCCTCCTATTTGTCCCACCCCACTCCTTAAATTTAGACTGGAGCAGGCAAACTGGCAAAAGTTCTCAGACCTAGTCCAAAACAAATTACAGTCCTTTCCTCCTATCACAAACTCAAACTGTCTCTCACTATACTCTCAGTTCATATCTGCACTATCTTCTTCAGCCGAAGAATCGATCCCGCTCAAAAACAGTGCCATTAATAAAATCTCTTCCCCAGCTTGGTGGGATTCGGAATGCTCCGCTATAGTCAAGGAACGTAAAAAAGCGGAAAAAATGTTTGCAAGAGTGCTGTCATTAGAAAATTACCTGGAGTATCAAAAAGTCTCAGCGGCCTGTAAAAGACTTTTACGTCAAAAAAAACGCAAAGGCTGGCACATTTTTTGCGAATCACTTGCCCCCCGATCTCCCTCTTCTCTAGTTTGGAAAAAAATTAAAGCTTTCCGTAAATCCCAAATTGACAATAATGTAACCTCAAATAATCCCTCTTCTTGGCTTCATGCTTTTGCAAACAAGCTCTCTCCTATTTTTGTTCCCCCTGACCCATATCCCCCCATTTATCATTCTGCGACTGCAAATTCTGATCCCATGAACTCCCCATTCTCTTTTGAGGAACTTCTTTGTGCCCTGGATCATCTCAAGGATTCCTCCCCCGGCGCAGATGGTATCCCTTACTCTTTCATTATCAAGTCCTCTGAATCCTCAAAATCTTTACTTCTCGCTCTCTTGAATAATATATTTTTATATAGTGTAGTACCAGACTCCTGGAAAAGCCAAATCGTAATACCAATCTTGAAACCTGGTAAAGATGCTACAGATCCCAGCTCTTACAGACCAATTGCTCTGTCTTCAGTTATCGCCAAAATTATGGAGCACTTAATTAAAAATAGATTGGAATGGCTTGTGGAAAGCAGAGGCCTCCTTTCTAGGAGTCAATTTGGTTTCAGAAGAGGCATGGGAACTACAGACAGCTTGAGCCTTCTCACAACAGATATCCGTCTTGCTTTCTCTCGAAATGAACATGTCATAGGGGTATTTCTAGACATTACAGCAGCATATGACAATGTCGATCTCCATATTCTTAGAGAGAAAATGCTCAAGCTGAGTATACCCTCAAAGATAATAGACATTATCCATAATATGTTGATAGAAAGATCAATCTCTATTCGCTTTATGGGAAAAGTTCTGCCACCTCGTCTGGTATGGAAAGGTTTGCCGCAGGGCTCAGTCCTAAGTCCCTTACTGTATAATATATACACTGCCTCCATCGACTCGACGGTAAACTGCTTCTGCAGGATTCTCCAATATGCCGATGATATCGCTCTCTATGCCTCTTCACATTCTTTCTGCGATGCCTCGTCTCGCATCAATTCTGCTTTATACTATTTACATTCATGGCTATCTGAGCACGGTTTGTCCTTGTCAGCTCCTAAAAGCTCGGCAGTTATATTTTCTCGTAAAAGAATAATCCCTGATCTCGACATCCATGTACTCAATCAGCCTATTCAAATATTGGATAGTGTAAAGTTTCTAGGAGTCTTTCTGGACAGTAAACTTTCAGCTGTCTCCCACCTAAACTATGTCTGTCAAAAGGCCGAAAAGAATATAAACATCATTAGAGCTTTATCCGGTGTAAGGTGGGGATCACATCCGTACTCCCAACAACTCCTTTACAATGCAATTGTTAGGAGCCATCTGGATTACGGATGTTTCCTATTTGAACCATGCAGTAAGGCAGGCCTTTCTAATCTGAATAAAATTCAAGCCAAATGTCTACGAATCATTACTGGCTCCATGAAGTCTTCCCCCTCTAATGCACTTCAGGTGGAGTGCGTTGAGCCTCCGCTCGCTTTACGCAGACAACTCCTCTCGGACAGATTCCTTTGTAAGGTGATGGAACTGTCTAATCACCCTCTTTTAATGTCGCTAGATCATCTGTCACACTTAATTTCTTCTAATTATTGGACCCATAAACCCCTTCCCCTCCTTATTCATTCTTATAGAAAAACAGTTAACCTTCCTTCTGGTATTTATCAAACAAATATGCTTCCCCTATTCCTATCCAAATTCGATAGTCTTGTGTTCTCTCCTAAGGTCATCACTGATTTAGGCATCTCTAAAAATTCTCCTTCAGCCAATCAACAGTTTTGCTCTATCGTGCATAATCGTTGGCCAAATCACATACAACTATTTACTGACGCATCCAAAATTACTCAGGACCAACCGGTTGGAGCTGCAGTTTGGATTCCGAAATATAAAATTATCTTAAATTTCAAAATCCCTCCCACCTGTTCCATTTTTACAGGCGAATCCGTTGCGCTTCTAGAAGCCATTCTGTACATTGAATCTCATAATATTAGGAATTCTATCATTGCTTCGGACTCCTTAAGCTGCCTTCAGGATATTAAAAAGCTCCCTTTCCATTCTAAACAGAATTTCCATATCACCCTACAAATCAGAGAAGCTCTCTTCCGGTGCCTGTCTGCGGGCCTTGAAATAATCCTGGTTTGGATTCCGAGCCATTCAGGTATTAGGGGAAACGAGATTGCCGATAACTGCGCCAAAGAAGCTATCTATGCAGGAGTGAACAAATACAATAAGAGTTTCCCTCATGACCTACGTGCCCTGGCTAGACCTCAGATGTTCCAATCATGGGAAGATTCCTGGCAAAAATCTCGACAGACCGTAGGCAAGCACTATGGATTCCTCCAGCCGACTCTCCAGCCTAAACCTTGGTACTTCACCTACCGCAATCTACCTAAGAAGGTAATATCAACCATAATTCGACTTCGACTTGGTCATTGTACTTCACCGGTCTTTCTGGCAAAAATTAGAATTCGAGACCATTCATTATGTGAATGTGGTTTAGCCGAAGGCACATTGCACCATATTTTCTTTGATTGTCCTAACATTGTATATCCCCTATATGACATGTTACCTAAAAAATTCCCCCGTCCCCTTAACTTGAACTTCCTTCTAACTTTAATTAACAAAGATCATATATATGTACTAAGTAAATTTCTATCCAACAATAATATTTATTTATAATATAATGTACTAACATATGTCTGTATTGTCCACAGGATCACAGAAAACGTTATGAGTACCGACCAAATCCTTTTTTTATTGTAACGAAAATTTTTTTCTTAAAATCCACCTGACATTTTTACCCTACTGTGACATTGGCAAAATCAATGCTGTTGCGTTGGAGCCATTAATCCAAAAAATAGAATAGAATAGACGTTACATTAGGGCTGTTTATTATGTCGGTGTGAAGAATCCTGTTCAGTTGAATAAATTGTATTTTTTTTAATATATAGACAAAATGTATATATTTTAAAATTGAAATTACCTAAATCTAACAACTATTAACATACATACATACATACATACATAACTTCACGCCAGGTCCCTTGCGGGGTAGGCACGAACAATTAACAAAAATTAACTATTAACAAAAACTAAAATATCCTATAAATAAACCTAACTTAAAAATTATTTTATTTTTATTTTATTATATATATATTATTAGATTTATGAATCGTAACAGCTTTTATATGTTATAAAATTAATACTATTTCACATTGAGTATTTAATTCTCTGGTAATTTAAGAAATTTTATTATCGAATTGAACTATGAATAATAGCTATAACAATGACATGAAAAAGACTTTACTTTTATTTTTACTTTATCGAACTCTACGCTAAAATATTGAATTTGCTTAGATAATGATTTTTAAATAATAAGTAAATATGAATAGAATAGAATAGAATAGAATAGAATAAACATTTATTGTATAAACTGTCACAATTATAAAATTACAAAGTTGTTCGAGTTTCTTGTTGGAACGACAGTTTGTCCTTTCGGACGTACAATACAGGCGATTGTAATGGTGCCTGGCCATAATTACATTATTTAGTCGAATAATAAATTATTAAATTAATATAAAACTTTATCTTTATCGAACCATTAATCAATTTCACATTACTATAAATTATATGTCATCGTCAAATCATATTTTATCGTCAAATAATCAATTTCAAAATTAAACTGTTGTACATTATGTGAGTCGTCATATATTATAATATAGTTATTTATGTCCTAAATATTCGTTTACTGTATAATATGCTTTTTGTATTAAAAATGTCTTAACCTTGCGTTTAAATATATTAGCAGTTGTAATATTTAGAAGCTCATCTGGTAGACGGTTGTACAGTATTGATGCCATACAAAATATACTTTTATTTAAATAAGCCGTCTTGTTCAGCGGACAACATATTCTATTCTTTTGTCTTATGCTTACAGGGTGTGTGAATAGGTTGAGATTTTCTTTGACAAACTGTACTACTTCAAATATATAAAGACAAGGAACTGTAAGGATGCCTAATTTTATAAAGTATGGCTTACAACTATCAGTTTGCTTTAGTCCACACATAGCCCTTACGCATCTCTTTTGTGACTTAAATACAATTTCTTTGTTGGTAGAATTCCCCCAGAAAATTATCCCATAGCGGAGAATCGATGATACATTTCCGTGATATGCAGTCATTAGGGTAGACATATGTGCCACTTTAGCAAGCATATAGAGGGCATACGAGCATTTATTTATTTTTGAACTAAGGGATTCAATATGTAATTTCCAATCTAATTTATTATCTATGTTTAAGCCAAGAAATTTTGTATATTCAACTTCATCCACTTTATGTCCTAAATAATTTACTGAAATGTCATGTATCTTTGTTGAACGATTTTTAAATGTCATAAAGTTAGTTTTTGTCAAATTAATTGTTAGATTATTCAATGTCAACCATTTAACTACACAGCTTAGTGTATCATTAAGGTCATTTTCAATCATAGATTTAGTGGTACCTTGAAATAGAATTGTGCTATCATCAGCGTAAAGAATTGTTTTATGATTAGTAATTAAGGGTAGATCGTTGATATACAAAATAAACAATAAAGGTCCTAATACGCTGCCTTGTGGTACACCTACAGTAACATTTTTAGGCTCTGTGATGTATTTGATTTCTTTTTTTTGTTTAGGACATATTTTAGTAATTACTGTAGATTGTTTGCGGTTACTCAAATATGACGATACAAGATCCAAAACATTTCCTCTGATACCATAAATATATAGTTTCTGTAAAAGTATGCTATGGTTAACGCAATCAAAAGCTTTAGATAAATCTGTAAAAAGAGCACAACTTATCATGTTATTATCTATATTTTTCATGACAGTTTCCAAAAAAGAATAGATAGCCATATTTATACTTTTACACTTTCTAAATCCAAACTGGTCCTTACTAAATACTTGTTTCGTTTCAAGAAAGGTGTATATGTCATTGTACATAACTTTTTCAAAAACTTTAGATATAATAGGAATTAGAGCTATAGGTCGGTAGCATGTTATATCCCGTTTATCATTCTTTTTAAACAACGGTTTAATAATGGTTGTTTTTAATTTGTCAGGATATTTACCTTGAATTATACATAAGTTTACAATATGACAAAGTACCGGTGAGATTGATGTGGCTATTATTTTTAATGTATTAGTTGTTATATCGTCATACCCCGTGCTAAAAGTATTCTTTAAATTTAATATTATTTTCTTTATGTCATTTGGAGCTTTAGGATTCATAAATAAGGAATTTAACTGTCGGTAATTATTAATTAAGTCTTTACTAATGCTGTCATGATTATTTCTTTGCTCAGATACTTGGTTAATGAAAAAATGATTAAACATTTCTGCTATTTGTAGAGGATCTATAATTCTTGTTCCATCTTTATATATTTCTTCAATTTCTGCCTTAGGTAAATTTAGTTTAGTTTCATTTATTACTTTCCACATGGCTTTACTTTTATTTGTAGCATTGGAAATGTGAAAATGATTCTGTGATTTTTTAGTTAACTTAATTATACGTCTTAATCTAGACGATAGTTTTACAAACTCACTCTTTGTCGATCTAGATTTGTTTTTTCTGTATTTCCATAAGAGTTCTCTTTTGCGTTTGCAACATTTTTTTATGCCTTTAGTTATCCATTGAGGACGTTTTTTAAGGGGCACTTTAGTTAGTATCTTAGGGAAGCACAAATTGTAAAACAACAGTACTGTATCGTGGAATATGTTAAAAGCGGTATTTGCGTCATCACAATCAAATACATCTTTAAAAGTTAATGATTCAATGCATGTCTTATATTTTGATATATTGGTTTTATTGTAATCCCTTTTTTCTACATACCAGTGCTGAAGGTGACTAGTTGGTTGCACTGGACAATTTAAGATTTGTGCTGTATGGTCAGATAGCGCAAATTCTAATACTTCACTAGTACAGCCACGTATGTTGTGTATAAAGTTATCTAAGCAGGTACCGGATACTATTCGTGTCGGTTCTTTTATTTGTATACGTAAATTGAATGACGAACATAATTCTAGCAAAAAACAACTTTCTTTAGATTTTTTTTAGTATATCTATATTGAAATCACCACAGACCATAATTTTTTTATTCTGGTAAGTGAGATCTTTTAGGATTGATTCAAGTGTTTTAATAAATATATCCATACATTCATTATTCTGTTTTGGAGGACGATAGATACATATAATATACATTTTGTGTTTTATTAATTCTATCCCAGAGCATTCCACTATGCCTTCTTTTGAGCATGTTTCGATATTTGTAAGTTTCCTAAATTTCTGAGTATTACGGATTAATATACAAGAACCGCCACGACGATTTTGACGCGAAAAGATAGAGCCGAGTGTAAAGTTAGGTATTAAAAGATGTTCGATATCTGCTGTAGTCATGTTATGCTCTGTAATACATACTACATCAAGGCTTTTAGAGCTATCGTACTCATATGAGTCCAGAGCTAATACCAATTGTTCAGACTTAGATATAATTCCATTTATATTTTGATGTAAAATATTGATATCTTTATAAACGAAAACATTTTAAATTGTTTTTTTGTAATGTCGGTACTTGTCTAAAATCTGCGTCTGTTTGTGTATACTTATCACAGTTTTTTGAATTATTTTCTTCCTGAGAAATGATTTTAGATTTTATATAGCTGTTGTATTTGATATGATAATCTAAATGAAGAATTTCTCTAAGCAAAAACTGAGATTTATATAAAGTAAAAGAGATACGTCCAGGTATGTATGCTGATCTATCCAAAGTCACAAAATGAGCTCCATTTTTACGACAAATGTATTTAAGTTCATGGTTAAGCTTCCCTTCGTGCAAATGTTTATTATAAGGAACAGATAAAAAAATTACATTAGTGTTTGTAACATCATTAAGAAAGTGTTGTACCCAAAATTGAAAATCACGTGGATTTCTATCATTTGTCCCTGCTAATATAATAACAAAGTCATTTTTATTTAATTTACAGATATCATTTTTTTCCGACAGTAGTACCTCGTGCATGTTTGCACCCGGTTTCCAAAAGCAACTGACAAAAAATTCCCTTCCTACTAAATTTTGGATATTTCGTTGCATATTCTTCCCTTGGTCGTCAGCAACTATCATGATTTTTCGATTAATGATTTCCTTTGAAATTTTATCTTCTAGTTCAGTACAAACATCATTTTCCTTAGTGGTGATTGTATCTGTAACATTATCAATTACTATATCTTCAGTCCTCAAACAGCCATCCATTGTCGATGATAAGTTAATAATATTTGTTGGCTCTGTCTTTGTATTGCATATGACAGGCAATATGGCATGATTTACTGATTCAGGTTCCATACATACAGTCTTTCCAGATTTTTTCAGTGATTCTCGGTTTTCCACATGATTAAGTTTCTTTTTGTTCCCTGATTGAGGCGTCATGCCCTTTTGTTCAATAATATTAATTTTTTTCAGTGTGTCGATTATTTTTAAACTCTTTTGTAGTTCTGATTTTAGTTCTAAAATTTCCATATTTAAATTGTCAATTTCCTGATGGGCTATTTGCAAATCATTATTTAATATTTTTATTTGATCGTTTGTGCTATTGTTACTACTATTAAGACAATCATTTGGCAGACTTAGTATTGTAGCATCAAACATAGATGAATTTTCATCTGAAATATCATTTAATGAGCATGATTTTCGAACTCTACGGTAGGTTATGTTATTCTGCGATGAATCCATTTTTCATATAGTAGAAAATTAGCTCATGTGTATGTACAACAGGAAAAGAGATTAGATAGATCCGTGATTGCTTAGTCTTAAATGCAGTGTCACCTAGTGGTTATTGTGGTGCTCAATATATCTTTATGTAATGTATTTTCAATAGTTCAATTTATAGTTTGGTAATTCAACAGAAGATGGCGCAATTCGGTATGGTGTTCGCTTGATATTTCTATTGAACTACTGTAGAAAGTGCCATCTATTGGCTATTTGAAGTATAAAATTAATGATCTTGCGTGGACCTTATCACTATATACGGCTACTCGCCAATAGATGTCACTGCAGTCATTTAGTAATGTACAAAATTTTCCATTGTTCAAAATTTTAACGGAAACGGTTTTGGAAGAAAAGAAAATAACAACAAACTAGCACAATTGTTATAGTCGTAAAGGTGCACTATTGATCATTTTCACTTTTTGTTCAAAATATTAACAGTAATTCGGCTTGAAAATTAATTTTAATCGGTTTTATTGTTCACACTAAGATTTTATTTAAAATATAGTCAATCATTGATACTTTTTTGAGATAACACTTTCACTTGATATTTGTGGTATATTATTCACAATTTTACTTTGCACAGTGTGATTCGGTGATTAAAAGATTTACAGAACATACAATATAATTAAAAACTATTTATACTTCAAAAAACCATGGATATTTAATTTAAATATATACTAGAGAATCAACAAGGTTTAATGTTTTTGTAGTTTACTAATGTAAAACATGTTTCAACTACTTGGTAACAGATGGCAGTATTTGGTATTTGCTACTTGTGTTCTATAGAAGAATTGTTTATACATACTTGTTCAAGTAGTCATAATATTATTTTAGTCTTTCGGTTTAGAAGAAATCAAAACTTTATTCACCCCTAACATATCGCACGGTATTTTAGTCACACGTTGGGTACTGGTCACGGGCATTACTGTTCGTTATCGTACAATTCTATGGTTTTCAATTCGAATATTGCTTTTATCGCGTATGTTCTTAAGGACACAAACAACACTAACACTAATAATAAGGCCACCAGACACCACTGATGGCCGTGAGACGCCAAGACTATGCCGCAGATGGAGGGCGCGTCTCCATCACGGCAGTTCTCGAAACCAGATTTACTAGTTGTTTTCTGTGAGATTACGTTACCCTTATGACGAGTTGAAGAACCAACTCACTAATGTTTAATTATGTTTAAATAACATTGACAACTTAAGCCGCATATTACAGTAGAAAATGTTTTATATTAAAGACAGACATAATTTTACCCAAAAAATATCTTGTAAGAAACAGCCGGGTATATAGCGATAGGCTTTTATAAAGTTCACAGAAAATACGTAAATACTTTTGAGTATATTGTAAAATAAAATAAAAATAATATTTGTATTTGCACTATTACTTGTCGAAGCCAAAGATGACGCTGTTTCTGTTCTATTTAAGCTATGGTTTGTTTATCGCAGCATTATTCGGCTTGCGTTATGTGTATATGTTATCTTTGTTGAATAATAATAAATAAGTAAAAGTTATTATATAGACTCATTACCTATTGATATTTTTTAAGAACCGCTACGGGTGTAATTAACGTTTCATTAGCGGTAGGTATGTTCGCTCCTAGCTTGGCCAGAGTTCTAAGATCACAAAAGTCGTTTTCAAGGTCTCTTTGGTTGTCAACCGGGAAAGGGAATGAGGTACAACAAGCAATTGTTTTTTTTAAAGGCGGGGAATGGGTTCGTACACTACCCGGTCGTTTACTAGGGATTTAGTTAGGGGTGAAGCCACGAAGAGTCTTGTGTGGAGACTCGACTACTCAATCCTCCACTAAAACCACCCTCCTCCCATGTGCCCCGCGCTTATTGCAGGAAGAGCGTGAGACTTAGAACGTAGTTACGCCCACGCTGATCCTAGCGCATCAGTGCTTGAGAATGCCCCGGGAAAGGCAAACTCACTTCGTCAACAGGGGTGAAGACTCCTCCGCTCCTTAGATGCTGGAGGGACCCATGCAGTGGTATTTACGGGAGTTCTTGCGCATTCATTATACTGAAAACTGGATTGATAATAGTTCAGTAATTATTCATATAAGTATTTCATTTAACGCATCAGAGTAAATATTGGAAACAGAGTATTTTAACATAATTTATTTTCATGCAAAAGTATATATTTACCAAAAATAATGTACAATACGTTATTATAAAGTATAGTTGGCAACCCTACGTATGTATGTATATTTTCCGCACTTTGTAATAGTATTTTAAAGTTCTCTACTTGATGTGGTGTAAATAAATAAAACAATAAAATCGAATTAAAACAGTATTTATTTATTTATAAACCCTTCATGTTATAATATTAGTTATCTCGAAGACGGATTTTCAAATTACACACTATCACAATTTCATATAATGTTAATATCATACAAAACAACATCAAAATGGTCGATTTCATTTTCAGTTTATATTAGGTTTTATTTTAGAAGCTTATTAGATAGGTACAAGCAGAACTGTGAAAAATTGTAATCTCAAAATTTCATAGTTGTTTTTGAAAATGGACTCTAATGCTGATATTAAACGGATCAATCAAATTGAACCAAATTGGTTGAAAGGCACTTAACGAAGGAACACCCCGGTATACAATGACACTGAATTGAGTTCATGTTTACATATAATAATTTGGTTGATTCATGTATACTGATAACAAAAGTGACACTTTTAAAATTATTTTGTTAATTCCCTCTGTCTCTATTCGGGCAGTCATTTGTCACTTCTGTTTCTTTTCTTTTTTTTCTTTTTTTTTACGAGACAAGGGGATTTACATTTTAGAAAATTTATATTATATTTTATGTAAAATTTTAACTAATAGCAAAATGAATGGAGCTATAGAAGTTCTGCGTCAATGGTATTGTTGGGTTGGATTTTGGCTGTCCTGTATATTAATTTGATTTTATATTTCTTCTTCAGCCCTCTAATGTCTATTAGGTATGACTTGTTCCATTCTCACTATTCATTCACTCGACTCTCTGTCGGCTGAATTTCGACATTACTTGTATGTAGCTTATGTCAAGATTTAATCGATAGTAGGCAAATGAACTGACGGTAAGATCTAGAACCTATTACTGCGCCTACTTTTGAAGACCTACCTGAAGGTAGGTCTGAAGGTAGGTTTCCAAAAGTAGGCGCCAAATATCGTCGGCGTCAGTGCAGGACCTTGTATTATCCCCGCAAATTGCTTATGCGCTGGAACCTTGTCAAATTAACATTCAATGTGATGTCATCCGCAACTCGATATGATATATGCGTACTCGCCAGCCAGTGATGCTAACAGTACTGAGTGTTCGGCTACGGTTATGTCACCAAAATGGCGGTCAGGCGCAATAGCAATTTGCTGGGATAATAATTACATTTTTGGTAAAAAAGTTGAGATTCGTTATTCATTACTATTATGTAACAATTTAAAAAAAAAACCTCATTTCACCGAAAAATCTAGGTGCAAAGTCCTACACTGACGCCGACGATATCTCGGTCCTCCTCTTCTTTTTTTAAATCCAGCCCTTGTTGGTGACCTTGCATATGTTATAAGTCCATCCTGCTAAACACACACACACCTACAGAAATTAATATGGCTTTTAGCTAGTAGATGATAGATTTGCCAAACGGCTGGCAATGTTCGGTTTTATTCGATAACTAATAGTCAGCTGGCGAATTACTGCGCCGGCTGGCGGCTTTAGCTGTAAACTTGTTAGTTATTGGTTTTATTCGAAGTCAATTACCTAGTTGCGAAGTCTATGAAAACTTAGCCCTGGCTATTATTTGAACTTCGCTACTTAGCTGAATTAAACCATTCGGCAATTTTGTCACAGCTCAACCTCAACAAATAAGCTCCTAAAATATCGTAAATGACGAAACAAATCGCAAATACCAAACATGTTCGTATTATAGTATTAAATAAAAATACATTTATGTGCATATTTTAATAATAAACCTATTTTATTATTAGTTACAAAAAGCATGTTTTTATTTTTAAAACGACTAAACGACTAAATTGGTAACGTTACGGAATGAAGTGTCGATGGCACTTTGTTATTTAATTTTTATAACCCGACTAAATACAGCCTACGATTTCAAAACACCATAAACAATAAACTCCTTTTGCGAATTGGAACTAGTATTTTATTATTTAAGTACGACTTCGCACGGTTTGTGTATCTAATCATTACGTTAATTTCTAATATAATATTCAAACAAAAACCAGGCGAAAGCCGGACTCGTACCTAAAACCTTACCCAAATTGCAGATCTTTGACTAATGCAAAGTAACAAAGTTCTTATGGCAACTGTAACAAATATTTCTCGAAGCTGTTGCGGTTTTTTAAGAAAATATTCAAACAAAATAAAACCATCCTAAATTAATTGTTGTCAAAAATTACATTTTTCTAAAAATAGAGTTGCATAGCGAAAGGCTTTGCTATACAGGACTACTACTACCAAATTACCGCTAAAGAAGCTTGTAGACTACTACGAAATACTTTTTTTAATGTAGTGGATATCAAGTTCTTTGAACTTTTAAAAATAATTCTATATCAATTTATGAAACGATTATTAGCACCTTGACAAGGACTTTTGATAAAAATGTGTAATATCATAGATTATCAATAACGACTGTGAATTAAATTTGAAATATGTAGAATATTTAAGTTATAGCATATATACATATATTATTGATGAAATCTTAAATGTTATTTTACAAGCAAGAAAAATATGACGAATATTGTTAAAATGATTTTATGTTTGTGGCAAAATGTTATTTATAATGAATCTTCACTTTTGACAGATATACGAAAAAAGAGTTGTATTTTCAAAATTCATATAAAGACAGTTGATTTTTATTTAGAAACAAAATTAATGGATGCTGCTTTATAAGAACGTTATTGTTTAACAACATATTGCCACAAAACTCAAAATATTAAAATATAGTTAAATATAATATTCAAAATTATAAAGAATATTAGCGAACTCTCGTGTTTAGCTCTGGTTTTTTGTTTTTATTCGACAATTTGAACCAGCCAGCCTTTTTATTATTGTCTTTCATAGATATCGACCTGGACAGCCTTTCTTTTTCTACATCACGATTAATGACCTCAGTCGACTGACTCTTTTTACCATCCCTTCCTACGGACTTTCTCAAAGTCTGTTGACTTTCCCTGACTCGTTTTTCAGGTTTTTTATATAAAGTCATACTGGAGCTAGTCAAGCGACTGCTTTGCGGTCGCCGAGTCAAAGTTGTTTGGCTATACGATTTATTTTTTTGTAAGTTTGCCGGTCTGTCATCTGTCAAAGTTTTAGTGGATGGTGCTTTTTTGATTACTTCCTTTGTTTTTCGTGGTTTTTGAGCGTAGTGCACGTCGTGGCTGTCGTAGTGTTTAGGGGTCCACGGTGCGAATATTGAGAAGCTTTTTGTCGTGCTTTTCACTTGAAGGTTTGAGGAGTTGATCGATGAGACATCGTCACGTGATCGGTTGCGGGTGAAGCGGTTTGGATTGGGAATATCACCAACTGGAAATAAATAAAACGTCATTATTAATAACTAGCGGTCCCATCAGATATTGTCCTGCCCTGAAAAAATTAAAATAATATAGGATCCGACTCTAGTACCTCCTACCGCTTCTAATTAGGAATCTAAAGCATTCTGCGACCCATTCAATACACACAAACAAAAATCATAGGAGATTAGAATAATCCTAGAACCTTCTGAAGTGTCACTTTTAAATTTTCAGTGATTTAGTCTAAAAAATATTATTATCAGCTTTATTTCGGTCCAAATTGGACCTACGTTTAATCATTGTTCTTTTTGACTCTCTAATCTGTGTTACATAATGTAAACTCGGTATCTTATTCTCTCACAGGCTTAATCCTATTATATAGGTTTAGGTGTTTATGTATTGCGATAGAGTAAGTTTGTAAGCATCTTTAAGAACCATAAAGAAGAATTAAAACTTACGTTAAATTAAAGTGAAATTGACACTTAAGATTTTTTGTTTTTTTTTATTGCATCAGCTCAACAGACAGGCAGACGGCCCACTTGATGGAAAGCGGTTACCATCGTCTATGGATATTTGCAACACCAAAGGTGCTACAAATGCGCTGCTGCTCTCTTAAGAGAGGCTGGAGCCTGGTCACTAATGCCGGAACACAACAGAACGTTGTTATGGCGGCATACTCTAGACCAGGAGTGGTCGCCATCCATGGACAAATGCCCTACCACCTGGCAAATTAAGAATTATAATAATATTGACGGATGTATGCTAATGGATTTATATAAATATAATCGGTGAACATAGATAAAAAGAAGTGTACTCTCTGAAATTTCACTTCTATTTCTTGTGAACTGCACACACGTAACGTTTTATTGAAGTGAAACTTCTATATAGACGGGGATATTAGGATTTTTCTGTCACGAGAAAGCGTTACGGCCGCGTGGAGGGACGGCATAAATTTAGACTAAACGTGGTGAGGGGCGGCATAATTTTAGAGTAGACTTTCAATGCATTTTTGGTTCCAGATCGAATTCAGATTCTTTTATTTTATTTTATAAAATATGTTTAAATGTAAAATGCATTCATTAAAACGTATCTAACCTAACTAAATCATAATTTGCAATAAACCTGTGAAAATCGAAATGTGTGATAAGACACGTAGTAGAAGTGAATCTTCAAGGGACAAGTGGCAAAACGAATTGCAACAAAATTTTGATTTGAAGTTTTACAGGCGGCTTTTCAAATTGTACAAGTACATTAACAATCTCAAAACAAACATCAAGTAAAAATATATAATAATATTATTATCAATACATAATTAATAATAATATTTTAATTAAAGACATTAAACAATTGACAAACACATATTGAAATAATAAATAGACACCTATATAATTAATAATTAATGAAGGTAATACATTCCCTCAGAGGGTGCCGCCTGTAAAATGCCTGTCCGGTATTTTATAGTGCACACGGGTACGCGAGCCCGAGGTCCTCGACGCGGCCGCTGTTACTTTCCCTTTGCTCCGTGACAGTAGTGTCCCCCCTTCTCCTCATCCCCACATCCTCCATCTTTACTCCTTCCCACATACCACTATCCATTCCTGGTTTCCCTATATAGGTTGTGTAGGTCGGGCGGCAGCCGCTACATTTAAAACCAATACTCGCCACATCATTTATGGTCAGTACTAGGAATGTTTTGGGTATGGCTAGGGCGTCGCCGGAAAACGACGCGCAGGCACATCGCCCTACACCTGCGACAAGTGGGCAAGGGCTACTGTGTCAAGGGCGGGCACGGCTAACGACGCGAGTCCACACTCAAATTAGGAAACTCCGCTTCGCGACGTGGAATATTGGCACGCTGACTGGACGTGCAAGGGAGTTGGCTGAAGTACTCTCCAGGCGGAGGGTGGCCGTGGCGTTCTTGCAGGAGACTCGGTGGAAAGGCTGCAGATCCCGGTTCATTGGGAATGGCTACAAGCTGATCTATACGGGTGCTCCTGGTGGGGAAAACGGGGTTGCTGTAGTGCTCTCCGAGAAGTTCCAAAACAATATTCTGGAGGTGAAACGCTTCAGCGACCGGCTTATGGTCGTGTCAGTTCTTATCGAAGGGGTTGTGACCCATTTGATAAGTGCCTACGCGCCACAGGCTGGTTGTAGCGACACTGACAGAATGAGGTTTTGGGACCAAATTGGGGATGTGCTACGTGGCATCCCGTTATCACAGGGGGTCGTTTTGGGTGGTGATCTTAACGGTCATGTGGGTGAGAAGTGGGAGGAATTTGAGCGTGTTCACGGTGGCTTCGGATACGGAAGCCGCAACGCAGAAGGGGAGGACATCCTCCGATTGTGTGCGGCTGCCGATCTTGCCATCGTGAACACGTATTTCAAAAAGAAATCCGAACACTTAATCACCTACAAGAGCGGGAGGCATGCTACCCAGATCGACTACCTACTCACCAGGAGACACCACATCGGCAAAGTAGCCAACTGCAAGGTCATACCCGGAGAGAGTCTCACGGCACAACACCGTCTCCTTGTCATGGATCTCTGCGTAAAACCCAAAGACAAACCCGTTGAGCACTGTCGACGCCAAATTAGATGGTGGCTGCTTGATGAAGGTAAATCCCAGGAGTTCGCTTCAGCATCCGTCGAGATATGTGTCGGAGCTGAGAGCGAACTAGTCCAGAGCCACTGGGACAAGATCCAGGCAGCCATTACTAAAGCGGCAAAGGCAGTGCTGGGTGTGTCTAAGGGTGGACGCAAGTGTGACAAGGAGACTTGGTGGTGGAACGACACAGTCCAGAGGGAGGTTAGGGTGAAGAAAACCCTTTTCAAAAAGTGGCAAGCGTCCAGATCTCCTGAAGATCGCGACGCATACAGGGCCGCAAAACGTGCCACCAAAAGAGCTGTAGCCAGAGCCAGACGAGACCACTTTCGTTCGTTGTACGATAAGTTGGAATCGTCTGAGGGGCAGAAGCTCATTTATAAGTTGGCACGTTCCAGGATCAAAGCGGCACAGGACATTTCCAAGTGCCGCTGTGTTAAGGATCCTGGCGGTAACCTGTTATGCGAGGACCTCGCGGTAAAGGAGAGATGGCGCTCGTACTTCCACGAGCTGCTGAATAAGCAACACAAAGAGGTACAGCCACCGAACCTCCCTCCGAATCAAGGACTAGTGCCACCGATAACGCCTGAAGAAGTCCATAGGGCTCTTCGCCGCATGAGGAATCGGAAAGCTGTCGGAGCCGATGGAGTCCCCATCGAAGCCTGGAAGGCGATGGGTCCTCGTGGTGTGGGCATTTTAACAAACCTTTTTAACCGCATACTCCTCACCGGAAACATCCCGAGCCAATGGAGACTGAGTGTTATCACCCCAGTCTTCAAAGGTAAGGGATCGGTGCAGGAGTGCGAAAACTACCGCGGAATAAAGGTAATGTCCCACACCATGAAGCTCTTTGAGCGCATAATCGACTCTCGGATCCGGCAGGAGTGCACTATCTCGGGATGTCAATATGGGTTTCGTCCTGGGCATGGAACCATGGACCCTGTTTTTGCCCTAAGGATCATCATGGAGAAATACAGGACGAAGAACACGCCTCTGCATTTCCTGTTTTTGGATCTGCAGAAGGCCTTCGACTGTGTTCCTCGCGTGATGATCTGGTGGGCACTGAGATCCAAAGGGGTGCCAGAAGCCTATATTGACATTGTCCGGGATATGTACCGTGATTCCGATTCCATAGTTCGGACCGCTGTTGGCGACACCACACCCTTCCCCATTACCGTAGGCGTGCACCAGGGATCGGTCCTTAGTCCGTTTCTGTTCAGCGTGATATTAGACGAAGTGTCGAACAGCATCAGAGATGCGCATGAGCAACCTCCATGGTTGCTCATGTATGCTGACGATATCGCGCTGGCAGATTCGGACAGGGGGCGCCTGGTGGGACGTGTAAATGCGTGGAAGAGATCGCTAGAGAACGGTGGTCTGAAACTAAATGTGGCGAAGACTGAGTACTTGGCCTGCAACACTACAGATCCCACATCCGTGCGCATAGGCGAAGATACGGTCGAGCGCACGGATCAGTTTAAGTACTTGGGATCTGTCCTTAGTGCGTCCGGGGATATCGATCTCGACGTCAAGGCCCGTATCACAGCAGCTTGGGCCAAGTGGCGTGAGGTGACAGGTGTCATTTTTGACCCCAAAATGCCGGTCAAATTAAAAGGACAGGTCTATAAATCCATCATTAGACCTGTCCTTTTGTATGGCAGTGAAGCGTGGCCAGTACTTGAGCGACACAAGCAAGAGCTGCGTGTCACGGAGTTGAATATGCTGCGATGGATGTGTGGAGTGACGCGGAAAGACCGGGTCAGGAACTCCCGCATCCGCGGCAGTCTTCATGTCCGTGACATAACAGACAAACTGCAAGAGTGTCGCTTACGCTGGTACGGCCACGTTTTACGCAGACCGGCTAATTACGTGGGGAACAAATGTCTAGCCATGCCGCCTCCGCCAGGTCCCGGTCGAAGGGGAAGGCCCAAGAAATGCTGGCTTGACGTCGTGAAGGATGACATGCGTGCCAATGGTCTCAAAGCGGGGGATGCTGAAGACCGCGCGAAGTGGAGTAGGAAAAGTAGGAAAGCGGACCCTGGGCGTCGGAGTGAACGCTCCGAACGCAACCGGGATTTAACGCTCGGATGATGATGAAGGTAATACATATTATTAATTAATAAATAAGTGTAATAAATATTACTGAAGTTGAAAAAGGTAAAAGTTGCTTTATAAAATAATTAGAAACCAATTAAATAATGACGATTAAGAACATGCTTACTTGCACATCAGTGAAACTGGCAAAATGTACTGAAGCAGGTATTTTTAGAAATAACACCTATATAAAACTACATTTATGCAAGAATGAACAGTTCATTACAATTTGATCTGGGCTCAGTATTCTACTTATAGTCTTGGGGGACCATGGGTGGAATACAATACAAATAAGTTAAGTTTTCTTACATTGTATTCAATAGTATGTAATTTTATAATTGTTTTAATAAATTATTGTAATCTTATCATAATAATAATAATAATTGATGATCATCCACCAGCAACTTGCTCTTAAATACGGACTTGTCTCGTCGGAGGTACCTTATTACCAATACAAGCCCGAGCCAGTTCTTGACAATGGTCAATACCTGCTCTACTGGGACCGATCAATTATCACAGACAGGACTATTGTTGCCAACAAACCTGACATTGTCATAGTTGATCGGTCTGCGAGACGTGCTATAATTGTAGATGTCGGGATTCCCCATAATGGTAACCTCGTGAATGCCGAGAAAGATAAACAAATAAAGTATATTGATCTTGCTCACGAGGTTACCGCCATGTGGAACCTAAATTCTACAATCATAGTACCGATAGTGGTGTCAGTGAATGGATTAATAGCGAAGAGCCTTGACCGCCACCTTGAAAGGCTCTCGCTTGGTATCTGGTTGAAGGGTCGGATGCAGAAGGCAGCTTTGTTGGACACGGCCCGTATTGTGAGGAGATTTCTGTGTCTGGAGCCTTTACCACCGGTAGTCTGGACCCTAGGCCCTACTGCCGGCGATAATCAGTTTTTTATATTTTTTTATAAATAATAATATTTTTTTTTGAAATGTGATGTTTGATGTGTGAATTTGATTTAAATTACTCATTAGTATTATTTCTTAGACTAGATTGTAATTTTAATGTTGTATCACTAAGATGCATCATTAATGAAAAAAAAAAAAAAATTGTTGCGATTCGTTTTGCCACTTTCCGTTTTTATGTTACAGGAAGCGGCTGATACCTGTAGTGGCGTGAAGGTAGACCACGCTGCGCTGCGATTGTTGGCTGGAGTCACCTTCAGTGCTGCTTTCGCCCGAATTCGTGACCGGAGTGCGGCGTCGATTTCTAATGGCAAAAATATATTTACAAGTTACTAGCGGGCACTGTAGATCATTTTTATTCTTCAATTTTAGTCCGGGCGAACAAGACATGCCTGAGTCTACTACTTTTTTATATCCAAGGATTATCCCCTGTAGGTGGAGGCCCGAGCCCAGCAGTGGGACATTTATGGACTGTTATTATATAATATTATTATAACCAAGGATAATAATATTATCTAGGGTTCAACTAAGAAACGAGGTCATTAATTATCTGATACTCCATACATTTCGTGTTCTCATAATTAACACCCTTCTTTTTTTTTATTGCAGGAGATCAGCAGACAGGCAGACGGCCCACTCGATGGACAGCGGTTACCATCGCCTATGGACATTTGCAACACCAACACCCTTCTACTAAAATTGGACACTCATATACACCTTTGGAACGCGCTGCCTGTTGCTATCAGACAAGCAAAATCGCTACCGATATTTAAAACTATGACCAAAAAATACGACCTGTCTGTCGTTGGAATACGATATTTAAATTCATCTATAAACATTTATTATATGTATTTATATAGTATGTGTATTAAGTATATAGTATGTATACCTATTTAATATATATTTATTATTTTTTAAAAAGCGTGTGCGTCTTTGACGCTCGACAGAAGTGTTGACTTGCGTGAGAGAAAGGGAAGCTAGACAGACTAGTGCCATAACGTGTTACGTAACGAAGCGGTTTACCCTCCCATAAGTATCAAATTAAAAACAAAAACTTAATTAATTCTTTAATTAGTCTCAGATTAGTAACCGTTACAGCGCATTAACGCTCAAGCCGGCTCCAAAAAACCCAAATTTTCGTTGAAAGTATTTTGAAACTTTATGAACAAAACAACACCAATTATAATGCAATATACAAACCATACTGTGTTATCAAATTGAACAGCGTCACCTATCGGTGAATCTGACAGCACTACAAAGTCATAGTCCGCAAAAATATCTCTAATATATAAAATTCTCGTGTCACAGTTTTCGTTGCCATACTCCTCCGAAACGGCTTGACCGATTTTGATGAAATTTTTTGTGCTTATCCGGTATCTATGAGAATCGGCCAACATCTATTTTTCATCCCCCTAAATGTTAGGGGTAGTCCACCCCTAAATTTTTTAATTTATTTTTTAGACAAAATTTTTAATTTCTATTTTTTTATGATACAGCATTAAAAGATACATACAACCCTAAATTTTCAACCCTCTACAATCAACCCCTATTTTTTACCGGGCAGGACGACGTCTGCCGGGACAGCTAGTTTATTTATAAATTACTCATTATTTCAAATGAATGTCTATAAAGCTACGGTCTGCAACACTCCATATGAATCCATAGTGATAGGACGTATATGGGACATTCAATGACAGTTTCTATAACAACTCGAGTCGACCTGTACTGGACCACATCACCCTAAAAACCGGTTAAGTGCGTGTCGATACACGCAGGATGAAGGGTTTCATGCTAATAATGTGTGGAATTTTTTTATGCCACCTGGAGGGAAAGTACTGTGGCGGCCAGAGGCTCGAGCTCAAATAATAGAGATAGTAATTTTTACTCCAAAGAAACATTTCTTTATTTTTAAGAAGAAATAAAACTGCCTTCAAAGATTTTCGAAAATTCTTTGGCTTCACTCGGGATTCGAACCGACTAAAATCTTGTCTCAATCGTTAGGGTCAAAAAGAGAAGAAATGTTTCTTAGAAGTAAAATTTGCAATCTCTATTATTTAGAGAACTTTCCCTCCAGGTGGCATTAAAAAATCCGCCCTGTATACAAATCATTCTAATAAAAGATATGTATTTTAAAGACTTCAGTGGTTTTATTTTACTTTTTTTACAGTACAATAGCTCCAAGGTGTCCTTAATATGTCACTGTTGACGTGCCTGTCCAACTCTGTTCTGCTAATGAGGTTGACAGGTGCGCTCTCTTTCTATTACAGCGCCTCCACTGTTGGTTTTATTCTATTATAACGTCTATTCCAAAAAAAAATGTTTAGAAAATACTAACATCTCTAAATCGTTACACAAATAGGCATAATCTAAGAGTTTTTGGCGGGAACTGAAATGAGACATTGTGCTGTGTAGTTTTATTTTCTAAAAATGTGTAATAATTTCTCTAAAATGAACAATAGTTGTTGGATATTGATAGTATTTGAGTAGTAATTATGTCTTTGGTGAGAAATGTGACTTGTATAGTCAAATGTGGCTTTTTGAGTTGCCACAAGAACTCCGTTGAATGGCACCAGCTGATTACCTACAGTTCAGCTGTGCTACACATAGGCTTAAGAAGATGAAGTAAATATATTGTAAACTAAAATCTGGCTTAAAGTCCTAGCTGACAAGCCATAAACCTAAATAAATAATATTCAAAATCTATTACTGAACGAAAAACAAAGCTTTGTACGCGCAACCAAATTTTTATTATAACATTGTATTATTGAAATATACGCAATAATTCGAGATAAATTGCCTAGATGCTAATTAGGACCAGAAGATTTGTCCGGGAATCCCGCGGGAATTTCAAGTCAAGCGTGGAGGAAATCGCGGGCATAAGCTAGTTTAAAATATAAATAGACTTACTTAATATCTCGACTCAACTCCTGCTTACTGCTTCTCAGTTCCGAAGAGCTCCTCTCCTCTGTCCGTCTCCCCAGGTCGTTCTTGGTACCCTTCAAGGTCTTCGAGCTGCTGTGACTTCTGGACCTCTCGTAAGGACTTATGGGTGGTTTCGATGCCATTTTCCTCTCGAGTTGGCTCTCGTTTTCCGAATTGCTGTGGATTTCGGATATGTTTTGGAGGTTTCTCTTGTAGACGCGACGGGGCGAGTCCCTGCCGCGTTCGTGTTCTTTGTGAAGATTCGACAATGAGTAGCTCTTGCTGGATAACTCACTGTGGTCTACTTCGTCTAGTCCTGGAATAGCGATGCGAATATATGTTACAGTTTTATATATATAGTCCTCCTTAATGTAACCGTCAACGGTGAACCTTGTCAAGTCCGGCTGTGCGAGCGCGCGAAACCAAATTCGGTTTTAAAAGTTCTTATACAAGGAGCGCGTTAAAGCTGTCCTGATAAGTAGTGTGTATAGTAAGTAGTAGGAGCTTTTAAGGCGGTTCTTCTTGATAAGGATTTGCTTATCTGAGTGTTCTACACTAACTGCTAACACTAACATACACCAATAGTTTTGAAGTGAAACTTCTATATAGAGGGGATCTTACCATTTTTCGCTCACGAAAAAGCGTCACGGTCGCGTCTTCTAATTCTTACATATTTAAACTCGTGGTATCTTTCGAATGGGATGTCCGAATTGAATAATTCAAAAGGTTATATAAAAGTATTGAAGCACTGTTGAATATGAAGTAATTTATTTTGATAAGGATGAAGACCAAAGATACAAATAAGGAACCTTTTCTAGCGGCGGCATTTTAATTAAAATTTTAAAATAAAACACTTATTGTGGCGTAACTATAATACTTAGACATATGTTGTCGCGACACTTTTTGTAAATAATGTGTTCTGCAAAATCGTATTATTAATTCTTCTTCTATGTATTGCATTATCTTCTTAATGTACCTGCACAGTGCACCACTTTTAATAGCGGCGGGAAACTTCGATCTCCCAGGAGCGAAATAGAGAAGTAAGAGTGCCTAAATCTTGCGCTGTCATTGATTGATTTGAATGTGTCTGTAACAGCGGAATAGGCCATACAGACAAGTAGTATTAGCGCTAAAAAAACTGACTGAAAATGTATGGGAATGACCTTACACTAAGATAGATATATAGATAATGCTTTATTGCTCACCAAATATACAATTTCAAAATACACAATTACAATAGTCATGGTAGAAACAAAAGGCGGCCTTATCGCTGAAAGCTTTCTCTTCCAGGCAACCTAACTTAAGAAATAATTTAATCTAATCTGGCGATGTAGGAGATACAGATTATTTGATATATCATAAATAATCATGCTTAAACTACATAATTTATAACTTGCATAAAGATAGGTCAATCCTCATTCGTGGAGAAACGGAGAAAGAAATCTATTCCCTATGGCCGGGCGGTCTGTTGTAAGAGGCGACAAAACTACCTACAGCCAGGTGGAAGGGTGAATGGATGACTACCATCCCTGGTCTTAAGTATGCTGTCATAACAACCTTTATTTGTGTTCCGGCATTAGTGACCAGGTTCCTGTTTCCCTTAAGAGACCAGCAACGCATGAAGCCTCTTTGGTTTGGCAAATGTCCATAGGCGATGGAAACCGCTTTTCATCAGGTGGACCCTCAGTCTATCTGATGAACTCATGTTATAAAATAAATCCAACCTGTGCTAGAATTCGAAATAGTCTTCCTCAATGTTCCATGTTGCTTTGATGTTGGGTGGCTCTTCGATTTGGTCACGTTGCCATGTTTCGGGGTCGCGTCTGACTCCTGATCGGTGTCGCCGAAGAAGCGGAGATTCTTCGCGGGGGAGTTTAGGGGTTTCGTTGGCTTTGACCACGGTTTCCTTTCATCCTCTGTCGTTATTTCTTTCTCTATCTGCAAACAGGTATGAGAAAACAGGTTATAATGCAATATTATTTAGGGAACGCAGGGGAATGCCGTTCATTTAAGATAAAACTTTTATATTTATTGTATAAAAACGTGGCGCGCATTCCTTCATATTGTTACGACCTAGACGCCAAGAAATTCACACCTGCATACCTGTAGAAAGCCATTTTATTACATTTCGGCATTTGGACTTCTTTTGTTTACTTTGTGATTAAAAAACAGCCCATTGTGTATTGTAATCTTTTACGGCCTATTGTTGTATTGTGATCACTGCCAGATGTCTAGGATTTAAAGTACAAACTGATTCTAAGACATTCGGTCCACGCGGCCGGGCAGACATTGGAGACGCAATCAGGCAATCTCCGCGGGTGGGGTTATGTGCTCAATGTATGGCCACCCCTTATTCCCCAATCAAGAACAGGTGCCCGGAGAATATAGAAACTTGCACTTACTTCGCAGTCAGCCACCAGCCCACGACAGCGCTGGTTCAGGGTTCTGCCGCTGCTTGTCAGGTGGCGATAAAGGTGAAAAAGTCCTTCTACACGAGCCCCGGGGCGCAAGGGACGCAGATACACTGATCACTATGTTCTGAATGATTCAGGAGAATGTCCAAGTATTTGACTGGATGCAAAAATCTTCGATAGCGAATTGGCTGTATTTTGTATAAAGGCGGGTGCGATACTATTTATGTGCGTCGCGGTGGCGTAGCGTTTGCCAACGTACTGAACTCACGCGCCGAGCGAGCGGCGGAAACATACGGGGGTTGCAAGGCGCTATAAACCCAAGACACAATTATTAATTGGGAAATAAGTGGCGCCAACATTACTCCCGCCCTTAAAGGGTTGCCTTTAAAAAGAGAAGGGATGTACTTACTTGTACAAAGCGGAAATATAAACATAAAAATAATAGATTATAGCGGATATAGTAGGCGTGAGTTACAATACATAAATAAAAAGTGAAAATAAATAAAATAAACGTAATTAAGATAAGGTAAATTGGTGGTTGTTCAACTAACAACCAACCAATGCTGCGGTAAATATAATATATGGGAACTACTGGTTCGGTAGCGGACATAGTCGCACTACAGAACGCAAGAAAGCTCCATTGGTAGTTCGTACTGAAGCTACGCGGGTAATATCTTCCTTGGAAGGATGAAACCTATCTACTATACCTAGCAACCATAAAAATAGCGGAGCGCTGTCGCTTTTGGCTAACACAACCGTGCCAAGTGCCATAAGAACAGCAGACAGGTTGCCCTTATCCGAAACTTGCAAAACGTGCAGATAACTACAATAAACGAGGATCCATCCCTTCCAGAAAAGTTACCCTATTTTGACTAATAGAGGACGTCTATTAAAGAGCGGTACAACATTAAATGCGGATAAAAATAAAAGCGATAATTTAAATAATTACTAAATGCGGTAACGTTAAAAAAGTCTAAAGTAAAGTAAAAGCGTACGTGATATTTACGCACAATAATCCTGTGCGAACCCTAACTTTATGATAGCATAAACGAGAATTTAAAGTTACTTCTGCATCGACGTAGTCGGTGTGCGTAAAACCTATAGTAACACGTTGTACTCGAGTATCTACTAGGTTAGCGTTCAACAGAATAGCTAAAAGAACCTTTGACTTAAAGCGTACATTACGTCGGTGAACGCGCTGACGAAAGATACCATTCGCGAATGGAGCCCAGACTTGCTGCTTTACTTGCAACAAAGGGCAGAAATACGCAATTAATAAATTGTGCACAGAATCCTGACACAGTTTGATGACAGATTGCAGCTTTGGCGGGCTACTGTTGTTTCGCGACAATTTACTACGTACGCGCTTCAAGTAACTTGCGGTAATAAGTATACGTAAAGCCGAACGATGCGAACGAAGTTTTATAGATTTTAATATAACACGATTTGTTACAAATTGGCTCCATAAAGAAGAGCGAGCGGGGAGCGGAAGAATGACGCAATTGTCACTTGTTTTAGAGTGTGCACTCAATTTACCTTCGACCTCCCCATCGGGTACGTGGTCGACACTTTTAGGAGGCCACTGAGTGGAAGGCAAAGAGGACCAAGACGTTCCAAAGTTCCACAATAAGTGTGAGTTTAATTCAGCGGGTGATGAATAGCATGACTGACAATCTTCATCTATCACACTGATAGATTCAGATGAGTCATCTGGAGGTGCGGGTGAAATATAATCTTGATGGACATTGTCCGGACAAGCAGGAAAAGCTTCAGGCTTTCCTTCTGAACAAGGAAGGTGGCTAGGTACGGTTTTAAAAGTATCGCTTAAAAGATAATTGTCTACGTAAGAATGTAAAGTGACTATACTTTGACTACATAATGAGTCACATGTAGTAGTGGCGCGGTGAACCTCAACGTCGCACTGACGCTGAGACTGAACTTGAGAGTACTTCTCAAGCTCAATTATATTTCTAATTGAACTGTCCATGGGCTGAGGTTGCACCACAGAGCAGCACGAAGTCACATGTGCACAGCATGTAACGGTTGTAGTGAGCGCACTGCCCATAACTACGTAACCTAAAACGGTTTCAACTGCCACTGGCCCGACTGCGTCGGAGCTGACGACATTGGGCAGCAGCAGGTGCGGGAATACCGAGGCACCGATGAGAATGTCAATCGGGCCCGGCCGCGCGAACGTACTGTCGGCAAGCGGTAAGCTTTCCAAGTGTGGAACAGCGGATAAATTTATATAAGCGGTTGGTAAACAACCAGTAATGCGATCGACAATTAAAGTATTGACATTAAATTTTAAATTTTTATCAAAGCGAGAGAAAAAGGATAATTGTGACAAACCCTTAATAATTTGCTCCGAACCTCCTATGCCCTTAACAGATGTATAAGGTGTTTCGTCAGGTACAATACCTAATCGATTAAAACATTCGTCTGTTATAAAGTTACACTGCGAGCCACTGTCTATTAGGCAGCGTACTGTATGCGCACGACCCGAGCTGTCATAGATAATGACTTGCGCAGTTGCAAGCAAAACGGTACGACATTCATCGCTCGGCAAAACTGCGGCTGCGTGCGCGGCAACAGTGTTCGACGCGGGCATGGATGTTGAACAAAGCGATACTACATTGGTGCGGTGACTAAGGCTCGGCACATGCGAATTTAAATTAATATTTTCTTTCGAAATATTTTGTTCCGAATTAATCCCGGTTGTACTTGCGGAGTTAGAACTGACTTCCTGAGGCGGACTTGGATTAAAATGTAATAAACTGTGATGTCTTTTCTTGCAAACCATGCAATGAGAATTTGAATTGCAAGCGGATGATTTATGTTTTAAGCTAAGGCAATTTATGCACGCATTGTGTTCCTTAGCGGTACTAAAGCGAGTCTCGGGGGACATATTATTAAAAGAAATACATTTATATAAATGTGAATGGTGTAAATTTTTACATAAACAATTTGTTTCATTGATTGTACTAACAAAACTTTGTATTTTTGGAATATTACTCGTGCGGGGTTTGTTAGTACTTTCAACCCTCTTTATCGCACTTAACGAAGTAGGTGTGCGTTGTAAAATTTTGGATTGGTTGGTTATAAAATCAACTAAATTATTGAACGAAGGTATGGCGGTGGAACTATTTTCCATTTCGAAAGATCGAACAGTTTCATAATCGAGTTTCTTTAAAGCGATTTGTAATAAAATTAAATCCGACAAATTATCTAATTTTAAATTATTTAAAGCCCTAGCGGCGGTTACAAAATTATCTAAAAAGTTATCGAAATTATTTGCGGATGCGGAAGTTAATTCTTTAAATTCAAATATTTGATTTATATAAGTCGAAGCTAACATTCGCTTATCTTCATACTTATCTATAAGCGTTTGCAAAATTAAATTATAATTTTCGGCACTCGGCGTAATGCCGGCACAAGCAGTTTGTGCTTTGCCACTAATTTTACCCAAAAGATAATATAGTTTTTCGGAATCCGTAAGCGATGCATTCTCGTGTATAGTCGACCTAAAGCTTGCATAAAAAACTGGCCACGAACGAATATCACCGTCGAATGCCACTAATTCTATAGGCGGTAGTGCGGGCCTATTTCGTGTCAGCGCGGTGTTTTGCGATGACGACTCTAACGAGAACCGATTCCTAAGGCACTTGATACGGCTGTACAATTGCTCAAGCGAAATTAAACTTTTATAACTAGGTTTAGCGGATGGATTTATAACAAGTAAACGCTTATTATAATTATCTAAAACTTCCGTAAATTCGGATCTGAGTTTCTCAATATTCGACGTTGCTCCAAGGAAATCTTCTACGGAACTTTTGTCACTAGCTTGGATGGACTTATACTCATCGAATGTTTCTTGAAAGTATTCAAATATTGCGTTACGTTTACTTTCCAAAATAGTTAATTCGGCATCTACTACCGAAAATTCTTTACCTCTAGTAGTCATTTTGGAAACTTATAAATACGTGAGTTATAATTATAAAGGTAAAAGATATGCGGGTCAACTTTGTAATTGCGATGAGTAGCCGCGGTCGAGTGTAAGCGGTGGCCAAGCGAGGCGATGCGACTTACGCGATTACAAACTACCTACAGCGCGAGAATTAAATATATCGATTTATAAATTTGCGTATTAATTTATGAAATAAATATATAATGCGATATGAAATTAATATAAATCAATAATATATAAGTATATATACGTATATAAGGCGGTAATATAAATATAAATGCGATAAATATGGGACAAATAAGGTGCAATACCTATGCGGTGTATTGAGTATGAATATAATGCACTTTCCTAGCAATTAGTATAAGTTACATGTATATTGCGCTACTCGAATACTTAATAAACTCTTATAATTAGAAGTTTATTATGGCTGCAATAGCCTAAAGCGGTGAAATAATAAAATAAGGAGGTATAAAAATAATTTAATAGGGCGGTACGAATAGGATTTAGCATAGAAAAAACCTATAAATTAGGTATATTAAATTATATAGATTTCGAAGGACCAGTATAAGGATACAATATAGCGGTATATGGCTTAAAGGTGCCAGAAATAAGGATCGGCTCGAAGGTACCAAAAAAATATGGAGACGCAATCAGGCAATCTCCGCGGGTGGGGTTATGTGCTCAATGTATGGCCACCCCTTATTCCCCAATCAAGAACAGGTGCCCGGAGAATATAGAAACTTGCACTTACTTCGCAGTCAGCCACCAGCCCACGACAGCGCTGGTTCAGGGTTCTGCCGCTGCTTGTCAGGTGGCGATAAAGGTGAAAAAGTCCTTCTACACGAGCCCCGGGGCGCAAGGGACGCAGATACACTGATCACTATGTTCTGAATGATTCAGGAGAATGTCCAAGTATTTGACTGGATGCAAAAATCTTCGATAGCGAATTGGCTGTATTTTGTATAAAGGCGGGTGCGATACTATTTATGTGCGTCGCGGTGGCGTAGCGTTTGCCAACGTACTGAACTCACGCGCCGAGCGAGCGGCGGAAACATACGGGGGTTGCAAGGCGCTATAAACCCAAGACACAATTATTAATTGGGAAATAAGTGGCGCCAACAGACATATTGCATCTGTGCAGCAATATGTCTGCCCGGCAGAGCAAGCAATGCCCCAATTGAGAGATGAGGCAGTCGAGCGATAACCACGAGCGAAGCAAGACTTGTGTACTACAATCGGGAACCCTAGTGACGGACTTTGCGCGTTTTATGGAATAACGACCTTCTGCATTACGTTTTGATTCATTGTGTACGGTTCTAATTGTACCTGTGTTATACGTGTTTGCATAGTTCTAATAAGCTCTATAGTAATTCTAACGGCATTTTAATTCGAGTCTCGCGACTCGTAACAATATCATACGTGAACAAACTATGGAATGATCTCCCCTCGAAAAAGGGTGTGATTTAATGTCTCAACGAGATAGGCAACGCATGGGTTCCCTTCGTGTTGCAGATACCTATAAGCGACGGTAACCACTTGTCATCAAGTGAATCCATGTAGCAGTTTTCCTACAAGGAAACATAAAAAAAATCTTTATAATAAAAATTGGACAAAATAATAGAATAGAATATACTTTATGGCATATGGCTACATATTTGCGGCTTTTGGGGTGGAGACCCTGGGACCATGGGGGCCTGAGACGCACAGACTTTATCGAGACATAGCCAAACCTCTGGTGGACGTCTCACGTGACCAAAAGACTGGTTTATTTATACCTCGGGCAACGCATTAGCGCTGCCATTCAGCGAGGCAATGTGACCAGTCTTTTGGGAACGTTTTCGACTGACAGCGGTCTGGTACTAGATTTTGTGGTTTAATTTTAGTTTGTATGTATAGTTTTAGTTAGTTTATTTTTAGTTTAATTAATTTATAATTTAGTTTATTTTTAATTAGGTGTCTGAATTGTTATTTAATCAAAACCAAAAGAATAAAAAAAATTCACTATCTTTATTGCATAAATTAAGATACAATTCAAGAAGTTAAAGTAGAGAAGACAATAGGCGGTCTATCACTAAAAGCAATTTCTTCCAGACAACCTTAAGATGAATTAGAAGAAAAATTGTGTAACATAATGTTACATACCGACAAAGGTGAACGCACAGCTGGCTGTTGTAAAGCGCAGTTTATTGCCTTCACGGATTTAGGAAATCTATTCTTTATTACTTCTTTTCTTATTTAGTTATTGCCAATTATGCACGACACTTATAAAATTTTCTTTAATAATCGGTAATTATTTTCTGACTATGTTAAATAAGTTCCAGTGGAGAACACTTTTTATGGTCATACATATAAGTTAATAAGATGTAAAAAGGAACACCGGTGTGGGTGAAGGCCACCTAGGTGGCAATAGTCCTTTTCCGGGGGTAGGTACTAATGGCATCCCCACAGGCCGTCCCACACATGCGCGTCGCACTTTCATGAAGTAATTAAATGTTGTAAAACCTTATTTAATGTCATAGACAAAAATGTAACTTAATGTGTGGAATACGTTTTAAATTCAAACTTACTTCAATAAAAAATGTCGAACAGCTAACACAATCTTTTACTAAAAGATATTTTTCAACATTAAGATTGTCACTTATTTTTTAATCAAATAAATAATTTTATTATTATTAATTATAGAAAGAATAATGGATTCGTGGAAACAAACATTGTTGCGATTGGTAAAGAAAGAATTGTAGCTCAGTTTTTTCGTGACGCCGATAGATGGCGAACGCTGAAACACCTAGTAGTTTTAATGGGGTTTTTGGGAGCCAGGGAATTACAAATAACACGCGTCATCGCCAGATGCGCGACCGCGTGGGCAGACATGGAAAGACGGACTTTCCATATCGGTTTTTTCCATATTGCGAAAAGACATGACAGGAAAAACGTAGACTAAGTCGCGGGCATTTGTTAGTAACTGAAAAAATTAAATATCATGTACTAGGCTCTCATAAACAAAAGCAATTCACCTTAGGACTCTTTCCCTTCTTCCTAGTTAGTCTGTCGAGTGATTTGAACCAGGTGTTGCCTGTTTGTGTTGATGAGATTGGAGGCCTGCGGGGCGGGGAAGGAGTGGGGCTCGGTGTTGCCAGTCTACGTCTCTCCCTGTATTTTTCAGCCTGGAATTAAATTAATATAAATTAATTTAGGGAATGAGTAGTGTCTACTATAACATCGAAGAATATGTAACTCCGATCATTGTAAATGACCTTCCACCAAATATAATTTGAAAAATAGTTTATTCACCAAAAGGTGGCAGCCCTATTTCCGATTACTCATTTCTTAAGGAGGTTTTGACAGGAACTGAAAGGAGATGTTGTGTTGTGCAGTTTTATTTTCTAAAAATGTGTAAAATTACTCTAAAATGAACAATAGTTGTAGGATATTGATAGTTTTTCAGTAGTAATTATGTTTTTTGTGAGAAATGTGAACTATATAATCAAATGTGGCCTTTTGAGTTGTCACAAAAACTCCGTTGGATGGCACCAGTTGATAACCTACAGTTCAGCTGTGCTACACAATTACACATAGGCTTAAGAAAATGAAGAAACTTTATTTTCAATTAAGATCTGGCGTAAAGGCCTTGATGCCAAGCCATAAACCTAAATAAATAATAAAATCATTTCACTCCTTTCTTGTGAAGTGTGAGTTTTGGTCGAACTCGTAGTTTTATAAATTTTTGTGAAAAATTAACATCGTTAGGATATTGTCTTGTATATCTCAACGGTTTAGTGAAATGTGCTTTTTCGAAGCCAACATGACTGTTCCGTGATAGTGGCATCCCGTACTTAGCGAAGACGAAAGACCTTGCGCTTCAGTACAGCTCCTATAATTAGGTTTTTAATTTGATAATAACGGTTTCAAATAACGTTCAATTATATTGGTGACGAATGTAGAAGGAGTAATATATAGAGATGGCATATATCTATATGATAAATAGTTATGAAAACGAGATGAGGTTATACGATATCATTAGTCTGAAAGAGACGTCTTATTCGGGTTCCTTAGTTATGTTGACAAAAACGAAACCCTTACGAAATTATCAATGTTGGTATTTCGGTTATATTTTTCGTAAAATTCTGGTCTTTATATAAGAGATTTAGAAGGAATATATATTCTATTAGTATGTGCTAGTGAAACTTCGTTCGCGTTCCTATGGCGAATAGGTATTTGTTAGTGAATGCAACGTCAGCACTAAAAACGCGATCGCAGTTCCAGTTTTTTCACTATATTAGTCTGACCCATTAAAACGATTTTTTATTTTTATTGCACGAGTTCAGCGGACAGGCAGACGGCCCACTTGATGGAAAGCAGTTACCAACGCCTATGGACATTTGCAACATCAAAGGTGCTACAAATGCGCTGCTGTTCTCTTAAGAGAGACTGGACCAGGCCACTAATGACGGAACATATCTCAAGGTTGTTATGGCTACATACTCTAAACTAGGGGTGGTAGCCATCTATTCTGGCAAATGCCCTACCTGGATGTGGGTTGTTTTGTCGCCTCTTACGACAGACCACCTGGCCGCAGGCAATTTTATTCTTTCTCCGTTCCTGCACGGGTAAATAAATATAAATAAGCCCTATGCTATATCCTATTTATATATGTATGTATTTAATGTGCACACCACTGTCATACACTTGTGATTCCGTTTATAAAATCCATAGCCCGGGTAGTCTTGAAGAGATCGCTCTAAGGAGATAAGACCGCCCATTGTTCCTACCTTTACTATTTACTTCGTCTTTGAATATTAACGTACCACAGCGTTACCCTCGTAATTCTTCCTCAACTAAAATTGCTTCCTACCCCTGTTTCCAAAACTAACTATGGACAAAATGAATATCTGCGTCGTTGTACAAATACCTATACAACATATATTTTAGTGACATAGACATTTTTAATTTTTCGAAACAAATATTCAAGTAATTAGTAAGTTATTAATAAGGTTGCAAAGGATGTAATGATTGTATTTAGACCTAATAATTTAGTTGTGTTTAGTTTTCCCGTCAGAAGTTTCACAGTATTAGATATATTGAATAATTTATTTTAATGTAGTGTAAATCACTATTTCTAGATTTTAACTATCCAGTTTTGGTTTAGATTTATTTTGATGTATAATGTTAGGCCCTAAATTTATGGATATACTGTTGGATACTTTTTAATAATAAATAAATGGACAAATTTAATGTGGCTACTGTAAATTGTTGATTTAATATGTATTTGGTGAACAATTAAGCGTTTTCTTGTATATTCTATAGTTGTGTGATGTACTTCTCTATACAATTATCCCTCTACAGTGACAGTTGGGGCAATTTAAAAACTGTTAGTTCTTTCCAAAGTAGTAGTCAATAATGTTCCTAAATAGACGTTAAAAATCTTAGAAATTAGAGTCAATGTCTCCGATGCGCCATCTGCAATATATATATATATACAGATACATGTTATCACGTCTGTCTGTAGTTCACGGGTACAGTTCGTTGACATTTCTGTGGTTGAATATAAACATAACTCATAGTTTTAGGGTTCCTTTGGAATAAATCCCTGCCTACCTGAATATATATGCTGCCTCTTACCTAACCAAAATTTAAAAAATTACACAGAAAACACTATCTGTCCACAAATAGCTATGTCGCATAATATAATCGTGCTAATACATTTATTATTATAACTTATTTATTTTTAAATATATTATTATGTATATGGAATGCGTTCTCACTGAAATAGCCGCTAGACGAAAGATTCGGCATTAAACCGAATACTACGTTATTTCGGCTGATGTGTCATAGCTTACTTTAAAAACACTGCGAGCGTCTTTTTTTGAGGCGGGGGAAATGCATGTCATACACTACCGGGTTCTTTACTAGGGATTAGACCAAAGCGACGAGAGGTGACACCACGAATGGGCACCAGAGTCAAATCGCCGGCTTGTGTGGAGACTCGACTACTTAATACTCCACTAAAACCACCCTCCTCCCATGTGCCCCGCGCTTATGGCAGGAAGAGCGTGAGACTTAGAACGTAGATACACCCACGCTACTGTGAGCGTACCTTTGTTTTAGTCGGGGGAAATGCTATTTACGCACATACCGGGTCCTTTGCAACGAATTAGAGCGTTTTCAATCACGGAGGTATTCCCCTAAGGGCAATCCAAACATTAATTGATCAGCTTATGTGGAGATTCGAACCATTGGACATACAATGGCTAAAACCCACTAAAACCACCCTCCTCCGATGCCACGCGCTTAAGAAGAAGTAAGGAAAGGTATGAGACTTAGAACGTAGTTACACCCACACCGATCCTAGCGCAAAAGTGCCTGAGAAAGCCTCTGGAAGAGCTAACTCACTTCGGCGACAGGGGTGAAAACTCCTCTGCTTTCTTGATGCTAGAGGGCCCCTGAAGCGGTATTATTCAGGAGGGGACTGTGAGCGTACTTAACCGAACTTTCGGTAAGCATAAAATAAAACTAAAGTAAAAAAAAACTAAACTAAAATCATACAGAACCTTGCTAAAACTTTTATGGCATCAAAAAAATATGTGCAATTGAATATGTACACAATAATTCATTACGGCGTGACGAAATCGTATCAGTCATCATCCGACTCAAATGCCGGTTTCATTTTTTTATTCGTGAAAAGTATTAATTTTGATGTATAGAGTCAGTGATCTTATTATAAGAGTGCTTTTTATTTTTAAATACAGCCAGTGCCGTATATAGCCTTTTATGCGCCCTATGCGAGCTTCTATAACTGTGCCCTTGTTTTTTTTAGATATTGTTACGAGTTGCAGAACTCGAATTGAAATACCGTTGGACTTATTATAGAGTTTATTAGAACTATACACATACAACACAGGTATAAATATAACTGAACACAACCAGTCCAAACGTAACGCATGTTTCAATAACATGCGTAAAGTCCGTCACTAAATAGATGTACCGAATGTATACAAGTCTTGCTTCGCTCGTGGTAATCGCTTGACTGCCTCATCTCTCAATTGGGGCATTGCTTTATACTGTACAGATGCAATATGTCCGACCGAATTTCTTAGATTCAGCTAGTATTTTAAATCCGTCTAGGATTTAAATCCTAGACACCTGGCAGTGATCACAATACACAATGGGCTGGTTTTTTATCACAAATTTTAAACACAAAGTAAACAAAAGAAGTTCAAATGCCGAAAGGTAATAAAAATATGGTTCTACAGGTATGCAGGTGTGAATTTGTCTTTGTCGGTCGCGACAACAGGATACTGGGTTGCTGTTTATGCGAGCTGGACGGCGTGAAGCAGATAAGTAAAGAGTGTATACTCTGATTTTTAATTACCTGGACTAAAATGACAGCTGTGATCGACCTTTTTTATGGTGCCAGCACGGAGCATAGTGTTGTAGTATTGCTCATTCATAAGCGAGTTGTTTCAACTCACTATTAAATTGAATCCTATAAAATTCCTATAGAATTTCTATAGAATTTTTATATTTCTATAAAATATATATAAGATTTCTATATTTCTATAAAATGTATATACGATTTCTATATTTCTATAAGATTTCTATATTTCTATAGGATTTCTATATTTCTATAGGATTTAACTCACACTGAGTGTAATCAACAACTCACTTAGGAATGGACCATACTACACTATGCTCCATTGTTGCAACATAAACAAAGGTTGATCGCGGCTGTCATTTTAGGTCAAGTAATTAATAATCAGAGTACAGAAATTTCAATTAACTAAGCCTGCCGGAACGTAAGTGATGCATTACACAGATGAGCTTAAAAGGCTGCAAGGCTACCCGGTACACCATATGGCATATGACCTTATGATACCATACTTAAATCTTACTTTAGCATTATGAGGTCAATTGATCCTATCATGCTATTCTGCTTTATTTCATTAACTTATAATGCCTGCGAAACTTCGTTCGCGTATCAAAAATGCGCAAGCAGCACTATCTTTTCCACTATCCAATGCTGGATTTTCGTATAGGTCGTGTTGGCTCACGCACAAGTGGAGATAAAAAGCTGTGAAAAAGAATTTATTTAAATCACAGCTAAGAAAAATATTAATAAAAAAATACTAGAGTGTTAAGGAGTTCTTTAATTATAAGTTTTAAATATAGGTGATGAGATTTATGGCCTTACTTATAATGGTTTGTTAAATTTTAAGAAACTGCGACTTGAAGACACCTAGATTGTATTCTTCAGGAAAAACAGACGACGGTAAGGAGTTGCACTCTTCAGCGGTACGTATGATAAAAGAGAACACAAATTTCAGGATCCTTTGACTCCTCCTTCGTCTTTGTCTTCAAGTATTCTTTAATAGTGTAGTATCCCTTTTTAAGCAAGATACATTCTATAATTGGTTTTTAATTTAGATCTAACATTTCATTCGGAATCTTATTAAAGGAGCCTATATCAACCTCCAAGAAAGAGGACAATACTTTTTGCAATCCAAACGATGGCAATATCAGTCTATTACTGTGCCTGGTGTCGTAATTGTAATGCTTATATTGCTTATGGGAAATACGTGTGAAAGCTGAAAAAGTAAGTTAAACAAACCCCCCGATTTTGAAATATTCCTCACTGGTGCTCGGCTCGGTCTTAGCGCGATGATATACAGCCTTCATCGATAAATGGGCTACCTAACACTAAAAGAATTTTTCAAATTGGACCAGTAGTTTCTGAGAATAGCGCTTTTAAACAAACAAAAAAAACCCTTCAACTTTATACATTAGTATCGTTTATAGGCAATAGATTGGTGAAAACAGGAAGACGCTTCATTTACATTAGAATAGATTTTTAGGTAGTGTTCTTTAACGAGATACCATTTATGCATATTCTTTAACGTATGTTAGGTATTCAACGTCAAACCAATAAGTTGAAGCAGACAGACAAACCGTATCATTAAATATGCCATAATATCATGTGTCAATACACAAAAAAGGTGTATAGTTCAACAGCCTCTGGGTCAACGTCGTCCAAATGACATCACCCAGCATATTCCGTCGTTTCAGAAATGTATATTTATTTTTCATTTATATTTTTAACTAGCTGACCCGGCAAACTTCGTACCGCCTCAGAATCAATAAATAAAAAAACGTTAATTTCTGAACGACGGGACGAACGTCAAACGTTTGACATTCAAAACAAAAAAAAACCCATTTATTATTTAGTTTTGTCTCTTGGTCTTATGTTTTCTATTAAGTATGGTTGTAGTAATTATGTTTATTATATTTTATAAGATTGGCAGATTTTTCTTTTTCTTTTTAATTTACCGGGCTAAATTGCTAATTATTATCCTATTTTTATCACCTGGCTTTTCTGTTTACACGACATTGGCAAAATCAATGCATATATGGCATTGCAGCCATTAATCTAAAAAAAACATCAGTTTTAAATTTTATTTCATTTCTGAACGAAAATCAAATGTTTGACAGGCAGGGATAGTTTCTATGGGAAAGCGAAATTGTTTTTTTTACTATATTACAAGCATTGTTGTCGTATCTAGTCACCTTTTAACCTTCCCTGGACTTCCACAAATAATTCAAAACCAACATTAGCCAAATCAGACCAGCCGCTTTAGCGAGACTAACGAACAGCAATTGCTTTATATATATATATATATATTAGGATGATCCAAAAAAAATATTTTTTTTTATGTTTTTTCCAAACAGGCTCAAAAGTTTCTTTTGGGTGTAAAAAATTATGTGAAAAGATGAGCCCATAATATTAATATTAAGATTGTCCTCATCGCATTTTTTAAATTCCCATAAGAATAACACAGGATTTTTTTTTCTTCTGATTTTTGTACTGTTCAAACGACTGGTTGACTGATAAATCGCTGTTCTAATCTTTATAGAGAATTGAACGCTCGACAAAAAAGGTTTGATAACATTTTTTTAATTGAAAAATCAGAAGAAGCAAAACAAATTTTTCCTGTGTTATTCTTATGGGAATTAAAAAAACGCGATGAGGACAATCTTAATATTAATATTAAGGGCTCATCTTTTCACAGAATTTTATTACACCCAAAAGAAACTTTTGAGCCTGTTTGGAAAAAAAAAAAATTTTTTTTTTTTTGGATCACCCTAATATATATATATAAACTAGCTGTACCCGGCATCGTTGTCCTGCCTTTAAAAAATAAAATCTAGAAGCCAATTGCGGCGCCATACACCGGGCACAATTGTGAATTTCCCGAGACCCACTCACAAAGTAGTAGTAGTAGTTTAACAATATTAGTATTACTAACTAAATGTGAATCTAAACCATCTCGGGACCCACTTGAACACACACAAAAATTTCAACAAAATCGGTCTAATCCTCTAGGAAGAGCTCATCCAATTGTTTACGAACTGTTAGTCCCGGATACTTAGGGTGTTTTTAAAAACAAACACTATAGTACTGGAGCTGAGATTTATTATGTACTACACAGTACTGGAGCCTCAATCTACGGGACCTAAAAGGTCTACCGGATCCGGGTTTGGTAATGTAGTTTAGGGCTATTCAACCGGCAGGCAAAAACCAGGTCCGTTGTTGAATAGCTTTAGTTAATTACCAGAAGACTCTGACAAATTTACAAAAGATTTAGTATTTATAGGCAATTACTGCTGATCGATGCTTAGCCTATTGATGTCAGTGGCTTGCCGGCTCTGCAATAATTGCCTAGAGAGAGTAGGGCTGTAACAGAACGCATGTTCGACAAACATATAAACATCGATTATTATTTATATAGATTTTTTAAGCCAGAAACTCTTTCGGGCGTCCTCGGAGGGCCCTACCACAATTTTATAACAATCTGACAGACAAACATACAACATTGATTGTTTTTATATAAGTTTTTTTTATTAATACCTTTCGTGTCCCTTAAGGAACATACGAAAGAAAAATTAGCCGAATTGGTCGAGCCGTTCTTGAGTTTTGCGCTTAGCAACATTGATTTTTATTTATATACAAACTTTTCAGATCCTAGATATCATGTAGCAGCAGAGTGCTATCCAAGACAAGTAAAACGAGCCCAAACACGACGGGTCTATCTTGTTTAGTACAAGAGTTCCTATGGCCACCTTCCGACTCATCATCAGATCGGCTCCATGACACCATATAATTGCACTGTCACGCGATATACATATTCGTGCAAAATGTAAGCTCAATCGGAAACCGGGAAGTTGGTCAAATTTAACTTGCAAGATTTCACCCCAACTTACATACATAGGTACAATGCATTGCAAGTTAAATAAAAGCTTGTAAAATATGTTTCATAGCTGTAACAATGCGTAAAATTAACTTACAATAATGGCAAATATAATTAATTCGTGATTCCCTCTAGTCGCACGCTAGACGGTAATTAGTGATGTGGGTGGAAATTTGCCTAGGGAAAGTCATAGAAAATACAAATGTCAACTACACAGCTCTTAAAAAAACGTCTAGCTCGCGATGTGTTTTCTTATTCCATTCCGTTGGTGCCATATACACGTAACCGCGAAAAAATCCTACTATTGTCTTCTTTCCCTGTTTGTCCTATCCGCCCCAACGCTCGCGCGAACGAGACGCACATTGGGAAGTAACAAAAGACTATGGCGCTGCGCTTCCGTAGCTGTCAAGTGTCATCGAGTCTTGCAACGTTACCGCTTGAAGTACATTAACGTGTAGCGAAAAATGCTGAATTCAAAAATGAACCACTAAGCCCAAGAATGAGTGTTCGATATTATTCCTACCACCACGTTTTGTTTTTAATTTTACAATCTTACCGCATGTTTTGAAACAAAAGCCGGGTTATATTTCATCCAATAAGTGTAGAAAGCTGCCGAGTGTAAGAGATAGTAATATAGTAACAATATATGAACCTGTTATTATTTTTCAAAATCATTATTTTCACGTTTCAATAACCATTTCATAACATATTCTTTTTTCTTAAATTCCTTTGTCTATGCTTTGGTTGATGTTGCTATAATTATAAAATAAATAATATTAAAATATTAAATGTTCATTATGCATGTTATTTTTTTCGTTAGACATTACTGCCTGGCACTAACGGAAGAGCAGCGTTGGTTGTTGTCAACCAGCATTTGCTGAATTAGAGCCTGTTCAGAGTTAGTTATCCTTTGGCTTTTGTTAAACTGCTTATGTATAATTTCTATTTTAAATAACTCTAAATAAACATGATTTTCTTTCTTTCAAATGTGATGTGAAGTTTTTGCCATGACCATATTTGAAAAGAACGTGATATAAGTGCCAAAAACAAATTAAGATCAATTAGATGGGACGTGCGAAACCAATCATACAAGAATATCAATAGATATAATGAAGTAAATAGACCCCAGATATTTCTATTTGGTTAGAAACCTGTTCTGAATTGAAGTCATTTAACGGTGACTATCTTGCAAAGAAAAATATTTTTCTAATCTTAGAATTTATGCCTTCACCTGGCCTTTATTTAGGTCCCAATTACTCTGTCATATATTAGCTTCTGCCCACAACTTCGTCCGCGTGGAATAGTTAAAAAAACCCCGATTTTGAAACATTCTTCATTGGTACTCTGCTCCTATTGGTCTGAGCGTGATGATATATAGCCTATGGGCTTTCTCGATAAATGGACTATCTACCACTGAAATAATTTTTCAAATCAGACATGTAGTTCCTGAGATTAGCGCGTTCAAGCAAACAAACAAAGAGCTTTATATATAAGTATAAGATTACGTTATTTAATGTAAACTAGAAATTACCCTCGTTTGTGGGAGAAATTACCACTTTTGTAAAAAATTGCGCAAAGAATGTCACAACCTTCACATGTCATATTGTGTTGTATTATATAATATATGCACGCCCACGTAAAAGGTGCCTATTATCACAATGTTTACCTCACTGTTTGCATCTTTGATTGCCGTTAAACGAGTGTAATCAGTATGGCCCCAATTTGGTTTGGAACTCCTCCTTTCGCGATTTGAACTCACGTCACAGACGCTTATATTGATTTGAACGAATGAGTGTTTGTATGGGACTTCGAGTAGTTAAGATTCACAATTGAATCCAATAGGGGACGGTGAAATCAGGGTGTAAATTTTTGTTTTTTCATGGCAGTGCATGGTCTGCCGGGTCCTCTAGTACATTCATGTTCGGCAGACTAATATACACATGGTGTAAACTTGCATAGTAGTAGCAACTCACTAGCACCTCATAAGTAATTAATTGACTGACGACCTGCGAGTAGACAGGCGCTGTATAAGGAAGTCGGAGGAGGACATGAGTGGCGCCGACTTGAGAAGGCCTATATCCAGCAGTGGACTGCAATTGGCTGACGACGAGGTGCTACCATTTCTATATTGAGAAGGTGGTACCATTCCTACACGGATACAATTAGTTATGTGTGATTACGTCACTGTATAAACCGATATACCTACACAAACGAAGCTACGGGTGTACCTTGTCTTGTATCTAGTAATATAGGTCAGTTATAAGGTGTGTGTGTATAAATATCTATTGAACAAAACAGGAGCACCGGTTACTTTCACTTTCTGAGCATTGGCCCTTTGTCTGGTCCAAGTTATAAGCTTATAAGCGGTGGTCTAATTCAAAAGCCGTAGACTGCGTCTGTGTCCTTCTGTGACGATATTTTGTTCCAGAAAGAGGCCTTGTCTCCTTCTTCTGCTAATTAATGTCCACTGCTGGATGTAGTCTTCCCTAGGTCTGCACCACAAATCCCGCTCTCCTCTCTTCCTTATCTAGCTCCTATCAGCGACCTTACGCAGTGCATCGGTCCACCGGTCTGGAGAGTGATGTGGAGAGTACACTCCAGGACGCATTTGCTCCATCACCCGTCGGTTCTGCGACAAATGTGATCGGTCCGATGCCATTTCAACTTACTAATTTTGCGAGCTATGTCGGTTACGTTGTTTTCCATTATATCATTGGGATATCCTCATTTCTGATTTTATCAATAAGAGAAATACCCAACATAGCCCGTTCCATAGCCCGCTGCTTTAAGAAGGAGGTCGCGGAGGAGATAAAGGAGGAAAATAAGCAGGTGGACCACTATCACAGACGGTGAAAAGAGGGAGTCGTGGGCACCGCTTTGCCCATTTCTCTCCGATAACGTAGAGAGACTGAAGGGTCAGGGGGAGGGTCCTGGTGCTAGAGACTCCCCTACCTTTTCGGCTTCCATCAAGTCTTGCATGGGTCAGATCTCGGATGGCTCTAATGAATTTTGCAATGGTTAGATATTTGTCTAAATCATAACAGAACCTTAAAAAGACCATCAACTAATCCTAATTCGTCTTACTACTACTAATATTAGCGAGCTATCACTTAAACGGTTCAAACTTTATATGCCTTTTTTTTATTTAATAGATTATGATTTAACTATTGCGTAGAAGAATATATTTATGGTAATACTTTAGGGATGTCCCCGACTAGGTGGAGGAGCGAGATGGAAAGCGCCTCTCTCTCAAAAGTAAATCTTCCAACGGGACTTTTGTTGATCCTCGTAGGCGTAGGCCCATCTACTATTGTTGGTTTGTATACAGAATATACATATATTGTTTGTACATTTCGGAAATCGTTTGCGACCTTAATTATTGCACAGCGCCATCTATGGGCTTGTGAGTGTTCTAGTACAATACAATAAGATAATGACATTGAAATGTTTAAAAATACTTCAAAATGTTTTTAATAATTTTAACATTAATTTTTTATTTATTTGACATACTTACTGAAATTAATTTGGAAACATTAGTGTAAGGTTATAGCGTCAAGACTTTTAGTGAGTAAGCATTTGCACGTCATGTAAATGACAAAACATAATGGAAACTATATATTATATTTTATATATATATTTTATAATATGTATATGTCGCAGAACGGCCTCGCTCTCACGACATCTCCTTTAGTTATTGCAGGTTTAGTGGGCGTCATCAGGGTAAAATGCGAGCATAAAACACGATAGCCACGGTTTATACACTTTTAATTTAGATTCTATCAACATTTTGACATAGTTTAGACCGAGCAGCGGGTTCAGGGCACCCGCTCATACTTCCAACTACAATACTTTCTTTAAAATACTCCATGGTCCAACTCGACCTATTGCCATCAACCAAATGTGCCACAAAAACTCTTCCGTCTACCGAAGTAGATACTACCAAAGTAAAGAGGGCGTCTCTGACCCCGCTCCGCCATATGCTCTGCTCCGATTGGTCGTTTATTAAATTACAATATTCATAACTTTTATTAGGTTAGAACGATCTTGAAGTTATAGAAACATTTAACAAATCTAATTAAATTACATTAAGAATTTTAGAAGTAATTATAATGTAAACAAATGATATTGTGCGTTATACATCCAGTCAACAATACGTCCAATTAAAGCTTCCCTCCGACATATACATATACCCATGTTTTAGCAACTAAAGATTAATCGATTGATTAGCTCTTCTTATTTTTCTAGAAACAACTAACCTAAAAAATTAATATTATTAATTAATGAAAACGCTATCTTTCATGACTTGCACTTAATTGCAATCACTTGCAACTTGTTGTCGTATTTATGGAACATTCCAATACCTTATTTTATTATGGCTTGTGATTATTTTTTACCATAGATGTTCATAAATATTACTTGCGTATACTTAGTTTTTTTGTTATAAGATTTCAAGAAAAATAATTAATATTGTATGAAATGCATAATACACATTTATAAACAGAATAGTGTAACATTCTTTTTGTCACGTGACTTCATCCCTCTTCATTGTATGCCCATACCAGCTTAGTCTGCTTCCACTCAATTATTCAGTCACGGATACGACTTTCAAACCTTGATGCACTTATTTATATGTTAATTATTTAATATACCAGACCAGTGTGTATGAACCAGTGCCCCAAGGTGGAAATTCGGCTAGAGTAAGCCGGATAAAAAATCGAAATGTGTGCTGGGACACATATTAGAAGTGAAACTTCAACGGACAAGTCGAAAAACTAATCGCAACGGACAAGTGGAAAAACGAATGGCAACGGCTAAGTGGATAAATGCCGCTTGCTTCAATAACTTTATATAACTTTTTGAATTATTCAATTTGGACATTCCATTTGAAAGATATCACGAGTTTAAGTTTAAGTTTAAATATAAGAATTAGACTACGTGACTGTCACACCTTTTCGTGAGCGAAACATCGTAAGACCCCCTCTATATAGAAGTTTCACTTCAAAAACATACACAGGATGATAAAAATATATAAGCGCCGACTACACCGCTGTTGAAAAACTTCTCACTTACGATGTATTTTCTTATTACAATTGCTATTTTTAATATTACATATTTTGAAACAAGGTGCTGATCGGGTTATGAGTTGCTATTTAATCCAGTACGTAAGGGAAGCCGCCGTGTGTAAGAGATAGTAATAATAGATGCACGAATGAAAAACGTAAGCGACAGTAAATTTACGGCGCTTTCGACGTTTTGATCGTTAATTAGTTTATAGAAACACTAGCTGACCCGGGAAACGTAGTTTTGCCTTTTAAATTATTTTTAATAATTTTAAGTAAGTTAAATGATTCGGTACTAATATCGCTATTAAAAAATAGGGGTTGGTGGTAGAAGGGTGAAAATTTGAAGTTGTATATATTTTTCAATGCTAAATAATAATAAAATAATAAATAAGATATTATGTCAAAACAAATATAGTTAGGGGTGGGTCACCTATATCATTTAGGGGTATGAAAACTAGATGTTGGTCGATTCTCAGCCCCCCAGGGCGTGCCGCCCTGGACTCCCCTCCGTCCAGGAAGCGGTACAAGGGGATGCGTCCCCGGGGCCCCGAGCGGCCACTGTCACATTCCCCCCTTCACTCCGTGACAGTGGTGTCCCACCTTTCCGCCTCCTCATCCTAAAAGCCTTCCCTTCCTTCCAAACCTCCTCCCAAAACACTCTTCCCTTCCGAAGTTAGGTGGCCTCCCCCGACTCCGACCGCTGACGCTTCTGTAAGCGCGAGGCGGCGGGGAAAAGGGGAGGAAGGAGAGGGAGGGGTGATGGCGCAGGAGCAATCCTCGCAGCCTCCCCCTCCCCCTATCGCGAAGCCTCCCCACTGCTGACACTGCTGAGAGCGCGAAGCGGCGAGGGGGGGAGGAAGGAGAGGGAAGGGTGATGGCGCAGGAGCAATCCTCGCAGCCTCCTCCTCCCCCACCGAAGGAGGATAGCGCCCGTGACTCCTGGCAGCCACGGGCGGGCGGCAGCGGGCGTCGAGGTCTGGGGGATCAATAGGACCTCCGCCCGCATTAATGCCGCGAGAGGGCGCGAGAGGCAGCCGCGCGTCCCTCTCAGGGCCGGGGAAACGACATTCCCCGGCCCGCACACAGGAGAGGCCGCCTCTGTTTACGAGGCGGCCAGCCGCTGCCGGGGTTGCGGGTTAAGCTCGCGCATGTACCGTGACCCCGGCGCTAGGCGGAAGAAGGCTCCCATGAGGTTTTAGTGGGTATTCCGGCGCCGGTCGTATTGATTAATCGGCGTCGGGGAGCCCCACATACCGGCCGCGCAGATCCCCCGCGCGGCTGACGATGCGACAACGCATTTCCTCATGTAAAAAATAAATAAATGGTCGATTCTCAGACCTACCCGATAGGTATGCAGTATGCACACAAAATTTCATATAAATCGGTTCAGCCGTTTCGGAGGATTTTGGTAATAAACACTGCGACACGAGAATTTTATGTATTAAATAGTATTAATAAGTTTATTGTGATTTGTAATCGTGGTAAGTAAGTCTACTAGCAACATTTCTACCATCCCCACTGTAGTCACACACTTGTGTTGCCAGTCTCGCTTCATCCATACCTCTGGTAGCTCATTCCAAACACCTAAGATGAGCAAGTTGAAGGCTACGTATAACTTTATTATATTAGATTAGCTAATCGCCATGTTTTATACGAGGTGTATCAAGGAATCAAGTGATGGTACTATGCTTGGTGGATTGCGTAAGACAACCAGAACTATTGCAACTCGAACCAACGCTTGGGCAATCTCGAAAGTCTTATATATTAAGCTTTTACTGCAAGCGGAGTAATTGGTCGGTAAACCCGTTCTGTCATTTCATTGGTTGTTTAATAATGATTTTCTTTAGGTTCCGTAGCGATTTTACCATCGGACTCCTAACGATTTCCTTTACGGAAAAGATCTGATCGGATCTGAAAAAAATTGAAATCAAAGAGCTGGTGGATCAGCCCAATATCATAAGCGAGAATAAGGTACGTCGCTTGCGCTGGCTTGGCCACCTATGGGGTAAGATCAAGCGGTAAAAAAAAGATTTTTAAATACAAGCTTTCGAGATCCTGGATATCATGTAGCAGCAGAGTGCAAGAAAATCGAGTAAAACGAGCCCATACACGATGGGTGTATCTTGTTTAGCACAGGAGTTCCTAGCCACTTTCCGAAACCATCATCAAATCAGTTCCATGGTACCATATTATTACATTGTCACGCGATATACATATGCGTGCAAAATTTCAGCTCAATCGGAAACCGGGAAGTTGGTCAAATTTAACTTGCAAGATTCCACTCGAACTTACATACAATCCATTGAAGTTAAATAAAAGCTTCTAAACAAGAGCCCATTTGGGTAGACCAGCGGGATGGCGATCGGATATTTGGCCCAGATATTACTGGAGTGACGTGGAGGCTGATCTGAGTGAGCTTCAAACCTGACTGGCAGGAGACAGCGCTGAACAGAAAGGAGTGGAGTTTTCCCGTTTCGAAGAACAGGACTCTTTTTGAGTCGCTGAGCCTCATCAGTTAGAGAGAAGCTTTAGTGGTACTACATTTATAATAAGGCACTACACAGTACTTACAAAATTGGGAATTGATTTTAGAATTAGTAATTTCTATCTAATATATTTACACCAAAAAAATATTCCTAACCATATAGAAAAATTATATCGTTTATAATGTATTATGTTTTGAACAAAGGTAAAGAAGGTTATTATTTTAACGTCATTTCCCAAAAGTGTATTGAGTTAAAAATCAAAAGAATAATCAGGTCGATAAAATAGAAGGTTATGAAACAAAAACAGTTTCTTGTTGACACTGTTCCACCACTTCAAAAAAATTTAAAAAAAAAACGAGTAAAAAGGATTGCAAAGTACACATTTTGAAAAACGGTGATAGATAGTTTTCGAAACCACGAGAGAAAAAAAAATATTTTTTTAAATCGGCTTTTCCGGAAATTACAACAAAAATATTTTTATATGCATTCTAGCCCAAAGTAGAACAATGAGCCTAGATCACCGTCTTCTATGGGTAAGGTGCTCAGAAGGCTGGCTACGTTTCCTCGCTTATTATGAATGTCTATAATCGTTAACAGACCGATTAATATTTTGAACTTGTGACCTTTAAACAATAGGTCACATGTAGTGAGAGTTATTGTTCGAAGAGCTATGCAGCGGATGACGTGCACAATTCCGCATTCCTATGAAAAACGCATGCTCCAATGTTTATTTAACAAAAAGAATGAATATTCTATTTGTATAATTAGAGTTTATAATTTAAGCCTAAAAAAATATTGTAATTTGCAAAGTTGTTGTCGTTTATCGTTGCATAATTAAACAAAATAATACTATATATACAAATCAAAATTAAACTATAAAATCTAGCGCCAGACCGCTGTCAGTTGGTCAGTTGTCAATTGGAACGTGCCCAGAAGGCTGGCTACTAATTCTATTCTAATTCTATTGTTATTGTACTTGTTTATCCCGCAGCTGTGCGGCTTACGTTTTCTTAGAAAAATTCAGTCCAGGCGGTCGATTGTTGTATTGAATAGTTCAGTATAAAGCAATGCCAGAACGGAAGGGTGAGGCAGTCAAGCGACGATTACGATACGAGAAAGACGTAAATTCGATCAGCTATATGGTGACGGACTTTGCGCGTATTATTGAATCGTGCAGCTTGTATTGATTGTGTCCAGTCATATTTATAGCCAACCGGTATTCCCTGTCCGATGTCAAAGAGATCTTAGCAAAATTTTTGGTGGAAATGTAGTTTGATACGTAAACTGCATTATAATTGTCGTTTTTTTAAATATTTTCAACTTTTCTTGCTATTTATTGTGTTTTATGTTGTTCTCATTTTTTGTACTGTAATTTTTTCTGTAAGTGTTTTGTCTGATAATGTTTTTACATGCCTTATTATACATACTTATTTCACATTAAAATGTCTCGCGGTGGTACTCAAATATTTAAATATCGCTTTGTGTTTTGAAGAATGTTTTGCACTCACCAAATTTACTATAATATACGTACGAGTATCTATTCATAATGTATATATATATGAATTTTATTACAGCTTACTTTCGTATAAAATAGAGTTTATACAAGTATTATATAATTTTATTTATTTATTTCCCCCAATATTACTCGTCATTTTATATTTTATCACTATAATAATATTTAAATACATTTATCTATTTAATTGTCTGCTATCTGAATTTTATAATATTTATATTACTTACACATTTCTTCTGTTAAATATATTGTATAGGGGTCATTTTATCATAATTAATTTAATTAAACCATATGATTATTTTCATATAACATGTAAATTATTCAACAGGGATTACAGTTATGTCACATTTGCCATGGAACATAAGCGTAATTTTACTGAGTTACATAAACCTTGTAAATCTATAATTAGCATCCTTTATAAGTCATGATTGTTGAAAAATTCCTTAAAGTTAGCTTACATAATGTTGGTTCCTTAGGAACATACCATGATGATTTTATCTCTTTATTTAATCAGTACAAAATTGATATAATGGCCGTCAACGAGACATGGTTGCGACCGGGGGAGGAGGGCCGCGCGCCCGTCGTACCCGGCTACCGGTTGCGTCACAAGCCGCGGTCCGCAGCCGTGCGCTCGGGCCGTGGAGGTGGTGTAGGTTTTTATCTTAAACTAGATATTAACGCGCGGATATGGCGCTACCCTATTAGCCCTGAATATGAATTAGTTGAACAAATGTGGCTAAAACTTAAAGTTAACGGTAAACAAATTGCGATCGGTACCGCGTATCGTCCACCGTGGCAAGACTTGGATGTTTTTTTGGACGCTGTAACTGATGCTATAAGCACTCTAAGCGACTGTGATAACTACATATTATTAGGAGATTTTAATGTAAACATGTTACATCTAAATGAGTGCAAGGCGCAAAAAATTAATAATTTTATGAATTGCCTTAGTTTAAATCAATTAGTAACTACAGCCACCCATCACACAAACACTAGTGCAACTTTGATTGATCTCGTTTGTACCAATCTTCCAGCCAGAAATATACACGTTCAGGCATTTAGATCGATAAATAGCCATTCAGTAATTCACTGTGAATTTAAAATAAAATGCGATAAAATTCAGCCATTTATTGTAAGTTTTAGACCAATAAAAAACATAAATCGCAATAATTTTAATAACGATATTTTTAATTTAAATTGGAAAGGCTTCTCTTCAATTGAATCTGTTGATGAAACGGTTGATATCTTTAATCATAACATTTTATCTGTGTTTGATGTTCATGCGCCAGCTAAAAAATGTTTTATTAGAGACCGAACATATCCATGGATTACCGATACAGTAAAGTTAATGATGAAAATGAGGGATAAAGCATTAGATAGTTACCGGAAATTAAAATTGGATTCCAAAAAAGAATACTATAAGCAATTAAAATCTTTAGTTCAAAGAACCTTGCATTTCGAAAAAGTAGCATACTTTCGACATAATATTAACTGTAAAATTAAAGAACCTAAGCTATTGTGGAATAATATGAAAAGAACCTTATTACCACCAAAACAAGAATTAGATCTACCATCACATTTTAACGATCCTACTCTTATTAATGACTGTTTTATTAATGTTCCCGGTAATGCTACAACTAGCATCTCACACATGACTTACTACGTATTTCACAGATATAGTGAAGCGTCATTCAAAATCGTCCCTGTAGATAAAGATACTATTTCTCGTATCATACTAAATCTTAAATCAAATGCTATCGGTTATGACGGTATATCCTTGGAAATGCTAGTTATGACTTTACCTCATACATTGCAATACATCACCGATATAATAAATAAGTCAATTATATCCTCAAACTTTCCTGACTTATGGAAAATTGCTACTGTTAGGCCGATAGCTAAAAAATCCAATCCGGTTGATGTTAAAGATCTTCGACCTATTAGTATTCTTCCCTGTCTTTCTAAAATTTTAGAAAAGGTTATCTGCAACCAATTAACTGATTATTTGGAAAAACATAGCTTATTACCTGCATTACAGTCGGGGTTCAGGCAGAAACGTAGCACTTCAACTGCACTTCTAGATGTTACTGATAATATTATCTCAGCCCAAGATAAAGGTATGTGTACCTTGTTAGTGCTGTTGGATTTTTCTCGTGCTTTCGATGCAATTAACACAAACCTTCTGTTGTGCAAACTTGCTTATTATGGTTTTGACCAAAGAACAATTCTTTGGTTTCAAAGTTATTTGACAAATCGACAACAGTTCGTAGAATTAAAGACAAGAAAAGGGAATTGTGTATCATCACCACTCACTGTGTTAAATAGAGGTGTCCCACAGGGATCTATTTTGGGGCCTATTCTGTTTATCCTTTATAGTGCGGATATTACCAATTCAATACATAACTGCAAATATCATATTTATGCTGACGATGTCCAGATTTATATTTCATTTAAAGCACATGAATGTCAGCAAGCTATTAACAATCTAAATGAGGACCTACAACGGTTAGCTAAATGGTCTAATAATAATTGTTTATTATTAAATCCTAATAAAACTAAATATTTAGTCTTTGGTACAAAAAATCAATTAAAGAAATTGCCTTCAGCTTTAAACGTTACATTGATGGATAAACCTATAGATAGAGTAGACGACGCGCGTAATCTTGGACTACAATTAGACGCACACCTGAGGTTTGAAAAACACATATCTGAGTCTGTAAGAAATTGCTTTTATCGCCTTAGGGTCCTGTACAAAATAAGGTCATATCTGGCAGTGGATCTACGTGTACAGCTGACTGAATCACTAGTCTTGTCCAAGTTGAATTACGCTGATACAGTTTACGGACCTCGGCTTTTAAACAAAACTGATCGATTAATCCAGCGCGTTCAAAATGCTTGTGCACGTTTTTGTTTTTCAGTACCTCCAAGGAGCCACGTATCACAGTTTCTAAATAAGCATCATGTACTGAAAATGAAACTTAGGCGCAAACTGCATTTGGCTTGCCTTCTCTTTGGTGTCCTTAAGTACAAAGAGCCTCAGTACTTGTATAATAAGCTCAGCTGGGTAGCCAGAGGAGGGGTAGTCAAAGGTAGACAATGCTCCCGTCAACTAGCGTTCCAATTACATAAATTGACATGCTTTAGAGGTAGCTTCCGTTATGCTGCATCTAAGATATGGAACAATATACCACCACCATTAAGGCAATTAAATCACTCGACTTTTACTTTTCGTAAGAACTTGAAGAATTACCTCTTAGATGAGCAACGGAAGCTAGAAAATGTCAATATAAATCTTTCTTATATAATATAATATTTTTTTCTTCTGCCTCTAACAATACTATTTCTGTTTATAAATATGTAATATATATCATGTGTATCATATATAATGAATATTTATTTTATCGGTATCCCCCGAATATTTATTTGAATTATATGAGTTTATATTTATTTTATTATTATTCACACTATACGTATATATATATATATATATATATATATATATATATATATATACATACATATACATATAAATAACAGTGCAACATCCGCTCGTCCTAGGGTGTAGTTGAAAACCAGCGTTAGGCATCCGCTGTTGCCTGGCACATGCTGAACTGCACCTATTTAGTACCATCGCGAGACTCTAATTATTATCACCGTACCGTGTAACTCATTCCATGTCTGTCTCGTTGTGTGTTTTCTAAATAAACGTCTTTTCTTTCTTTCTTTCTTTCTATATTTGTACCTGCGTTATACGTGTTTGTATAGTTCTAATAAATTCTAAAGTAAATCCAACGGTATTTTAATTCGAGTCCCGCACTCGTAACATTACATATCACCCACCTGACCTCTCCCCCGGAACTCCTAACTCCGCAACAAGTTCATATTACGAATTTATTATACATACCTACGCACATAAATAATTTCACGCCTGTTTCCCATGGGGTAGGTAGAGACTATACAAATAAAAATCACGAGCGGGCAATCAATCAATACTCTGACAACAATTAATATATGCAAAGGCAAGCACACTTCAAAGCGGCCATCATAGCGTGCCGATAGTGTAATATATTATCATTGGTTCTTAGGGGGCGTCCATAAATTACGTGAGGTGTTTAAGGGAGGGAGGGGGTCGAGTCAAATCTCATCTAATCTTACGTTGGAGAGAGGGGGGGTCTCGGCAAATATCACGCAATTTTTTTTCTGATTGAAACAAAAGAAAAAAATACTATTTTGGTCCATTTAATCCAGATTGTACATGCTTAAGATTTAATCTTAAGCGTAATCGTAATACGATTAAGATCATTTACTAATTCTTTCGAAAGAAAATAATTTCGTTCATACTTCAACGTTATACATTTACTGGCTGTCAAACCACCATATTTGTTTTATACCAAATAGCTCAATTTAATCTGAATTTACGGTACAGTGTAGCCCATCCTTTGTTTTCGCGCCACTGTCAGCCGAACGCGCGACTCGATGCCGAACGCGTTTACGTAAGAAACTCACATTTTGAAAAATCTCACGTGAGATTGGGGGATGGGGGAGGGGGTTGAATAAAATCTCACGACATCTCACCAGGGGGGAGGGAGCTGCAGAAAATTAAAAAAAACACCTCACGTAATTTATGGACGCCCCCTTAAGACGACTCTATATTTCAAATAGATATAGAAATCAGTGAAAATCAAGTGGATAAATCTTTGAAAATAACTTAACTGAGCCAAAGGTACTCACCAAAGCCGGCGAATCCATAGGTCCAGCAGTTCTTGATCTGGACTTCCTTATATCACTTTCACCTTCGGATGGTGGTCTTGAGTGGTGTTCGCTCTCTCGATCCGAGGAATGGTATCTTCTCTTCTCTTCTTTTCGTTCTTTGTATCTTCTTTCTTCTTTTATTGTGCGGTCGTACCTATGACGTTATAATTAAAGCTAATTAATTTGTTTTAATTTAGTCGATTGGGATACATAATCTATTATTTTATAAAATTCTAAGCATGCCGTGTCTGTACATTGATGCTATTAAAAAAACCAACTGGAATAGACTATCTAATACTATTTCTTGTCAAAATCACTTACCGCCACCATGAATGAGGACAATACTCTTTACAATCTAAAAGTTGGCAATATCAGTCTATTATTGTGCCTGGTGTTGAAATTGTGAATATCCTTCTATTGTTTATAGGCATTCAAATAATTACGAATATAAATTATATTACTAAAAATATATTGGCACGCGACCGTCATAATACCGATTTCCTTAAAGCATTCCCTAAGAGACCCCCGAGGGCCGAGGTTGTAAATTTACCTTACCGCTCTTTATTGTAAAACAACTATAGTCTCTATATCAGCAGCGTTGCCCCAAAGTAAAATTCCATAGGACATGATACTATGAAAATAAGTAAAATAAACTAGTCTAGCAGTCTCTTCGTCAGTGAACTGCCTAGCTCTTCTGACTGCATATCCAACAGAACTAAGTTTTCTGCGAGACTAGATATATGAACGCCACACTGGAGCTTCTAATCTAGGTTAATGCCAGAGAATATAGTTGAATCTACTAGGTTATGTCTAGTGTCGTTAAGAGGAATATTAGCATCGTATTCTTTCATATTGGGCATAACAAACTAAACACATTTAGTTTTGTTCGGATTAAGTAAGGGCGTCGTTAAATCGTCAGAGTTCTGTTTATTGCTGTCAACTATACATATTAGTGACGTGTCATTAGAAAACAAGATTACCTCATACATATCTTTAGTTAAATATGGCAAATGATTAATATATTATATCAAAAATAAGAATGGATCTATTACTTACCGCCCATTGAGTTGAGGTTCCCTGGAGCTCCGGTATCTCCTCTCTTTCTCCAGGTCACTATCCCTGGGGTCCGGGCTCCTATACCTGTCCAAGTCCTCTCTGGAACTCCTGTATCTTCTCTCATCTGCTGAGCATTCGTAGTCTCTCTTTCTTACCATGATATCGCTTGGTTCAGGATCTGTATATCTGTGGAGTAACGTAAGAGAGGCTGTGTTAGATTTTTTATGTTATGTAGTATGTTAGGAGCCTTAAGAACAGACGAACGTGCATGACAAGAGCTATGAATGTCAAAGAAGCAAGTGAAGTGTGTAAGAATAAGCCTGAATGGCGCTCTGTTGTTCGTGCCTACCCCGCAAGGGACTTATCGTGAAGTTATGTATGTATGTAGTATTTCAGTATTACAGAAATTTTGTATCGATTAATCTTCCAGTCTACTCCAAATCTATCTCGAGAAATTAGTTATTTAGAGTCAGTGGCAGTAATTACACTGCCTATGGTACACTTCTTTCTGGATCATAGCGAAACTGTTTGGTAGAAATAATAAGCAGAATTGTGGTACCTACGTAAACGGGTTTTCTTATAGCTCGGCCGCTAGATCATCAGTAAAGTTAATAATATTATTCTAGTATCCTTCATTTTTGCTACTATCAATAAATTTAGTATATATCGCACGCTTAATAAAACAAAGAAATAACTAAAAATCATGAGTTTGGAGATTACATTATAAAACGTATTACCTTATCATAAATAATAAATTCACTCCCACTGCGGCGCTAGTTGACCACTTCTTGACGACATAAAGGATTGTCCATCTCTATATCTCTATTCTACTAAATAATGCGACAAATGAAGCAAACATTGTTTTAACGAAAGAAATAAACCCCAATACATCTCTTTACTAACAGGTGAAATTTATTTATATTATTTTATTTGTTAAGTGAATTTATTTATTTATTTTAGGTCGCTGGTGTATTATAACTTGTGCAATTTAATTCGAATTGTATTAAGAATTTGTTTCCTTTTATTATCATAAAGTGAAGTAGGTGCGAATAAGATTTTTTAATATTTCAAATTAAGTACTATTGTGGTCATTATGAACAAATAAACTTAATCTACTACTTCACTGCAAATTCACACATTCAGCTAAGTTAAAGACCAGCCAACAACTTGAAATAATTTTGATTTATAATTTATTAACAAACAAAGAACAACTCGTTAGGCGAAAACTTTAAGCGCTTATTCCCAAAATCACAATTTTTTAGATATGTCTGTTTTATTAAACGTGCGATTATGAAATAGGCTTATTATTGATAAGATGAAGAATAACTCATCTTTTATGTATATTCACATACCTTCTATAGTCGGAGTCGTCTTTGACAAGATGTTCAGGGCTCTTGAGCACCCGCGTGCGAGTCTTCGGCTGGACCGGCTCCTTCTCTTTTTTGCTCTTCTTCGAAGAGTCGCGAGAGAACAGCTGTTTCATCTGTAACAACATTCAATCTATTTGTCAACAACTTTAATTTTTTTATCAAAACGACTCCTTCACTCTTCAGGTGACCAGAGGCCCATACGGCCTTGTCAACGGATCAGTATGGCGATCCTGCGAGGAAGGTGATATAGGCTCATTATTCTACTTACAGTCTTGACGGACTATGGGTAGAATACAATATAACTAAGTTAAGTATTCTTTTACTAAGATTTGCCCGTGAGTTCATCGACGCTTGACTTGAAATTCCCGCGGTATTCCCGAGACACAAAGTATTGCAGCATTTAAAAAATATAATGTAAACTGTGTCAGAATAAGCTTACTACTATTGAAATTATTGTTACTGAAGTGTAACTTTGACGAATACTTTATGACTGGAATAATGTAAATAAACGCCAATGCAGTCCAGAGTTGATTTGGATTGCTGGACTGAAATTCTAGTGTTAGAATGTGAACCGGGAATAATGAATAAAGTAATGTAAAATAATATTAATATCTGAGGATATTGAGTCGGTGAGAGTTTGAATGATCAATCAAATTCAACTCTTAATATTAAGGCCTGTTAATAGGACAATAAGTTATTTACCTTTTCAAGTCCAGATAGCTTTTTAGCTTTCGGGGGTTTCGCACTGACTTTTTCTTCTAGTCTACTCGGACTCTTGTCATAATTCTCAATCTTTTCAAAATGAGCCTCTTCGGCCTCTTCGTCCCATAAATCATACTCCTTCCTAGTTTCTTTTCCATCTATATACACATTACTATCTTTATAATCTTTGTACTTTGCCAAATAATCGCCGTTAGCATAGATCTGCTCACTTGGATAGTTGTCTTCAGTGTGCTGTCTTTCACTCGCAAGGAACATCGAAGTATCTCTAACATCATCGATGCTTTCATGCCTTCTATGTCTAGACCTGTGTATCTCATTACTTGAGTCTTTTCTGAAGTCATTCTCGATACCAGAATCGACTAAACGATTATCAATTTCATATCTTCTTGGTGTTTCTTCTCGATAGTAATCTCTACTGTCACCAGAATCGTGACGGCGGATAGCAAAGCCTTCCTTGTACCGATCTTTGTTTTTGCCTCTACGTAGAGAGTTGTGGTAAGAATCAGGGTATTTAGGTAAATTAGCGTACTCTTCTTCCCTTTCTTGGGCTATTTCGGGATTAGAAGCGTAATGACCTTTGCGTCTGCCGAACCATTCATCTTTTTTGTACTTTTGGTTGGTTTGCAAAAGGTCTTGACTAGACGTGAGATTCTTTTTAGCTTTGTATTTCTTCTCCTTATATTCATCAGGAGTTAGAACTGGTTTCCGTATATTTGATTCAAGGCTTGGAGGCTCATATTCTGGTTCTGGAGGAAAGTCCTTCCTATCATCTCTATATCTTGAGTCTATTCTGTCAATAAACTCACGTCTATCAAGTTCTCCCTTGGGAACTTTATGAAACGTACGAGTTTCCGTGTTGTATTTGACTTTATGACTATCATTGTCATATTTACTGTAGTCTTCAGTAATACTGCTTTCAGTATACCCGTCTCTTTCTATCGTATTGCGGCAGTAACGTACTGTTTCATTTACAAACTTTTCTGTCGCTTTCATGCGTCTTTCTGCTTCGTAAATTGGGTCTTCTTTTATATATCTTGTAATGGAATCATCCACAACTCGCTCTCGGTCTAATCTTCTTGCATTTAGTCGAGACTCCAGAAGTTGACGTCTATGACTTAATTCGTTGAAATCTAAATCAACCTTAGTTTGTTCAGGCTCGTATTGTTTTCTTTTAGTATCCATACCATCAGCTCTTCCCCTGAATTTGTCTATCAAATCAGGAGAATCTTCATTAGCATATATAGGCTCATGATTTTCAAAACTTGGTATTTTATAGGTCTTTATTTTAGGTTTGATAGGTGACTCGGGCGTATAGTCTTCCAAGCTATTAAAATTCCCATTTTCATTGGCTTTATAATCATAATCATACCTGTTAGGTACCTTATGCCTATCATCGTAGCCTAAGCCTTCATCTTCATCTGAATAGTGTCCATATTTATCCTTGGTGTACAATTTGTGAATATTTTGTTTATGTCTAGGAGAGTCAAAATCTCTTACAACTTGAGCGTACACTACGCCTTTATTACGATTCATTTTATTAACAGGGGATGAGACTCGTTCAGGACTGATTTTTACAAACAAATTTGGATCAGGATTTACACTGGGTTTGATGTAAGAGAAAGGCTGATTACTGTTTGTTCCGTTAGGAGCTATAATCAAGTGAGATTTTGGAGGCTGAGCTTGCTGATCTTCTTTTAGAATTTTAACAATATGACCCACTGTATTTCCACGAGTCAATAGTGGCTTGTCTGGAGGCTGCTGACTGCTATGTATCATGTCCTTACTCCCATATACGTTTTCTTCTATTTTTCGTATGCTCTCTTTAATCTTATCTTTTACTTCAACGTCTTCGTTATTATGCGAATCGATTTCGTCAACTAAAACAGTCCGTTTGACTTCTGTTTTGCGTTTCGGTGTATCAGTTATAGGTGATTTTTCTTTTTCCTTGTCTTTTTCCTGTGATTTACCTCTTTTGGCTCTAGCTGGTGGCTTAGGGTCTTTATCAGTTGCCTTGTATCTTGGAGGTTTCTCAACAGGATTGACTTTTTTACTTTTATTTTCAATTGTGGCTTCTTTTTGACTTTTCTGATTTTGAAATATCTCTAATGGCGGAGTGTTTTTGAAGTAATCTTCTCTTGGAGAACTCTCAATAATAGGGGATAGTTGAGTTTTCTTGTTTCTCAAAGATTTAAGAAATTCTTCGGTTTCACTGCCAGATCTTTTTCTAATTGGTTTATTTTTAGTGAGGTTAGTATTGGATTTTAAATCTGTGACGTCACTTTTACTTCTTTTAACAACTGCTACCGGTTTAGTAGCAACAACTACAGGTGCTTCAGGACTTTTGGTTCTTTGTGCTCTTCTGAATAGAGTTGAAAGGGACGTTCGTTCTTTTCTTTTTTTACATGTTACATCACTCGTGGACCTTCCTAACGGCGTCTTCTCCGGTGTTGTATCGTCACTGTTTCTTCTGTCAGTTTTTTCGGTGAATTTTCTTCTATGCGGCAAAGAGAAGAACTTTTCAGGAGGATTGTCGGCTGTACAAGTGACGCTTTTTGCCTGTGCTAGTACTTTATTTGCTTCTTCTATTAACTCTTGTTCTGATAGGTGAGTGAATGGTTCTTTTCTGATTGATGGTGCTTCAGAGGCACCCCGCGATTCACGCGGTTTACCTGCAAGAAATACAAAGCAACATTATATAAGCGTAGAAACTTGTGACATCATAGGTACGTAGCGGTAAAAGAAGTCAAATAGCGAATTAATTGTTATTGCTTTAATAGTAATTAAAATTAATCTTAACATTATATTAGTACAGTATATTAATTAATATTAGAAGTTTGTAGCTTTTTTGTTCTTTCAGTTTCATTACTAAACGGCTAGTTCTGTAAAATATGACTGTAAATAAAATTTTAAGAAGTATGTTGGGGCTTGAAGAAAGTCGGAAGCAAGAACCTAAGGCCTCTTTCCTTCTCTCTTCTTTTACAAAAGTATTTTATCTCACAAAACCCAGTCTTATACGTAAAATTCGCATAAAAGCTCTACTACTTAAACTAGTGAGTGAGATTGTTCTTTTTAGCTAAAGGGGTTATTATATTATCAAATAGCACCAGCCATCTTTAAAATATTTTGTTAGTTTTAATATAAATAATAAAAATTTAAACAATATTATAAAAAAATTGTTAATTATACAGATTATGATGATAAGCCGAATTAAGTCGAATTTAATAAGATATTAAGTAAACAAAAGTACTAGGTTAACAAAACAACAAAGAGTACGCTTTGAATATTTAAAACATATGACGTAATTTTAAACTCCTTCGTTCGAGAAAAACCCTAATTTGATAAATAAATAAAAAATATGTACACTACACAATTACAATATCATTTAGTGTAGCGAAGAACATTAATCATACTGTTCTATGTCAAAGTTTTTATTCAATGTTATGTCTTTAAAAAAAGTTAACATGAATGTAGATGGATACCGGACAAGTTGGACAAAAAGTTCTATCCGCGACTTAATTTGTTTGAAGTCTGATATGTCTGTTTCATAGTTATCTTCTCCTATTCATATATATAGTTTCACGCCTGTTCCCCATTGGGGTAGGCAGCGATGATGGATTTCCATCACTTACGATCTTGACAATTAATTTTCGCTTCATCAACTTTCATTAATCTTTGCATTCATGCGCGTTTATTTAAAGTACTTTTTAGTACACCGTCGCGGTCTAACTACGCCGTCATATTTCTGTCATGTACTTGGTATATGATTGTAATTGTATTTTTGTTCATTCTCTCAATATGCTCAAACCACATTAATATTGAGCTTTCAACTCTTGTCACTACATCCTCTTACATTCATAATGTAAGAGTGTTCCCCCACAGTGTTCATCACTGTTCTTACCACACTGTTTCTTATCATATCCCTTACAATTTAGATTGTACATACTTCTCAAAGTTCTTATTTAATTTTTGAAATCTTTTCCTAACTGAGGATTAAAAGTATCCTACATCACGCCTAGAGTAATCAGTTACAATTTTGCTAAGTTTAATATCAGCGCAGATTACGGTGTTAGAAACACCGTTATATTTATATTTTGTTGAAGCAACGTTGCCAAGTGCCAATGGGCAACAGTTTTATAAGACTTAAACTATACTAATAATTAATTTACAGACTATATTTCTTATAAGGGTCTCAATATAATGTGTATATACTAAGAAAGAGGTAGGCACTGAAAATCAGTGCTGCGTCGAATTAACTTTCGGCGCAGCAATATACTGAGTGTCAGCCTCATTTGTCCAATTGCGGCATACGACTTTTAAAATGTAATGATGCTTTTTTAACCTTATATATTGTGTGTGTGACGCCGTTGACAAATAAACGTTTCTTTCTTTAAAGAAACAGTGAAATCATCCAAAAAAGTCTTTATTAATCTACTTTTAATAAGAAGTTTAAAAAAATCCGAGTTACTAAAGCTTCAAAAAAGTACTTAATTTTCACTTTTAATAAAAATATATACTTAATGAGAGAAACCGGTAGTAATTCGTAAAGAAATTTCAAGAATCACCTAAGTTACGTGGAGTAAGTAAACACTTAACAGGAATAACTTGATTTTAACGTCTCATGCGTATCGGAGCTTACGTCATCCGCAGGCTATACTTATTTTTGGCTGTGACAATACAAACCACTTTTGGCTCCAAGACTTGCTTTTTAGGGTTCCTTAAAGCTAATTAAGGCATGGAATGAGATGGTCATCACCGGACCTCGTGGATGGCACTCTAGAAGCTGTGCAAGAATACGCCTATCTTGGTCAAATCATCCAATAACATTTGTGTCTTTCATCGTTTATGACAGCAAACTCAAAGTAATTTTTTTTATACAGGTTTGAATATGATGTCCGTAATTATAAAAAAATAGGTATCACTGTATCCTGCCACTTATGCCGCTTATAATTGAAGCAGAATAATTGAATTTAAAACTTCTAATGTCTAAACACAATTTATTTTATTTTAAAAAGGCCACAGTCTGAAACAATAATATTTAACAAAATATGCTGACAATAAGCCTCCGCCTATTGGTAAAAAACATTAAATCAAAAGACATGTGCATACACGATATTGAGGGATATTAATACAACAAAATTATTAGCTTTTTATTTTGTCAAAGAAATTTTGAGAAATTTTTATATTTCATCATTATAATTATAATACATACATACATAACTTCACGCCAGGTCCCTTGCGGGGTAGGCACGAACAACAGAGCGCCATTCAGGCTTATTCTTACACACCTCACTTGCTTCTTTGACATTCATTCTCTTTCTTCTTAGCTCTTGTCATAATAATAATAACGATAATAAAACTACGTTTTAACGGTTTTAAGCGCGGTAATTTATTTGATTTTTGTTTATCCGACGTTTCGGCCGCTTTTCAGTGGCCGTGGTCACGGAAGACAAACATGAGAGAGTAATATAAATAAATAATATCCATAGAGTAAATAATACCCATAAACAAAATTAAAACTAAATAATTAAAAATGAACAAGTTGGCGGTAGGCTGAATAAAAACTTTGACAATACACGTTAAACAAATGTCATCTTTGTCTTCCGTGACCACGGCCACTAAAAAGCGGCCGAAACGTTGGATAAACCAAAATCAAATAAATTACCGCGCTTAAAACCCTTAAAACGTAGTTTTATTATGTGTACAAGTCGCGTAAACTTAAGAAAATATTAAATAATAACGATGACAATAATTAGGATTTCTCATGTCACAAAATCAGACAGTCCTTAAAATACTGATGTATTACGTTATATGCTTTATTTATTAATAATTGTCGTAATTTTATTTTAAAGCTTTTGATGAGTTAATTAATTTTTAATGGTAGTTTATTGTAAATTTTAGAAAATAGACTGTTCTACTTGTATCTTCTAATGTGTTCTAAACGCCCCAGAATCCATTGCACTAGAGTTTATGAATGTAACGTCCGCAAGCAAGTGAAAGGAGAAATAGAGACGCATTTTTCACAGAGTGGATAGCGTTGGATAAGATAAGACCTGTCTTTTAGTGAGTTTGCCTTTCCCGGGGCATTCTCAAGCACTGATGCGCTAGGATCAGCGTGGGCGTAACTACGTTCTAAGTCTCACGCTCTTTCTGCCATAAGCGTGGGGCACATGGGAGGAGGGTGGTTCTAGTGAAGTATTGAGTAGTCGAGTCTCCACACAAGCCGGCGATTCGACCCTGGTGCCCATTCGTGGTGTCACCTCTCGTCGCTTTAGTTTAATCCCTAGTAAAGGACCCAGTAGTGTGCGAAATGCATCCGAGCAGGAACGGAGAAATAATACAATTTCTGCGTCCCGGCGGCCTGTCGTAAGAGGCGACAAAACAACCCACAGCCAGGTGGTAGGGCATTTGCTCGACTGGATGGCGACCACCCCTAGTATAGAGTATGCCGCCATAACAACCTTGTGTTGTGTTCCGGCATTAGTAATCAGGTTCTAGGCTTCCTAAAGAGAGCAGCAGCGCATTCGTGGCACCTTTGGTGTTGCAAATGTCCATAGGCGATGGTAACCGCTATCCATCAAGTGGGCAGTCTGCCTGTTTGCTGAACTCCTGCAATAAAAAAAATGCAATTCCCCGCCTCAAAAAAAACCTGTCTTTTCATATATAGGACCTTGTGACTCTCGAATCCGGCTCACACTTGACCGTTTTTATTCTTGACCGCTTATCCCCAAAACGTGAGCTTGTTAAAGCCTTAAGAAGGTTTGTTTGTATTTTTAAAGGCTTTAGGGTTTTTATGTCACATGGTTTAAAAACGGCCGTTGCTAAGTAGCATTCATACTAAAGTAGACTCGATTTTTATTATATTACACTACCCACTAGACGCCGAGGGGAAAACTCTAGTGGATAGCTCTTTTTCCTCACGTAAAATTTTAATTAGGATTCTTATATATTGCAAATTAAGCCGCGGGAAAATTTTCAAAGTCATTAAAAAAAACCCATTTAAATTATATTATAAACCGTTATTTAACACTATAGTAACTTTTCAAACAATATTCACCATTATATATAGTAGCTGTCCCGGCAGACGTCATCCTGCCCGGTAAAAAATAGGGGTTTATCGTAGAAGGGTGAAAATTGAGGATTGTATGTATTTTTGTATGTTGTATCATAAAAAAATAGAAATTAAAAATTTTGTCTAAAAAATAAAAATAAAAATTTAGGGGTGGACTACCCCTAACATTTAGGGGGATGAAAAATAGATGTTGGCCGATTCTCAGACCTACCCAATATGCATACAAAATTTCATGAGAATCGGTCAAGCCGGTCGGAGGAGTATGGCAACGAAAACTGTGACACGAGAATTTTATATATTAGATATCATACGAACAATAAATAATTTAATTTAATGCAACCGTTTTTATTTAATAGAACAATAATGGTCAGTGTTCACATGTTTAAATCTAATAATTGATTTAGCTTGTCTGATTGGTAAGGGGAGGAAGTTCCACAGTCTGACAGCCTGTACGGCAAAAGAATTTCCTTCGAAGGAAGAAGTGTGTGCAGGTATTTCCGCTGCTACCCCCGTATATAGCGGCCTCCTGCGACGGAATCATGGGAGAAGAGTCTTTGCATTGCGACATCAAGGAAAGCCGCTTGCACCGTCTTCTACGTCTCTCTCTTTTGGCGTTCTCCTTCTGGGTCATTACGCACTAGGAGGAAACGGCCTACCAGTGGCTATCTTTTTGGGAACATGACCTCGAATGGCTCCCGCAGCGAGTCTACCGACAACTTCAGCCTGGAATTGGAACCTCTGGGGTCCGTATGTGACGCAATCTACTAGCGTGTGAAACGCTGTGTCTAAAGGTATCCATTGAAAACACTTGCAAGTCCTAATAATATCACGATGTAACGGTACCCTCAGCTCCTATCGTGTCAAACAATCTACCCAAATACCCACGCATACTCGTCACCACAAGGAGTCAATACACTTTGAGAATAGATGCAAAAAACTTAACTAGTATATTATAATACATGGTCAATGCGGTGATGTAATTTCAAATAATCAATTCTATAGAAGATCATGTGAAAATTGTTTTTTATCAGACTCTCAGCTTAATTCTTCAATGCTTGTCATGTAAGAAATCAATGGCGGATTTACAAATTGCTGCCTGTAGGCTGTTTTATTTTTTTCAGAGTTCAGCAGAAAGGCAGATGGCACACTTGATAGACAGCGGTTACCACCGCCTATAGATATTTGCAACACCAAAGGGGCTACAAATGTGTTACTGCTCTCTTAACGGAGACTGGAACCTGGTCACTAATGCCGGAACAAAACTCAAGGTTGTTATGGCGACATGTGTTAAACCAGGGGTGGTAGCCATTCAGTCTGGCAAATGCCCTACCACCTGGCATATTCGAAGTAATTTTGCCCTACTGACACTTCGATATGCTAGTTCACAATCATATTAATTACAATTTATTTGTCAATGGCAATGAGAAGTTTTGTACACTATCGTCCTAATTATAGCATCTACAATTCACCGAAGTCATGGTAGTGTAACGGCTAGGGCACACGTCCCAGACTCAAAGGGCACGGGTTCGATCCTGGCCGGAACGCTTGCACCACTTAGGCAGTTTTCTAACCTAATGTGCATATTGTTACCACGTGCTAACAGCGGTGAAGGAAAACATCGTGATGCAACCTACACATCGAGATGACCGATGTGTCAAACCTGCCAAGCCGCCTTGGACAAGCGTGGCGGGTATACTGTCCGTTCCCCCTATAATGCTTAGCAGTGGTACATTTATGGGCTGTTATTATATATATTTATAATTATATATAATTTACCCAGCGCCCATCTCTACCATTACCATCTTGTCAAACTCACCGGACACTATAGTCTCAATACTAGGTTAGTCTAAATTCGGTAATCTGTTAATTACAATGGCGTGTCCGCGGCACGCCACTCTACCTTTATAAACATTTATAAGCTACAACTCGCGATACAAACAATAATAAAATCATTTTTTTGTACTATTATTCTGCCGCAATAATATTCCGAAGGTAACTACGAGTTAGTAGAATACGAATTGTTAACACTATTGCAAAGTAATTGTTCTTTGCAATGGGTCCCAGGTGCCTCAGAAATATAACAAAAGGCATGAGGGATGCCGTTGTATTTAAAGATAATATTACAAATATTTTAGTATATAACCTGGGCATAATTGGCGTATTCTATTTTATCTGTCGTCAATGTGAGTGAATAGTAAGCATATGACATAATAGTCGTACTTTATTGTTATGGGTGACGTATCAGTAATGTGCTGTTGTTGTTTTTCAAATTTGCCACTGAGGCAGGCAAAGGACTTAGTCCATACAGCCTTGTCAGAACAGTAATGTGTTATGCGACTATTAAAAAACCTATACTACGTAAATTCGTCGAAACTAATCGATTTAAAAATAAATATGTTCTATTTTATTACATTTATTTTGCTTTAATATAATAATGGCTTATTTAATATATGTACAGTATGTCAATTGAAATGTGGATACATTTAATATATGATATAATTTTTCTAGCAAAATTATATAGATAAGTTTTAAATTGATTAAAATTTGTTAATAAATGAAGTCGATTTTCATATAAAATCGAGTCGGTAACGCATTAAGATATTACTAATTGATCTGTCATAGAGCTGTCAAAAGTAAAATAAATGCTTGGAAAGGGTATATAAAGGATATAACAATACTAAAATCTCACCACGTGTACCAGAGCGAAGAGGGATTGTTAAAAATTTTCTGAAACACATCACGTGATTAACAGATAACCTCTAAGTTCAGACTTTACACCACTGCAACCTTTGGCAAGCAACAAACAAATTGTGTTCGAAGGAATTAACTAAGTAATTAAATAATTATTTATTATAAATAACTATAATAATTAAATTACGAAACAAACTTCCTGCAATACATAATACACGTAATCCTCGTTCAAGACCATTTCGTCAAAAGTGATTCATAGTTTTCTTTTAATAGCACGCTTAATATCGTGACTAAAAATTATATTATTTCTGAGAAATTGTATTTTATTTTTAGAGTTAAAGGTAAATAAAATCGGGCTAGTGCGTGGCAAAAAGTCGAGGTAGCGTAATGATCAGCGCACGCGTCTCAAACTCAAAGGGTGCGAGTTTGATCCTGGCCGGAACGCATGCACCACTTAGGCCTAGGCCGCACTACGGTGAAACCGCAGCGGTTGTTAACCGTGTGAGTTTATGAAACACGAAAACAATTACAAGCGGCCGCACTTGCGGTTTTTTCCCGTGACTGATTTTAAAACCGTGAAATGTTACAAAATTGTCGCGGTAATAAACCGTAGCAGTATTTGTAAACTTAGTGGGCGCACACGCACTATGCGTTAACCGCGGGCGGTTTTTTGGCTAGTATTCGGCCGACCGCCGCGAAGAATAGTAGTGTTGTCGTCCCGTTACAATTAAATTAAAATTTTACCGAGGCTGGCTACTGACATTCGAAAGTAATTGGAAAATTTCTCTGGATGTTCTCTTAAAATCTTACATTTTTTCTGAAAGAAACCTTTCTCAAATCTACGGGTAGTGAGTTGATGGACCCATATTTGCGAAATTTTCGTTGACTTCTTTTTATCTATTTCTTAGTACCAGAGCACCAAAACACATACTGCTCTTTTGAAATCCATCTTCAAACTGTGAAAAAATCACGGGCGGTTTCGCGGTTTATAATCGTAGTGTGTACGTCTCGAGCGATTTCGCGGTTATAGCGGTTAACCGACCCCGGGAAAAAACCGTACTGCGGCCTAGGCCTTAGACAGTTTTCTGACTTATTATGCAAATTATTACAATTACTAATAACAAAGCTCAGTCGGTCCCGGCTGAGACTAGTTATTAGTGCAACCACTAGACAAGGCAATTTTAACAGACACCTTTTCAATACAGATGTCACCGACAGCCCCCTGTGCAGAGCATGCCTGGAGGTAGAAGGAACAGCCGCCCATATCCTACTTGAATGCGGAAAGGTGGCCCTATACAGGGCGAAGTATCTGGACCCAGGTAGCCTCCGAGAAGTCTTCAGCAACGTCAAGAAGCTGGTGGACTTTCTGGAGGAGTTGAGCTGGATGGAGTAAACCCTCATCCACCCTTGCACGTAAAATAGGCGCTTTGTCGTCGAGTAGCGGAAACAGCCCGCTCGCAGTAGAAGAAGAAAAAGAATAGCTAACAACAGTGAAGCAAAACATCGCGATACAATCTGCATATCGAGATAACCGATGTGTCAAACTTGCCTCGCCGCCTTAGTCAAGCGTGGTGGGTATACTGTCCGTACCCACGGGCTCGGGTCTCCCACTATAGGGGAACGTACAGCAAACCCGTGATGCTTGTCCAAGGCGGTTTGGCAGGTGTTAAGTAATTAAATAGATCTTTTAGGGGACGTATTAATGAGAAGCCATTTTGAGTTGAAGAGAATTTATTTTTCAATGTTGTCACCTATCAAAATTAGGTTTTAGTGTTGCCATATTCCACAAGGTAAATTTACATATTTTATGTCTTGAACAGCAGGTTTGACACATCGGTTATCTTAATATGCAGATTGCTTCACGAGGTTTTTGCCATTGTTAGCTGGTAATTGTAACAATATGCATATTAGGTCAGAAAACTGCCTAAGTGGTGCATGCGTTCCGACCAGGGTCGAACCCGCGCCCTTTGAGTTTAAAACACGTGCGCTAGCCATTAAGCTACCATGAATTAACGACAACGAATATAATGAAATAAATCACTTTCCGTTTTACGCAACAAAAAATAGAATTACACATTGCTCTAACACATGCATAAATACACATGTGTTTCCGTACATCCATTCAAATACAATCAAAAAGGTGCTAAATAGACCTCGGTGCGAACTTACAATCCAATGTATTGGACCTTGACTGCTTCCGCTCAGCGTAGGCAACGGAGGGTATTAATTATCGAGTCTTTCCAATAATGTTTTATGTAACACTATTTTTTGGTTTCCATAGCAATTTTGGCAAAACGGTTGGGGCTAACAGCCGTGTAATAGAGAAGAAGCGTTTTTGATTGATACCTCAGCCAATATTTACACACTTTATAGAGGTGAAAAAAACATATCTTCCAATCTTGATCATATTTCTGAGGTAACCATTCTAGTCAAAACGTTTTTTCGATAAATTGTCTTGACAGGAAATAGTAATAGCAAAGTATGCTCTAGACGTGTCCTTCAATCTTTAAAATTGTTATTACTGTTAAAACATCGCTAAAATTAATAAAAGTAACATATATATCTTATATATATATATAAATCTCCTGTCACGATGTTTGTCCGCGATGGACTCCTAAACTACTCAACCGATTTTAATCAAATTTGCACACCGTGTACAGTTTGATCCAACTTGAAAGATAGGATAGTTTTTGTACCGTTGGAATCGGTAGGTGGCGCTGAGATTGTGTTCTAGAATCCTCTTAACAACGGGGAGCGATTTTGTTTTTGTGTGTTTGAGTGGGTCCCCGGATGGTTTAAATCCACAATTGGAACCGGTAGGTGGCGCTGGGATCGGGTCATATTTTTTCAGAGCAGGACAACGTCTGCCGGGGCCACTAGTAACATTATAAAAAATATAATTATAGTTCTTTTATTCGGTTACTTAGTGAATTTGGAAGTAATTAATTAGTTCAATTGATTCCCTTACTCCATTCCATTACGTCAGGGTCACCACTTGTGGGTTGCTTTGAGTTGTGTGGTGCGTCGATGATGGTACCTCGTGGGATGTGATGATGCAACACTGACGAGGGCCCTTGGTTTAATCGCCCGAGAGGGTAGTACACAATAATACGATGAGATGTTTTACTCTAGATGTATTTACTTAATTAATTTCATATTAAACTTAGGACTATATATACAGAAATCTTAACTGTAATGTAAAAATATGTATACGGTATTTAGTTACTTATTACGCGAGTTTTCGCTTATAACTGTTTATAAGGTAGAGTGGCGTACGGACACGCCATTGGAATTAACAGAATACCAAAATCAGACAAACGTACGATTGAGAGTATAGTGTCTTGTGATTTTGACGAGATGGTAATAGCAGAGTTGGGTCCCAGGCGAATTGTAGATGCGATAATTAGGATGATACAAATGTGTACAAATCAAAAACATACAATTTTCTTGACAAATAAATTTTAATTAATATAATTGTGAACTAGGGTATCGAATTGTCAGTAGGGGTGGCGATATTAATAACGATAGTGTTGTGACCCTGGTACGCTATTGATTAACAGAATACCGAAATCAGGCAAACTTAACATTGAGATGATAGTATTCGGTTATTCTGATTGTAATAGCAGAATTAGAGCTGAACTATGCCATCATTTCACAGTGGAAACCACACCAATGCGAACGAATGTTTCGCCTCCAAGCTTCTTCTGTGTACGGCAGAACAGTGGTATGCACTACCCGAGTCCGTGTTATGCGAAATGTTTTATACAATCCGGGTGTCTTTGAGTCTCGTGTTAATAGGTATTATTTAAGTAAGCGTGCTCCATTTTCGACCGCTTCATTGAATCACGATTAGTTCAAGGTTAAACGTTTCACGGCGATGTTCTGAGAACGTGGTATTACAGCGCAATAAAAGCTGTAATCATTATTATATTGATACGAGAAACAAAAACTTTGTACCCCTCTTTACGAAAATTGCGCGCACGGAGGAGTATGAAATTTCGCACATGTAAAGTTTATATAGAGAAGGAGTGCAAAATGCTAATATTTTTATGCATAAAAAATACATTAAATCAATAAAAAAACATTACACACACGCATATTTACTCTTTTGTTTATTGTTAAAATCAAATTAATAGTGTAGTCTTGGCGAAATCTGTGATTATAGAAATATATATTCTACATGGATTATAGTCTTTGATAACAGAACCTTAATAATGTATATAATAATAATAATAATGTGCAACCCGCAGGGGGGCTTTGTGGCGAAGCCTTAGGTGAGTGGCGACACCTCGTACCTGACTCCGGGGGCCAAGACAAGGCCCCCGCCTCCGTGCTTGCCTTAACCAGCCGGCACGGAGTGGAGATCGCTAGAGCTAAGACTCAAGCTCCAGGGGTGGAAGTGGTAAATGGCCTAACGTCGGAAGTAGCTTCGGTGAACCTGCAGCCCACCTCTCTACACCCCTTAGCCACTCACACCCATGTTGCCCCTGCCTTTTATGCCATTTTTAGGGGCCCATGTAGGGAGTGGCGAGTCACCGTCTGCCCATTTTCCATGTTCCCTGAACATTGCGACGGGCAGACGCCATAGACCCGATATTCCCAGACCGCTAGTACCACTAACAGTTCACCCCAATAGCCCGGTACTTTTTGTCCTCATTTCCCACAATAGTCCTACACTGGCCGGGGCTTGTCCTTGGATGCATTATTATATGGCGTAGACAGGGATAATCGCCGGTCAGTGTCACGCCACATTTTCATTAAATTTGTCAAGGGGCCTCTACGTGTTGGCCTCCCCATGGCCCCACGCAAGCCCTCCAAAAGTCCGGGCCATTTTTATGGCCCGTGGTCTTGAAAGACATACATATAATAATAATGTATACTTATAATTTAAATTAATTGTGGTTGAATTTCGACCACTAGTTCGACGATAACGATAGAATGGCAGCAGAGTTCCGATATTTATAAGTAATTCTATGCAACAAACAATGTCATAACATAACCGTTCTTCATCCCACATCGAAAATTCTTTACATTGACCTTGCCAGTCTGCTTGTTCGCAATGCGTATCAAATCGATTGACAATGTATTCATTGTTCCAATCGATTGCACTTATGATTGTTTGTTTAATTATTTTTAGGATTTCTAATTAAATGTACCATTCATCGTGGTACTGATAATCTTTTATTAAACCGCTTTAATTGAACAATAACTTCTAGCTCTCATTTTTTCAGTGATGGGTGCAACTGTCAAAGATTTCCTTGTTACTACTTTCTCAACTTATTCATTCTGGTAACATTAATAAAACTACGTTTTAACGGTTTTAAGCGCGGTAATTTATTTTATTTAGGTTTATCCGACGTTTCGGCCGCTTTTCAGTTGCCGTGGTCACGGAAGACAAAGATGACATTTGTCGAACGTGTATTGTCAAAGTTTTTATTCAGCCTACCGCCAACTTGTTCATTTTAATTATTTAGTTTTAATTTTGTTTATGGATATTATTTACTCTATGGGAGCCTAATCTAATTTACCACCGCTTCACAACATGTTGTGGCTTGAAGAGAAGAAGCGGCGCAAGAAACTCTTCAGCAAACATGCCTAGTTCTAAAAAATTTTATATAATATTAAAATGAGTGGAAGGAACAACTGGTAACATTACTCATCCATCTCAACATTGTCCCCTTAGCTGAGTGGAGAGGGTTCTTGGTTTATCACTTTAGAGACCCAAGATTCGGACCGGCATAATATGACCGATTGTATTACAGACTTATGTATATATCTGTAATACGACAGTAATAATAGAATAGAAAATAATTTGTTGTATAAAAATGATCCATAAAATCAAGAAGATTAAGTGCAAGTGCAATCGACGGTATTATCACCCATAGCGATTTCTTCTAGACAACCTCTGGATGGAGTATAAGAAGGACGACAAACGTCGGAAGTTGCTAAACCATTACTAATACAATAATGTAGTTAATTAATTAATGAAAATGAATTTATGAATTTATTTATTTCAAAATGGAATCTTACAGATAACTTATTGAAAGTCATGACTCTACCACCGCTTCCAAGGCAATTTTAGTTACTGTTAAAGGAGAAGAAGCGGCGCAACAAACTCCCCAGTAACACATCTTTACTTTGTAATTATCATGTTTAATCACTCGTCTTTTATTTTTTATTATGTAGTTTATAATAGACTGTAGCTTTAGTTTAAGTGGAATTAGTTTGGCACATGTCACACTGGTTACTTGTCTCTAAGCATGCTAAAATTCGGTCGTCCTATAAAGCCACATTTGACATCTATCAAACTGATTTTGGTAGTTACGTTAACTATCAGAGATGAATGAATGATAACTCTTTATTGTTCAACATAACTTAAACCTAGACATACACCTACATATACCTACACATACTACATACCTATACATCTACATATACCTAGACACTTAAAAATTGGTATCAATATAAGAAGTCACACATTCAATTCGATTCGATTACAAAAAAACGATTTATTATTAAAAAATATATTTTATTCTGTTGCTTTTGACGTTAATTAGTCTTTAAAATTACTTCCATAGGGACGCAGTTCAAAAAAACGAATGATAACAAAATCGGCGGATACAGTGTTGTAACTACATATCTATCATCCCCATCCAAATTTCAATTACACCACTGGATATCTAAAGAATCAAAGAGCTTATTACAATAAGTAAGGACTGCGTAACGAGATTTCCATTTAATATAAGTTTCGACTCGGTGAAGCTATGATATTCATTCAAGTTTCAATCGTCAGCTTTCGTCAAATGTATCATTTTTTTTATCTTTAAAATGTAGAAAATATACATAAATTAAGTACGATTTATGTTCAAACTTTTCGATTATACATCAATCTCAAGGTCACGTCATTAATATTTAAGAAAAAATTGGCTGACGACCATAACGTTGTTATGTGTTACGTTTCTAAGCAAATAAGCTAATTATGATGTTTTAATTTGTTATAAATTATTTTGACGCTGTTACAAAGTTAGTTAATCTGTACTTATTTACATACATACATAACTTCACGCCAGGTCCCTTGCGGGGTAGGCACGAACAACAGAGCGCCATTTAGGCTTATTCTTACACACCTCACTTGCTTCTTTGACATTCATAGTTCTTGTCATGCACGCTCGTCAGTTCTTAAGGCTCCTGACATCACCTTCTGCTAGTACACGATCAATTTGATCATGGAAGGTGTGTCGTGGCCTTCCGCGACTTCTGCATCCATCCACTTTTGCATTGTATATCTGTTTAGTCATTCTTTCATCACACATTCTTTCCACATGCCCGAACCACCGGAGCATTCCTTTCCTTACCTTCACCCCGACACTCTCTTTCGAACCAACTCTCTTTCTTACTTCGGTATTACGAACGCGTTCCGCGAGCGTACTAATTTGATACTTCAAAAGCTTCTTAAGTCGGTTTAATTATACTTACATTAATTATTCTTTGCCTTATCGTCCTAACCATGTACCTATTGTCCTGAATTTTTGTAATGTTTATGAAATAAATTTACTAGGTATATTTTTTTTGATAAAAGCTGAAACTGAAAATCAGTGCTGTGTCATCTCGTCGCAGCATAATGCTGAGTTCTAGCTTCATTGGCGTGTATATGACTTTTTTCACTTCTTTATTATTTATGTATTCTTACTTCACACATACCATGTGAATAAATGAATATGCTTTATTATGGTTTAAAGAAACAGTTAAGATAAATAAAACTTTACAATACAATAGGCGGTCTTATCGCTATTAGCGATTTCTTATAGACAACCTTTCGATGGACGAAAAGTTTGATAAGAACAGTGATATGTTACATTATTCTCACTACCGAATCAATATCTCATAAATATATACATACATTAATAACAAAATGTACACAGACAAGAATATATGTTTAAATAAATGTGTTGTTATTTAAACATATATTCTTATCTGTGTAAATATATATTTATGATAATAAATATTTTCTTTCTTTTAAAGTAAAATTAAGGGTGGTTGCAATATGAACATATGTTAACTATATGGTATGAGTCATGAATCTATCAATGGCTTTCGACTGTGAGGCGCAAGGCCCGCCCATAATGGGTCAATGCCGATACAAAACGGCTGGTGGCTATGCTACATATCGTCATCTATGCCTTTTTAGGCTCGTCTCGAGTCCATTCTTAAACCGCCCTCAAGTCAGATGTAGTTCGGTTGAGAAATATCTTCAATTCGGCATTATTATTCGGCATGGGCACTTTTCCGAAAGTTTTTCTTTGGTTAGATCTAGGCCATTATTTGTACATTTCTTAAATAATTAATAATTCTTTAGCTTTATTAGAAATAAACTATGAATACAATTTAAAATTAATAACATATCATTTGCTTCTATATATTATAACATATTACAGCAAACGATCTTTTTTATTCGTCAAATAAGCTAAACAAATACAGTGACTGTGAAAATGTTTTTCAAAGTTAGTCAAAAGTTTAGACTACAATCGGAAAAACGGGAAGGCCATTTATGCTTTTACTAGTTTAGAATTTCCCAACGCTGATTTCTGACTTTTTCATTTATACTAATTGTAATTAAACATACAGGGCAACGAAATAAATTTTTGTGTTAACGAAAATTCGTAAGTATTAGTAAGACAAATCATTGAATGTGGTGCATCACTAATACAGTATCAGCCCCAGGCGACTGATTTTGTGCATGCTGTATGAGAGTTTTGATTGAATGCTTTTAAGTACTGCACGAGACTATAAAAGCCTGGGTAGTAGTTTAGTCAATATTTTCATGATAAAATGTAGGAACACTAATAGGGATGTGTGTGTGTGATGTGACAATTTCTTTCAATTAGTTTCTTTATAAAATGAAATAAATGGAAAATAAGTATTTTTTTAAATAGTCGATAAATATTATACTTTGTAATAGATATAAGTTACAAGATGAAAAAGACAAACACGATAAGAAAATAACACCCCGACATATCGTGTCCGTCAGGAGATAAAATAAATAAAAATTTTGCCGCCATAACAACCTTGAGTTGTGTTTCGGCATTAATACTTAGGTTCTAGTGTCCATTTAGAGAGCAGCAGCGCATTGGTAGGTCATTTGTTGTTACAAAATAAAATGTCCAGAGGTGACGGTAACCTCTTTCCGCACCGCAAAGATTGTATTGTGTTCTCCATCGTTTATATAGAGTATTCCACTTCTTTTTAATTCCACGAGGAATAATTAAAAAATAAAAGTTATAATAACCTTCCAATTTTAAAATATTCTTCATTGGTGCTCCACTCCTATTGGTCTATTGGTCTTAGCGTGATATAGTCTATAGCCTTCCTCGATAAATGGACTATCTAACACTGAAACAATTTTCAAATCAGACCAAGCAGTTCCTGAGATTAGCGTGTTCAAACAAACTCATCAGCTTTATATATTAGTATAAGATAGGTATCTCAGTTGATTTGAATCTCCAGTCCTCTATTGCATCATTTGTCATCAAACGGTTGTCATCATCACTTAAAAAGTCATGTCAAGTGTGGAAGCAATCAATCGAGTAAGATTTCATAAGTAAATACCCACATGTCCAGTCCATATCGACACGCGAAATTAACAGTTATATAAACATATGAAATATATTACTTAATCAGAATGGACCCTCGGGGCTGTAAGCTCCAAATTCTTAACTATGTTGTAACATTGTCGAACTTTCGACACTAGGAAATGTATACCTTTTTGTACGAGATAATGTTTTAAACAAAATTTCAGTATTTTGTACTAGCGGGCACGCTAGACGTTGCATTGTACTGTTTTAAAAACAATCTAGAAAGAAAGAACTTATTTGAAGAAATAACGATGTTATCACACTCCGTATACATTATTATACACAGAGCATATTTTGAGAATTTGTACGCCGCATTTACAGCACACCAGATTTGCACTCAGCATATTGCTGTGCAGGAATTATACCAGACAACTCTGATTTTCAGTGCAAAATTTCCTTTTGGCGTAAGACCAAAACGACCCAATTTTGTTAAATAATTGATAAATAATCCCAGAATGGTCCTACACTGACCGAGGCTTGTCATTGGGTGCATTATTATATGGTGTAAACAGGGATAATCGCTAGTCAGTGTCACGCCACATTTAGATTAAATTTGTCAACGGGCATCTACGTGTTGACCTCTCGATGGCCCCACGCAAGCCCTCCAAATGTCCAAGGCATTTTTATGGCCTGTGGTCTTTAAAGACATACTTTATAATAATAATAATTAATAAAACTAATTCTTCTTGTGTAATATTTAACTAATAAATCAAATAAGTAAAATCTAAAATCCGATTTCTGCGCCATCTACCGAATTCAATTCTGAATCTAAGCCAACCCGGGACCGACTCAAACAGACACAAAACATTTCATCAATATATTGCAGCTCCACCTACCGGGTCTAATTGTGAATCTAAATCATTCTAGCGTGTCACTATTTTGCAGTGAACATGACATATTACAAATAAACTATAAGCGTGCATGACGTGAGTTGTCAATTGCGGAAAAAGGAGGAGCTCGAAACCTAATTTATTAAAAAAATATACGATTTTTTGATGTATTTATAGTCTTTCTGCTGTTCAGGGTGGAGAAAAATCGAACAAATCAAAGATGATAAAAATCGATCTGGCCGTTCATGAGTTACAATAGAATAGAAAACACTTTATTGTTCACCATATAAACAATTACAGAATTAATGGTGACAATAATTTAACGGTAAAATAAAAGGCGGCCTTATCTCTTAAAGGGATCTCTTGCAAACAACCAGACTAACAGGATACTTTTGACAACTTATGTCTAGGTATGATTAAATAAAAAAGGAAGAACAGTACAATGTGGCCAATAAACAGCAGTCAAATGGAATAGAAAAACATTATTTTATTATAAACTAAGTTAATGGTTTTTGACAGATTTTTTGCATATGACAAGTGATTTAGCTTTTCTGACGTCTACGGGTAAAGAGTTTCAAAGGCAAACAGCCTACACAGCGAAGGATTTGAAGTAAAATGTCGAAGAATATGCAGGTGCCTTTAATAGGAGGTTATTAGAGAAGCGCAAATCGAAGGCCCGATGAGTTATATATGTTGTAAATAACCCGACTTTGTGTTATATATACCTATATATCTTGATGTCGCCCCTCGCTAGTCAGTATCACATGTCTTATAATGGCACAAGTGTCAAAGGGCAAAGTCTTGACTCATACAGACTTGTGTTTTGCGAATATCACAGAAGCAAGGATATTCGAAGACACGTCTTACGAAAGCCTTGAACTCTGGCACTGTTATTTAATATATTCTTTAAACACATGTAGGTACACACTGGTATTTAACCAAAAAACATTTTTGGAGTGTAATCTAAGAGGCAATGGCTCAATAGGTTTTCCCGCAGAAATATTTTCGATGAGAATTTTTAAAAGGCGACGTACACTTTCTTCGAAGCCAGCATATAGGAGTACGTCTGGTGCTGTAAATGTCCACAGGCGATGTCAGGGGTTATAGATTCGGGATGTTTCCCCCAAAGATTTTGTTTACGATCAAAAATTTCTGGGGTAGGTCAAACTTTTTGTCTCTGGAATATTAAAATTCGAGGTGAACATTAAAATTTACCAAATAATGTGGACGGCTTGCAAGTCATATTACTTCTGGCATAATGAATTCATCAAATGAGAAAATTTGCAAACTCAATCTGTTGAAAGTGCATAGAGAAAATATATATAATACTAGCTGTCCCGGCAGACGTTGTCCTGCCCTGAAGAAATAAAATTTAGAGGCCGACTGCAGCGCCATCTGGCTGGGCTTATTTGTCAATCTAAACCATTCTCGAATCCACTTGAACACACAAAAAAATTTAGGAGGAGTTCACTGTCAACACACGTACAGAAGAAATATATATATAAAGACTAGGATTTTTTCGCGAAGAACATACAGAAAGTAGCGTACATTACTCCTTATAACATCAGCTATCTGCCAGTGAAACTCAGTGCAAGTGAAACATCCAGACAGACAGTCAAAAAATTTAAAATTTGTTTTTTTTTATACAAGTAACGTGACTTTCACATGCATTTAGTAAAAAGCTGTCATTTAGACATTACAAACTGACACTTCAATTTTATTTATCTGTACAGATTATCTGATTCATCTTTGGAACGACGTGAGAAATGTGCTCTATTAAACTCTGGACATAATTAACTAAAAATATATTACAAAATTACGAAAATCTGATTAAAAAGGCCACATCACGTAGCACCAGCATACGACGTTTTTTCCATGGTCCTTCGAGCCGAATAGTGAAGTGGGTCCTTATATTTTTTATTCTTTAGCAATAAAAATATTATAGTAATTTAACGGTATTCTGTATCTTGAATATTGACGTAGGAGTGCCCGCTAATTTATTTCTTGATAACGGTCCTGACAGACTGCCCTGGCTTGAAAAATTAAAATCGAAACCCCGATTCCAGCGCCACCTACCTGTTCCAATCGTGAATCTAAACCATCCGACGACCCACTCAAGCACACAAAAGTTAAGAAGCTGGTTCGAAACTTAATTTAAAAAAATATTTTTCTGCCATTTTTTCAATTTTATTTATAGTTATTCTTCTATAAAACCCTAAAAAGCGTATACTCAAAAAAAGAATTTTCGAAAATTTTAGAAGACAGTCTATTTTCAAAAATGGCTACAACACCCTAAAGTGTCCTAAGAAATTAACCCTTGCGTATCTTTGATGTCGCACACCTGTACAGTAAGCACTTATTTCGAAACAGAGAAACTGGTCTCTTAGTCATAAATCACAGTAAACCATAGACTTTTTATGTATTTTAAGTCTCTTTCAAATAAATATTGGTAATTACGATTTGTTATGAGCAATTACAATCTATTATAGTAAAAATAATTTGAACATCTGTTCAATTTTTCATGTCTATTGAATGGTAGTGTTGGAGGAATTGTCGATATCGAAAATTTTTACTTACTTACTTTTTGAAATTTGTTTCATACATACGTTTGTGATATTGTTTTTTAAACAAAGTTATATTGAAAGGCAAGACTGAAAAATATTTTATTTAAAGAAATAGCGACGTACTTACATTTCTATTTCTATCTTGCACAAATCTTCAGTGCAAACCTTCCTTTTGTTGTGATACGAAAACTTTCGGAATATTTTTTGTCAAATCTTTTATGACAAATAGTCATAAAAGATTTAACAATTAATAAACAATTTTTAAATTATGTATATTCGTTCCTGCTATAAATAAGATTTGGCTGGCAATGCAACTTACGGAAAAATAATCAATTAGGTAGGTTATTTTAGGTTCGTTGTAAAATGTGTAATTTTACAATAAATTATAAAACAATATTAACAGCAAAAAAGTGACGTTAAAATATCTTGTTAACTACTTGCTAACTAATACTTGCTAACTTAAGATAAATATATTTTTAATTACTATTTAAACAATAATAATTGGTAGGCTATTTGATTCGTCAAAGTTATAATATCACACTTTCCTACATTCTTTCAAAACTTAGAAGGCTGAGGCGCTTTGTAAGTTCATAAAAAGTGTACCGTGGAGGCAATCCACTATCATCTAGCATTACCTTGGGGAGCATCAATAAATTGCGTCACACGAATTTCATGGTTTTGACCCCTGCCCCTCTTTATTACAGCTGGCCACATTCGTAAAACTCCTCCCTCCATAGTGTGACATCACATTACGAGTATTTTGCAATTATACATCAAAAAATTAATACAACTTAACAGCAGTTCCGTAATTAGTTTCACTTGCATTTGAATTATTTTTCAATAATTCAAGCACCATGCTCGTACAGATAGAGTTGGAAATATTTCGAAGGTTTTGTATAATAGTTCAAATTTCATGTTTTAATGCTTAAAAATATTACGTTTGGAAATGTGAAGTTACGAAATTTAGAACCCCTCCCACCCCTTGTCACACTTCATCGACCCTCTCTCCCCTTAATGTAAACTATTTAATGGGAAAATGTTGTCACATGAAGAGTCGATTAGGCATTTGATAGTTCTTTATAGTTCGTGAGTCTCTACTCACGAACTTACAGATATTTAATTTAAAAAAATTATATCGATACTATCCCATCACTAGTAGCCGTGATCATTCCGACCTTAAGTCTATTAATCAATAACTATGATTTTGTACCCATATAAGTGTAAGTTGGGGTTCTCGACCCTAAGACATTGAATTAAGAAGATAATAACTATCATCTTAAATGTATTTGGCCCCCAAATTCATTCATAAAATTATTTAAAAAACTTACGACTAGTTAAATCTAAAAACCTTGTCAAGCTTTATTTAAAAAGTAAAAGGAGTAAAAATATAACAGTTATAAAATAAAAACTACCTATTCCCATTTAACGATAACTTGACGCGCAGGGTTACCAACAATCAAAAATATTAATACCTAAATCTAAAGTCAAAAACACTTAAAATCGTGATAATTACAAGAACATTGTTGGCTATAGCTAATTTCAGGGTGTCGGTTGCACCCTGAAGTTAGCTATAGTCAACATTTTAGATTTTCAGGATGGCCGAGTGTAGGATGGTGGTTGATCAACAACTCGTTGCTACGCAACGAGTTGTTGATAGTTAGATTGTGGGACGAGCATTGTAATAGGTATTTCTATACTCTATTGTGTTTTAATTAATATACGAGTTTGATGATTATTTTTTAATACAGTCGGTTAAATAAATAAAGCCCCTACCCCGGTCGAATCGACCGTGTTAGGGGCTTTATTTATTTAACCAATTTAAAGAAGTATAACTTCTAACGCGTGTACATAAGAACACACACTTTTTTTTAACATGACATTAAGTGATGTTAAATTTTAGAAATTGGTAACCCTGCGCATAAAGTTATACTGAACGGGGAATATTACTACATTCCATAAATTATGATATTCAATTTAAAAATAATAACGGATATTCCGTTATTAATACTAATACAAAGCTTCAATCTTTTTACTACCTAATAAATTATAACTTGACCGACAAATACATAGAAGAAAGAAATGAGAATGTTATTAGTTATTGTATTTAGTAGCCCGTTAGTTCATTATTTACATACAAATAGATAGATTTATTAGTCACTACATAAAGAAACGTTCAGAAAAAACAAGATTTGTGTTATATGCCAAGATTAGTATGTTATATTTTTTTATTTATCTCCCGACTACGATTAAACAAACCATTGTGTTCCAATTTCAAAATCTTTATTTTTTTTCGACACGACACCAACCTATTTTTTGTTATGCTCTGGGCGGGAAATAGAACAGCACTCTGTACTCTGCAGATTTATTTTCTAAAATGTGTAAAATTACTTTAAATGAACAATAGTTGTAGGATATTGATAGTTTTTGTGTAGTATTTAAGTATGTGTTTATGGAAATGTAAACTGTGTAGTCAAATGTGCCAGTTTTCATAAGAACTCAGTCTATTGGTGGCAGTAGAAAACCTACGATTCAGCTGAGCTATACAATATAACGGATGTGTATTGTTTTTGTTGAATTATTGGCGGAAACTAGAAGGTTGGTGTTTAGCTGTGCAGTTTTATTTAAAAAAATGTGTAATGTTGTTTATAAATCAACAATAGCTGTAGGATATTGAATGTTTTAAAGGAAGAAGTGTGTGATTGTGTAGAGAGGCTCAACAGCCTTATTCATATTGAGTTAGAGCAACTTTGCAGACTTCTTTAACTCAATATGAATAAGACCGTAAGTGTTTAGTGAGATTTGATTTTTGAGGTGCCACAAGATTGCCCATATACCGTAAGTTACAACAGCTCAGCTTTCGTCTGCTGCTTATTAGGTCAAGATTTTTGAACATGAATATTTGACACTGGATAGATATACGAATCGTGCAAATTCACTTTTATACAAAGAAGTGTATTCTTTGAAGTCAATTATATAATTGAGAGATGGCACATTTAATCGGTTGCCGTTTGGTGATTTTAAGACGTAGTCGGGCTAACTAGAAAATATTATTTAAGTATTGATTTGTTAAATATAAATTACTAACAATAAGTGAGTATGCAGAATCAATGTCAATAATCAAGTTAATCATAATAATAAGGTCGTAGCTCAATTTTAAACTGTCTCACAATATAATCTATGCTTTTACATAGCGGTCATAAAAATTTTATTCCGCGACCTGTGATCACTTTGAGAAATTTAAGTTGAAAGTAAGACTTAGAATTTCAAATATACTGGTGGCAAATTAATGATTTCAATCAATAATCCGATATTAATCTTACGACATTATCAAAACAATAAATGTTTTGAATCCGCAACTCAAGTTGCTTAATCTATAGTTCGTTCTTAGGTTTGAATGTTTTGTAAGAATTTAAAATCTTTCTGGTTAATTAGAATTAGTATTTCTACACAATTTTGCTTTTTTGTAATAAAATAATTTAGTGTTATTATATGCATACGAAGTATTATAATAGATTGAATATGAAATTAAGTATATATGCGTAAGTTATTTAGAGTCTTACTTATAATAATCTCGTTAAGAAAGGATTAGCCATCTCTTAAATAAGAGACTCTTAAGCTCCTAATCAATGGCTGTTTTTAATAAAACTTGCCATCTTGCCTCTTAGGAGTTACTTAAACTACCTCTCGATGTTGGTTATTTTTGACAGTTATTTATGAGTTACTTTACTACCACCTGTTATCCTTAAGAGGAGATTATGGGTAAGATTTTCGGTAATCGATTGCTGAGCAGTTTCTTAAAATTTAACAAACGATTATAAGTAAGGCCATTAACATCGAAATTGAGGGTAGTTTAAATTTCACCCGAAAAAGCAAAACCTTCAGAATACCTAATTTTTAATGTGTAATTCAGATTACTAATTTGACAGTATTAAAATTGAGCTACTCCGCACCCAACCCGTTCAGAGCGACTCACTCACCAAATCTCTTAACGTGAACGTCCCTATTGAAGGACACAGATCTTGTTTTATCTTTCGTTTCCTTTGCTTCGTTATCGGTTTTCTCGTCATTTATCTTATCGCCATCGTCGGCATCATTGGCTTGCTCATTGGACATTTGTTTCGAGGCACCCGAGGCACCTCACTTGACTGTTTCGAACTGTCAACTCGACGGTTTGCGTTTGCGTATCATCGAGTTTTATGTTAATCTGCAAGAACGATTCTAAATTTAAAAGGTGCGCTCTCCGAACGCGTAATTGACTTATTCACTGCCTCAGAAATTATACGCTGAACCTTGAGTGTAACTCTAATTAGTTCGTTTCCGCCTTTTTAATCTTGAAATATCACGTCAATCATTAGGTTATTATAATTGCTACGATTTAATTCGTAAATATTGTTATTTATTGCATTTAATTTAATGTATATTTTTAATTTTCATATTTTTAAAAACTAAATATACAAAGATTAATATTTGTTATGACATAAACTTACCTCAGCGTATCTGTCTCAAACATTTGGAGATTACTTCTTCAATTTCAAAAATAATACCATTTTGAACCGCATTTTGATTACCTGAAATAAAAGAAAATCCTAATTAAAGACAAAATCATGCTAGAGTAATCGGATACGATTTAGATAAACACTTATTTGAATTTATGAAGCGAACGTTAAGCCTTTAAACAGTTATAGCATTTTTATGACGATGTTTTGCAAAACAACGTGGGATGTACACACCTTAATAAGAAAGGTCAATGCAACTCGGAATATCACATTATTGTAACACGTTAAGTAGTGATTTCATATACAGGTGCTTATTGTAATATTGTAGTTCTGTAGATTATATAAAATAGGCCATATATGTTACGAATTAGACACAATAAAGTCTTCCGTGGAGGTAACATACGTCCACCATCATCTTTACATGTGATTTACTTAAAAACGTGAATATTTAATAAGATTTTCTTTAAGCCAAAATACTATGGAACTTTAGAAGATATTAATAAAATCGCTTCCCGCTTATAAATTACTGCTAAGGCGCACCCAACTTTTACACAATACATTATAATTCAGCTAACCCTATATTATATACAAATATAATTTACCGAAATATAAACGTAATCTAAATAAATAAATCTAAAGTAGATTGGGTAATAGATCACTGCCAGCGCGGAGCATATCTAGGAGGCTGGCTACATTGCCACACTATATGGCAATGCTTATTTGTTGGTCGAAATGAGATAATCGCGAGTAGCGTCAAAAAGTTTCTTACGTCTTTGAAGAATCACTTTGCCGAGAGACCCCCAGGCCCAATGTTTCAACCCCAAACGGCACAAATATGTAATCTGTAAGGCATATTTGCGGCGTTTGACGTCCTCAATTGAAGTATAACTTTGCCAGCCACTAAGTCAGTCGTTGAAAGATGACACTAGCGGCTGCTCCATCTACCAAGGGATACCTGACATTGCGGAGCGGCATGGCCATAAATCCATGGCCCTGGCGTAAGAGCGAAGGACGGAACGCCGAGGGGTGTGTGTGAGTATCCCTAACCGTGGCGTGGCAATAGCCATCTTTGCTTGTGGTGCTTTTGCTACCTTACTCTCCTCCTGTATGGCGCGTTACAGACGGACACACACACACAGAGTATGATGTCGCCGAGGGTTTGCCTTCCCCAGGCAGTGGAAGAGGCCAATGGGCCACTGCCTGCCAGGGCCGGCGGAGGGGCTCGGTCATGTACCCGTGGTCCTAGTATAAGGGCGGAGAATAGAACATCGAGGGGTTTTAATTTTAATGGATATCCTCGGCTTGGTTTGCAATGGCATAACGCAGCGAATAGTCCTAAAGCGGATTTCTCCTTTTGTTTATTCTCTTATTTATTCATCAATCTGCATTTTCGAGTATTTCTCACCGAACTTTCAATTCCTAATAATAATATAATTTATTATCGTTAATTTTTACGTTGTCAATCGATTACTTTAATAATGAATTCTAAAAATAATTTATTTATGCATTACTAATGCATAAATTAATTCGCGAAAATATCTGTCGTACACTAATACGACAGAGTTAAAAAATGACAGTAGTATACCACAGTTTGTCAATTTTGTCATCTATCAAACTAATAGTCGTAGATAAACGAACCATCGAGGATAATATAATTAAAATTGGAAACGATATAGGAAGTAACATATTACTGAATCGATTAAAATAAAACAATTTATTACTATAAAAATATTTCGTTGTTTTTTTATCTTTAAAATGTAAAATATGTGTATGCATAATTTATTTACAATTTATGTTCAAACTTTTCGATTATACATCAATCTTCAGGCCACGTCACTGATATTTAAGAAAAAAGTGTTGACAAATATAACGTTGTCATGTGTTACGTTTCTAAAGAAATAAGCTAGTTGTGGTGTTTTAATTTCATATAAATTATTTTGACACTATTACAAAGTTACTTTGACAGTTATATTAAACTTCAAATGGGGCTTAGAATGGTTTAACAATAACTCTAAATTCGCTTGCCGCTTATGAATTATTCCTAACCCATACAACGCATTAGTGTTGCGTTAAAACCGATGTTTAAATCTCATTATTTTGCATTAGACTGTTTCTCTTATAATGATTAATTAGTAATAATATTATAATTTATTTTCGTTAGCTTTTGCAATCGTCTGTCTATTAGGTTACAAATGAAACGTAAAAACTGTTTTATGATTTGTTAATTTGCTCAATAGAGCATGTTATTTGTTGAATGGTGAGATGTGAGTAATAAATAATTGTATGTTAATATTTTATCGATCTTTTTGTCTGTTCGTTCATGTGGAAAGTGGTCATGGCCGAAATATAATTATTTTTTAACATTTTTGTTTATTTCTTCAGCCATTTATATTTATTAGAGCTTTTCTGACTACTGCGCTTACACACATTGGAATCATTTACATTAGGAAGACTATATTAGTATACTATATAGATTATCTGTGCAGGAACGAAGAATGAATATAATTTCCTGCGGCCGGGCGGCCTGTCATAAGAGGCGACAAAACAACCCACAGCCAGGTGGTAGCCCATTTGCCCGACTGAAGCCCGAGTCTAAAGTATATCGCAATAACCACCTTGAGTTGAGTTCTGGAATTAGTGATCAGGTTCCAGTCACCCTTAAGAGAGCAGCAGCGCATTTGTAGCACCTTTGGTGTTGCAAATGTCCATGCGATGGTGACCGCTTTCCATCAAGTGAGCCATTTGCTTGTCTGCTGAATTGCAATAAAAAAAATGTTCCGGGACATATTGCGGGGCATTAAGCAACGTTGCAGCGTTACGTAGATTAAGCGTTGTCAGTCATGGCGTTGGAATATTTAACCCTTATTGTCTTTATTTAAGTAATATACTAACTTATGTAGAGAAGAAAACTTTAATGAAAATTATAGTTCCCCGGAACAACTCTTGAACGATCAGTGAAATAATAATAAATAAATTTTATTGCATATTATAATTGGGAGATTTTGAATTGTAATCTACATAGTTACCACACCATATTAGGGATAAATAATGTTACATAAAATTATGGTAAATTATAGACAACTACTTTATAGAAAACAGGCGCTAATCATAGAATAAATAAAAATATAACATTATTATTCAATCAAGGAAATAATCAATTGTATCGTTTAAAAATAATAGGTACATACAATTAATTAATAACCTTTTAATTACATACTATTGAATACAATGTAAGAAAACTTAACTTATTTGTATTGTATTCTACCCATAGTCCCTCAAGACTATAAGTAGAATACTGAGCCCAGATCACCGTCTCCTACGGGTAAGGTGCCCAGAAGGCTGGCTACGTTTCCTCGCTGGATCGCCATACTGATCCGTTGGCCGAGGTAGGCACCAGCCCTCTGATCACCTGAAGAGTCGATGAGTCGTTTTGATAAATTTTGGTAAAGGCTCATGGCTTCAGGACCCCACGGTCCAAGCGTCTCGACAGCAAACGGCACAAACATATAACTCTCACTGAGGGTTGCATATTTCCGCCGCTTGAGTGATTCCACTGTTTCCGCCGCCGAACCGGCCGATCTAGAAGTGTTTGGTAAATGGGATGCGGCCAACGTGTCTACGCAAGTCGCATCCCACACCAAAGGCTTGCCACGCTGCCAGGGAATAACCTTTAAAAAAACATGACAACAACTATGCAACTAAATAAATGTAACAATATCTTTACTTCAAAATAATTATTATTCGTCTTTGATGTACATCGCCATATCCGTACCCGCGACATGAGTACTTAGTGCTTAATTGCAAAATGAACTTAGTGCCGAAAAACTTTTTGTCATTCCATTTATATTTCAAAACACACACGCCATCGAACCATATTAAATTGGCTTACATGTTGCAAAAGCGAGCGTGTGGACTGTCGCCATACAGCTCCATCGACAAAATTGCTTCTCGTGCCTTAAATGTAGAAAGCAACAATCAAATGCGTACAAAATCAAGCTTGTAACGGCTTATTACAAAATTGTATACGTAGTATAATTTTAATGTTAACTTAGTGTGCGCTGTGGTAGCCTAGTCGCTAGCACTCGGAGGCGCAGATATGCGCAAGATCTTCTGCCGTAAATACCGCTGCCAGGGCCCTCCAGCATCGCGGGAGCGGAAGAGTCTTCACCCCAGTTGACGAAGTGAGTTTGCCTTTCCCGGGGCATTCTCAAGCACTGATGCGCTAGGATCAGCGTGGGCGTAACTACGTTCTACGTCTCACGCTTTTCCTACCATGAGCGCGGTGCATGGGAGGAGGGTTGGTTTTAGTGGAGTATTGAGTGGTCGAGTCTCCACACAAGCCGGCGATTGACTCTGGTAGGTTTTCGTGGCTTCACCTCTCGTCGCTTTGGTCCAATCTCTACGACCCGGTAGTGTGCGAAATGCATTTCCTCCGCCTTAAAAAAAAGGCTAGTCGCTAGCAGCAGCGTGAGCGTATTAGCATGCTCCACTAAAGGTGGATGCGTTTGCGCTGGAGGCGGTCACTGACCCGAGAGGTAAAAGTGGAGCCCCTGAGAAGAATACCCACCCGCCGTCAATACCTGACGTAGTAGAGCCATGCTGGAATCATATGATTATAACTCTTAGAGCTGATTCGATTGGTGTGATGCCATGTGAAGACAGAATATCTCCGTTACTTTTGAGTAGGTGATGCATGTACTCTTCTCATTCTTTAAGTGAGAGGAATCTAACTGTAGAACCGAATCTCTTCAGAAATATTGACGGCCCATCAAGTGCCCTTGCTTGCCAGGTATAGTTGTTAACCCATCTCGGCTTAGGACGATTGAATATATATCGGGGAGGTTAAGTAGGTATTTGACAGTTGCCACGAGTCTTAAATTACCCGACTGCCTGTACCCGAGTATTGGTGTGTAAATTTAAACTTTGCAAAACCTTTCTCCGTGCAGGTATGGAAAATGAATACTAACTCCTGCGACCGGGCGACCACAAAACAACCCACAGCTAGGTGTAGGGCATTTCCTCGACCGGATGCCTACCAACCTGGTTTAGGGGATGCCGCCATAACCACGTAGAGTTGTATTCGGCATGAGTGTTCAGGTTCCAGTTTCTCCTTCAAGGCCGGCAAAACACTGGCAGCAACTTTGGTGTTGCTATGATACAAAAATTGAATGGCTAATACGCCCGTGTTTCATTCCAAATACACTTGTTCGAATCCTGTCCTGCAATCACGGCAAAAGTAATTTCCTGACGTATTTTGCATACTGTTACAATCATTATGTTGATTTAATCTGTTGTGAAAACAATATAAGCATGGTCTTACTTTGTAAATAAGGACCATACACATCCAGGGCCGTATTTGAAATTAAGTAGCATAATTTGAACAATAAATAAAATTTACTGTCAAGACTTAATTTACATATTCAACGGCCTTCTTAGAACCTTACTTATTGTTTTTCATAACCTAGTCTCAATATTCTACTTATAATATTAGAATTGCGGGTAGAACAATATAAGTTAAGTTTTCTACTAAAAACTACCCTCTTATTTAATATAGGATATAAATCGGGTGGTATGGGCATGTAATGAGGGGGAATGAAAGTCGCGTACTGAAAATAATGTTAAACTGGAAGCTGGACGGGTACAAATGTAATGGTAGACCAAAAAAGAGATTGTTGGATTGCGTTAATGATGAATGCTGTGATGATTTGTGGTGGACAGCGGACCTATGCCAGAATAGAGGAAGGTGTATGGAAGGAAAATACATTGTTTATGACAGAGTTCAGCAGACAGGCAGACGGCCCGCCTGATGGAAAGTGGTTTACGCCGTTGTGTTATGAGTAATATATAACTACTCTGGAGCCGGACCCAGACACCCAGACCATAGTAAATAACGAAGAAAATACGTTTTGAATCGCACCCGGAGTCTCTGCGTTGCAGTGAGGCAAACCGGCAAAGGCTTAGCCCACACAATCACAGTGGCCGTAGAAACCACAGAAAGTGCTACAAATGCGCTATTGCTCTCATATCCCTTATGGAAACTGGGAATGGGAATGGGGACTGGAAAGATTGCACAACTCAAAGTTATTCTGGCACCATACGCTAGACCAGAGATTCCAGAGGTGCCAGATGAGCAAACATCCTACCACCTGGCTGTGAGTTGTTTTCTCGCCTCTTACGTCAGGAAAATTGTATTATTTCTAAGGTGAAAGAACACAAATACAAATCATAATGACATGTTTTTAAATATCAATGTAAATAAATTTCAATGTCTCTTTCATATTTTGTTTTATTTTCTTAAATCAGGTTGTTGACCAAAAAGACAGTAAACCGTATCGGCCGATATTTTAATGGTCTCCAAAAAACGTAAACTGACTTCCAAATGAACCTGACGCCATCTTAGTTTTGGCAATAATGCATGAGATGCCCGATAGTGATGTGCCGTATAACTTTATTTGAGTCAATCGAGAAACATCGAGCGAACTTGAAGCGTTGATTGATTGACAGTCTTTTAACGTAATGCGTTCATTAGTTATGTAAGTAATTACTTTACAGAAGTAATTACTTACAATCCCGATCAAAGAGACAAAAAGATAAGAAATCTAAAAAAATTGCATCGTGTTCTTCATCATTTATATAATCTATGGCGGTTGTTCCTTTTTAATAACTTGAATGTACAGATATGGCATGTTTATAATTCTATAATATTATAGATATCTGCAAAAAGTCACTAAAACAAATTATAATACTCATTTGACTCGTATTACATACAACAAAACATCAGTCGAAATATTAGGTCTTTACCTATGAAATTGGAGATTTTTATGATAATTTTAAAATATAAAAATTTTGGTATTTTTTTATTTCAGCTAATCAAAGTACTGGCCCAAATTATCTACACAATTTTTCCATTTTGATGGCAGTTTGTTTATCCCTTTAGTGTAGAAGTCTGCCGGACGGGAAGCGATGAAGTCAGCAAAAGCGTTTTGTACTGCCTCTCGGGTATAGATTTTTTTCCCACTTAAAAAAATGTCTAAATTTTGAAAAAAGTATGAATCTGTTGGGGTAAAGTCCGGTGAATACGGTGGGTGACGGAGAGCTTCCAGCTGTAACTCTTGTAGCTTTGCGATGATCTGTCGTGAAGTATGAGCTCGCGCGTTGTCGTGGAGAAGCAATGGGGAAGAGCGATTGACTAGTCTTGGTTGTTGAATTGCGAGCTTCTCAATCATTGTTTACAATTATTGGCAATAAACATCTGTCGTCACCGTTGTGCCATTCAGTAAGAAGCTGTGATGTAAAAGTCCGGCACTGGTCCACCAGACAGTCACCATCATCTTCCTATGAGTAATCTTTTTTTTAACACACTGATTTGGTGTTGTACCAGGGTCCACCCACTGAGACGAACGCTTACGGTTGTCGAACAGGATCTACTTTTCACCGCAGGTAACAATTCGATTAAGAATTCCCTCGTTTCTATGCCCATTCAGTAGTGCTATGCATGCGTCGACGCGTAAATCTCGCTGTAGGTTGCTTAGTTCGTGTGGCACCCACTTATCTGACTTTTTTATCTTTCCGATTTGACGCAAGTGCCTCAATGTTATTTTGACACTAACTCCATGGCCCGCAGCAAGCTCAGCCGTAGATTGAGTTGGATCCACTTCCACTATCGCCTTCAATTCGTCTTTGTCGACAATGGTTACCGGCCGACCGCGAGGTTCGTTCTTGAACTCAAAATTTTCGGATTTAAAGCGATTGAACCAATAATGGACCGTATTGATACAAGCAGTATTAGGCCCGTACACGTCGTTAATGTTTCGTGTTGTTTGCGCAGCGGTATTTCCACGTAGGAACTCATATTCGAAAATTGTACTTATTTTCAGTTTATCCATGGCGCCAAAAACTACCACAATCTCACAAAAACAAAAAAACTATCTAAAAACAAATGACTGAATTTGAAAGTAAAATAACATATCTTTTAAATAAGATTTATTTGAATTTTGAGTTACGCGCCAATCCAAAGATAATTAAATCTGAAAACGCTGGTTATAGAATCTCCAATTACATAGGTAAAGACCTCTATTATTATCCCTTAAGTACCAGTTTCCAAATGACATCGGCGCTCTTATAATAAGAGATTCTTTCGAAAATGCTACAAAGAATCCACTAAAGTAAATTGCAATACGACTTATTTGACTCGAACGACTACAAAACACACGAGGATGGTTTCTCTTTTTTGCAAGCCTCAGGGGACTGTCGGCGCACGAACTGGCTGCCTAAATTTACTAATGATGTGGCAGATAAAAAGTGTTTGATTTGACTCAATTCAATCGCACGCGAGTACCAGGGTAGCAAACTTATAATGAAGATGTTGGACACTTTAAAGAGCTTTCAACTAATTACGCAATGCATTATAATGCAATCGATTAAATTTTTAATCGTTATTTATTTTCTACTATTTATTTTTATTTATTTTTTATTTATTATATTTATTTTATTTTTTTATTTATTTACTATCAGAATATTCCTTTTTTAAGATACTGATTATAAATTTTAGTTTTTTGTTAAAAACTAACTAAATTCGTTTTTGCTCACGCACACAATTTTAAATAGAAAGCCGTTTTTATCACAGATTTAAAGTGGATACATTACTATTACCCACACAGACAAACTACGCGTTTACTACATAAAGGAGAGGAATACGCTTTCATTAATTCTTGGTCCTCTTGTAAAAGGATGAGAGTGATTTTCATATCTCTTTTATATTTTTAATAATTGTAGTGGGTTTAGTTATTTTGAGTGAAATAATCGTGCGGTGCAAGTCGTTCATATTATTAATTTTAAAATTGATTCACATACATCGATTATCCTAATCGATGACTGATGTCATTTGTGACCTAGTCCTCCATATAGAATTTAGGACTGATATTTTCCATTTTGTGATATAAAATTATTTACAACGCTTGTTTAAGCCCTATCTCAACTCATTACATTTCCTTGGCTCAGAAGTCCCCGTCTCCTTTACGCATACCAATTTAAAAAAATACTTCATTTCATTTGTCGTTTTGTTTACGTGGGTTCTTATAGTCTTCGACTATACACATAAGGACTGATAAGGCAAAATTCGCCAAGCAACCCTAAAAAATCTCATTAATCTGATAAACCATTGAACTGAAAATACCTTATTATCGTTCATTACCAAACTCGCAATAAACTTTATCGTTCACGGTAGCCAAAAGAGAAGAAAAAAACTGCACCTTTCTTCAATACCGCCTCGTATTGCCCTCCAAAATCACGTTTGGGAGGTTATTGGACTTCCTAAGAAGTAAGAACCAACCTTGAAAATTTTATTTAAAATTGCATGTACTTTACTGGACACACTCAAAGAACCTTGCTAGCGCATCACCTCATTTTATAGATATAAGTTGATATATTAAACTTACGACAAACTTGTATATTCTCATCTAATATTTTAAACAAAGGTTTTTAAATACAAGCTTTTAAGATCCTGGATAACATGTAGCAGCAGAGTGCTAGCTAAGACAAGTAAAAAGAGCCCAAGCACGACGTGTCTATAATATTTAGTACAGGAGTTCCTATGGCCACCATCAGACTCCATCATCAGATCAGCTCCATGGGACTATATTATTGCATTGTCACGCGATATACATTTGCAAAATTTCAGTTCAATCGAGAACCGGGAAGTTGGTCACATTTAACTTACAAGATTCCACTCGAACTTACATACATCCATTGCAAGTTAAATAAAAGCTTGTAAAAAGGAAAGATTTGTATGTTTGAATTTATGTATTTGTATGTTAAATAAACTCAAAAACTATTGGAATGATTTCAAAAATTCTTTCACACATTTACACATTTATTAAAGTATATATAGATAGATAAGTAAGTTATTGCCTATATTATGTGTGCGGATAGCCAAAGGCAATATGTAAAAACAAAATTGTTTCCATTGTTGTTGCAATTTCGAAACAGGTCCAAAAATATTGACTCCTTATTCCGGATATGCCGACCTCTAAAATAACCTTTGTGGGTCATTGGACCTTGCACCTCCATATTTAGAGCCCGCCTCCTTACCCGCCTGCGCGTGGGCAATGTTTTGACAAGGATTTAATGCGTTGCCATCATGACATTTATGCCAACGCCATTTTGACTTAAGGGTTCTTTTGCTTTGAGTGTTAAAAGCTTTATTTGTTCTCATTATTTTAGTTTTGAACCGACTTGAAATACAGAAATTGTAGCAAAGAATAAATCGACTTCAACAGCAAGTCAATGCAAAAAATAATATTTTCTATTCCGATTAAATAAACATTACTATATTTAACAAATCGGTTTTGTTGTTATGTTGATTTTCTACTGTTTCAGATTCGAATAGACTTTGGATTCCGAAGATTTAGCAGGGAATATGTGTCACACTAGGAAGGAAGGAGTCTCGCAAATGTGACCAACTGTAACTGTCCGTCTTATCTACCCATTGAATCTGCATTTGAGAGAGTGCTACCTTAATAGGAATACCATAACCTACGTCACCTGATAGTGTAATAAAACAAAAAAAAAACCTAGCAACAGAGAAATCGACTTCAGTGTAAGTACTAAAAAGCATTTGAAGCCTCATAAGATGTCGATGCGAAGTTATGGTTGCTGAGGGCTCTTTTGCTTGTTTATATAGTTATGAGAAAATCATCAATCGTTCCAGCGAATTTTGTAAAGAGACGTAGGCAGCCACCAATGTTCGTAGTACCATACGGCAGGACCAACATGCTTAATAAAGCGCCGATAACACAGGCCTTGCGTGCATTGAAGAAGATGTGTCAACAAATTTACATTTTTATCTGTCTCGTACTGTGACTGAATTCACAAGAACTGCATATTATATAATACTAGTTGTCCCGGCAGACATCTTCCTGTTCGGAAAAGCTTCAATCGATATATCGACAATAGCGCCACCTACCCGGTCCAATTGTGAACCAACTCAGGGACCTTCTCTGGCTCATGCACAACAACTTTGCTTAAGATCATCACATGATCAAATGTATAGTTTACGATTTTATAAAGTACATAGAGACAAACATTAATTTATATACATATATAAGAAGAAGAAAGAAGATGTTATGACGATTGAATTTGTATAGTTTTAAATTAATGTTTGTAAATATTGTAATAATAAGTCATACAGTCCACATCGAGTTATATTTGGAAGAAGCATCTGTCACCAATACGATGGTATGTCCATTATGCGATTGCGCAAACTGGTGCGTCTGGTTGACCGATGACTGAAGGACCACCCCCCTTAAGAATTAAGTCCTAAAGTTCCACAGCACACTCTACAAAGCGTATCCGATAGAAAACGGACAGATGTGCTCAAGGCCAAAGCCCAACATCAAAAAGATTATCATCGTCAATCAGCGTCCTGACGCTTTTATCAATTCCAAAACGTCCAACTGGTCTTCATCTTAAAGACTTTTTAAGTAATCTCAAAGGAACATATCCTGTATTTAAATCGGGCAGAGGTCCATCGGCCATTGCCAATTCGGGCGGTGTCACCTTGGAGCAACCGGTCGATGCACCAAAGGAAGAAAGAGTTTTTGTTTTCTGTTATTTATTGCACGATTCTTACGTTACGAGTACTCACGAAATTGCGATTGTTTTGTATCAATTTTGGTGTTACAAATTTGGAGTTACTTAAGTAACTTTTTATTCAAGCTATCTCGCTCGCGTAAACCATTTTTTTGGTAGGTATACATACATACATATTGTCACGTCTATTTCCCATTGGATTAGGCAGAGACGATGGATCTCCACCTACTACGATCCTGACAAACATTTTTCGCTTCATCAACTTTTATTAATTAAACTACTTTTTATTTGATCTTTCTTTCTCTTTCTTCAAAATATTGTGGCGACCGAGGGTGGAAACTGCCCTGCAGAGTAAATCAGTTTTAGAGCTTTTAGAAAGAACTAGAAATTTCTGGAAGGAAAAGACAAGGACGGATATATTCAGAAAAGGATAGACGATAAACGAAAGAAAGAGATAGATAGATGTTAAAAAGAGATAGACGACGAAAGAAAGAAAGAGATAGATAGATGTTGGAAAGGGATAGATGTATAAACGAAAGTTCCCGAACAGAAGATTCGGGAAAGAAAAGACAGAGATAAATAGATGGATTCTAGAAAATTCTTCCGGGTATACAAACAGCGTAAGGCGCGCCTACCGGGAAGTTTAGAGTTGAGAGTTGAAGTTTAAAGTTAAGTTCAGTCTAAGGCGGTGAAGCGATAAGTGCGATACTAAACAGTTGGAAGAGAAGGATTAAGTGGTGAATTTAGTGACAAGTTTCGTGAACGGATACGTGAAGTAGGTGTGTAGCGTAGTTCGAGAGAAGAACCAGAGGCGAGCTACACGCGATAATATCGGAGGTGGTCTACGCAATATCGGCGACAGTATTGAAGGTGTGTTAACTTATCGTCGGGACTGTGCGTCGTTGGTCGTGTGTTCAGGGACGACCCTGCAGGGAGGTACTGCGCGTGGCTGTGTAAGTCAATAAAAGCTCTCAGTCAAAAACTGGTGTTTTCTTCCAATCCATAAGTGCGTACCCCCGCTCGCACGTAACAATATCTTCAATTTGATCATGGTGAGTACGTGTGGCAATTCTGTGAAATATAATGAAAGATGCAACTGAAAAAAATATATATATAATATTTTTCCTTGTTTACCTTATTAACTGACTTCAAAAAAAGGAGGTGGTTCTCAATTCGTCGGGATCTTTTTTTTACAAAAAGCGTAAGACATTCCAGGCCGTAAAAGCTAAAGAACTCCAAAAAAATAATTTTGATGCAACAATGAGTTTACATTTTATTATAATTATCTTTAACCAGTTTAAGGATTCCACTAAGACACTAATAAAAAGACAGACATAATCCATCTCTAGAACCGAACAAAAATAAACCAATATATACGATCGTAATGCCTCTAGGTTTAACCCGCCACCCAAGTAGTATATTTCTTTACAATATAACTGTTTATTAGGGTCCCTTATGTCTAAAGGTAAATAAGAAACCTCTCAGGCATGTTGTCATTTAGGTCATCTTAAAGCTAAATAGCTTGGTATGCGACGATGATAAGAGACAGGACGGAATGTCACTTATTCTATAAATAATAATCTATATATTCATTTTTAAAAACTAGAGGAAGCTCCTCCTAGCTCCTTTCATGAACAGTATATTTTGCTAACATATATCATACTAATTAAAATAGTTGATTAACCAAAAAATGAGTAATATCGAAAGAGAACAAACGTATTTTATGCACGAACAAACGAAAATAAATATTTACGAATCATTATTGACGGAAAAATATTAATAACTAGCTGACCCGGCAAACGTTGTATTGCCATACAAACGATAACTTCGATAACTTCTGCCCGCCCCTTTACCCGCGTGGTGCGGTTTTTTAACCATCCCACGGGAACTCTTTAATTTTTCTTGATCAAAAGTATCCTATATGTTGACCATGGATATAAGCTACCACCATACAAAATTTTATGTAAATCGGTCCAGTCGTTTCTGAGATTAGCCGGTACAAACAGATAGACAAACAGAGAAACAAGAAATTTAAAAAAAATCAAAATTAGTTCTATTTCACTTCTTACATTCCCCTGACTCGGTTTTTAGCATTTTTTTTCATTGTACAGAAATTTGACCTCTACAATTTTATTATATGTACAGATTGCTATAGGGGCTACCTTTGGTATGCTCTAAAATGGTACTTATATAAAGAGAACGACAGAATGAAATTATAGTTTAAACCAAAAGTAAAATATGGGTCAGCTAATAGCTTCCATTTGAAGTGTGTGAGATCCACCAATAATGACCATCACTTGTGGTTTCTTTTACACTTTTAAGATCTCGTCGGCGCAATGTAATTATTCAACGATATTGTACAGTGCCATGCTAAGTGAAGTTAGGCGCACTCAATGGAAACTACTTCTAATTTTTTATTTCTCTCCTCTTGATGGCGCTAGGTTTTATGTAATTTTTTCGATTATATAGGGGATATTCACTGGGATGACTTATTTCTCGTAAAATGGACGGCTTGTGTGGGCTGCGCAATGGGTCGATACTCTGGTACGTCACATCTTCCAATAACGAAGTCAGGGACTGGCGTCACTGCTTCTGTGCTTCTGGTTGTCCGATGGAAAAATGGGGATGGACGAATCAGCTTGTGCAATTTTAAGGAACACTCCGCGAAATGTATCTAATAGAAGACAGACCCGTTGTATTTGTTACTTAACCTATCTGAGTTTGGGCGCTGGTGTTCTGAATTTTATTGCAGGGAGCCCACTGTGAGTGTGTCCGACTCGTACGTAGCTACCTATCTCAGCAACAATTACTCATGTTACTTCAATATCCGGTTTTAGCTAATTGGTAATTTTATTTAAACATCATTGCGTGTCTCCACGCCATTCATGCAATGGCTTGAATAACTATAAGTGTTCTGAGTATTGATTGAATATCTCTATAGTCTTGTGATATAACACGGTACCACTTTCCATCAAGTGGTCAGTCCGTCTGTTTATCCGCTTTAGTCTAAAGTTTAATTTTTCATTATTTATGTATTATTTATGATTATCATATAATTATTTATATAATATACTAGCTGCGCCCCGCGGTTCCACCCGCGAGGTGATGAAAAATTGTGATAATGATGATCACTCACACTATATCGTTATAAATTATCGCCTATGTGTTATTCTGATGTGTTAGCTATATTATTGTAAAGATTCATTAAAATCCATTCAGTAGTTTTTGCGTGAAAGAGTAACAAACATATATCCATACGTCCTTTCAAACTTTCGCGTTTATAATGTTAGTATTAAGCTTTAAAACACGAAATTTGAACTATTAACGAAAAATCTATGTGGGCCATAGTGTGTACAATATTAAAAATCTTTTTAATGGATATAAAACTAATTAAGAAACTGCTGTTTTAATTTAATATTTATTTATTAACTTTTCGCGTCTAGTGTAGATAATAAAAGTATGTTTAAACAGTTTCAAGCGCTGTAATTTATTTTATTTTTATTATTCCGACGTTTTAATTAAATTACCGCGCTGAAAAACGTTAAATCATAGTTTTATTATAATTTCTTGATGCAAAATGTGATGTCACCTAGGGAGGGAGGAGTCTCACGAAAATTCAAGCGACGTAATTTGTGAATGGCTATTTAAAAGATTTAAATCCCAATCAATTAGCTAGTTAGCACTTGTGACAATTTGCACATTATAATAGTCGATCACCTTGACCAATAGGATAATAATGATATCACGCGAAATAGACGACTAGCTTCGTCATTAAATTGATTTCATCAATCTAGTCACAGGTGTAATGATGACATTTTAATTATGACTGGATAGAACGTTGATACTGTTAAAATTTTAGGACTGGTTCTAAAAATAGAAAGTTAAATGACATGTTCTAGTAAATGTGTTAAATATTATTTTGTCTATTTGTGAAATAGTAGAGCCATGCATTCTGTAACCACACACTCACTCGTTTCACTTGTACACACATCACACACATACACACCACATACATACATCTATGCATTTCCACATACATTACAAATATTAACACGATAATTTTAAATGTATAAAATTTAAATAATTTTTCTTTTAAATTGTATAACAAAAGAGTTATCTGCAAGTGGGCGCTAACAGCTGCAACACAGTATTATACTACAGTTGTTTTCGAGACCTAATTGTTTCTGTATTGTCTGTTATTGGTTTCGAACAAACTCTTTAATTCTTCAATTAAATATCTCTGTTACGATTGTGACCTGTAACTTTTAAACTATTGGAAAGTAAAATGAGAATTCAAATCAGCCACTAAAGTTTAATCGTACAACTAAATTTTTAAGGGATCATGTTTAATTTCTTTGCTGTTTATTTTTTGTTCATTGCAGGAGTTCAGCAGGCAGGTAGACGGCCCATTAGCGCGGTTACCATCGCCTATGGACATTTGCAGCGCCAAAGGTGCTACAAATGCGCTGCTGCTCTCTTAAGGGAGACTGGAACCTGGTTACTAATGCCGGAACACAACACAAGGTTGTTATGGTGGCATACTCTAGATCAGGGGTGGTATAGTAGGGGAGCCCAAGATGCTAAATATGGAGTTACTCAAGCGACGCGGGGACCTGTTGGATTGTGAAGATTAGATGCTAAAAATAAAAAAAATGTTATATTATGTATGCCCTTTTACTTGTGGGGGGAGCGTGTACAGGGTTTTTTTTAAAGAGTCGCACAGAAATACTCAAGCGCGTCAGATATTCAAATGAGATGTTAAGTAAACTCTAAAGGAACTCCTATTCAAAAGACTGACGATTTGGACGCGACAAAAAGCCATGGCGGATTATTGAAAAAGCAAAAAAAAGTAACATTGAATTACTCGAGCGCGTCAGATTAATGTACAGATGGTTCAGCTTATTGTCCATGTCGTGCTGGACACCCATAATCTGACAATTATGTGGAGGAATTTCCTTAATCTGACGGTTTGAAAAATAATTTGAAGCATAAAAAATACCCCCATCCTGTATGAAGGATTAATGGTGGGGCTACATAATAGGGTGCAAGGCTTCTCCTCTTATGTTATTCTGCCACGCTCGAGTAAATCCCAATACAATGCAGGCCCAATACAGGCCTCCCTTACTATGGCCATCCTGTGGGGCAAATGCCTTACCACCTGGCTGTGGGTTGTTTTGTCGCCTCTTACGAAAGGCTGCCCGGCCGCAGGACATTGTATTCTTTCTCCGTTCCTATTTTATTACCAATTGCTTTTACTACCAAATTATCTACAATGTTTAAAATAAGTAGCTTCAACCATTCACTTAACAAGCAAAATATTTTAAACAGACTTTCGCGTTGGCGTTTAATCTATGGGTTACCAAACTCGGTCACGGTTAACCCATTATGTTATAATAACAAATTAAACAATTAAACTGATGATTCAATCCGTTCATAATCGATTGTTCACGTGAACCTTAAATTATGAGAAAAAAATATTTTTAAAACTAGCTGTTAACGCCGCTTCGTTTGCGCGCCCTCTTATACTAAATTGTTCTTTTAAATGCATCATACATTAATGCAAGTAAGTCTGTTTGTAATCGATACATATAATTAAACTGTGGAGGTCGAATTTCTGTACAATGAAAAAAAAAGCTAAAAACCGAGTTAGGGGGTACATATAGGAAGTGAAATAGACATAATTTAGATTTTTTCAAATTTTTTTTCTCAGTTTGTCTGTCTGTTTATACGGGCTAATCTTCGAAACGACTGGCCCGATTCAAATGAAATTTAGTATGGTGGTAGCTTATATCCCTGGTGAACATGTAGGATACTTTTCATCTCGAAAAATTGAAGATTTCCCGTGGGATAGTTAAAAAAACTTTCCACGCGGACGAAGTTGCGGGCAGAAGCTAGCGTTACAATAGAAACGTGAAAAAAATCAGGGGGGATAATTCGGACCAGGACATTCCGAAAATGCATTTTTTAAATTTTTTGTCTGTCTGTCTGCGTGTTCCGGCTAATCTTTGACACTGCTGGACCGATTTTGACGGGACTTTCATTGGCAGATAGCTGATGTTATAAAGATTAACTAAGGCTACTTTTGAAATAGGCAAAAAAATCCACTCGGACGAAGTCGCGGCACAGCTAGCTTATATAGTACTAGCGTTTTGAAACAAAGCGGTTGTAGCGCCATCTATTTACTTAATTTCTCTCTTTTATGAAAACGACAGCATTTATAAGGATAAAAAATATCCTGTGTTCACTCAGGAGATAAGCCAGTTTTGCTTCTAGTTTCATTCATATACGTTCATTAGTTTTCAAAAAGGATGCGATCGCAACGCCATCTTCTTCGACATTGTTATCTATCCGCATCTATATCTACAAAATATTATGAACCTTGACTCTAAGTTACTTTTTAATTTAATTGAGATCGTTGTAGTTTAATACACAATTTTATAATTTATTGGTTGACTTTAGATATTTTATTGCAGAATTCAGCAGACAGACAGACGGCCCACTTGATGGAAAGTCAGAATGGAACCTGGCCACTGATGCCGGAACACAACTCAAAGTTATTATGGCGGCATACTCTAAACCAGAGGTGGTAGCTATCCAGTCGGCCAAATGCTCTACCACCTGGCTGTGGAACGTTTTGTCGCCTCTTAGACAGGCTGCCCGGCCCCAGGAAATTTTATTCTTTATCCATTCCTGCACGGATGAAAATAATACCATAATTTGTAAGCATAGCATACATGTGCATGCCGAAATGCAAAACTTTGGCATCTGTATTACGTTAAATTTAACACCTTTTTGCATACTCATTTTCGCATTAAATAAATTTAATTTAATTGATAATTAAGGTAAAAATATAGGCAAGCGGGGACGGCACTTTTCAATGTTTGCCCCCCTGGAAAAAAAATCAAGGTTGAAACACGCGATTAAAATCACAGACAAAACTACTATACATAATACTAATAGATATAGTAACATAACATAATCCAGTATTGTCACAATAAAATTAATTTATATTCTTGGTTTTCCGCGTATCACTAAAGGTCACACAGTTATAAAAAATAATTATAACTCAAATATTCGAAACCAGTTTAAGTCATTTGCATGGTATTTTATTCAACATGCAGTCAAATTGTTTATTTTATGGCGTCGAATTGCGACCAAGTTTGAAGAACGTGAAGAAAAACTTGCACGTAAGGGTAGCGAAGGGTGTGACCTAACTTTTCTGTCGGAGAATTTTATGTATGTTTTTTTATTATTGAAACACCGTAGACAGGCTAACGGCCCAACTGTAATGGAAAGTAGTTACCTTCGCCTATAGACATTTGTAACACCAAAGGTGCTATAAATGCGCTGTAGCTTTCTTAAGGGAAACTGGAACCTGGTCACTAATGCCGGAACACAACTCAAGGTAATTAAGGCGGCATACCCTAGACCAGGGGTGGAAGCCATCCAGACTGGTAAATTCCCTATATATTCCCTATATACCACCTTGCTGTGGGTTGTTTTGTCACCTTTTACGACAAGCCGCTCGGTCGCAGGAAATTGTATTCTTTTCCGTTCTTGCACGGATAATCATTTTCTTCTTTAAAAACTATTTATGTAAATTCCTTTCATGGACACTGACAGCGGTACTGGTCCACAAATTCAAAGTCACTCAACGGGCTATGGAGCGAGCTATGTTACGTGTTTCTCTTAGGGATAAAATCAGAAATGAGGACATCCGTAAGAGAGCGAAGGTAACGGACATAGCTCGCAAAATTAGCAAGTTGAAGTGGCAGTGGGCCGGTCACGTCTGTCGCAGGACCGATGGCCGATGGTGCAAACGAGTCCTGGGGTGGAGACCACGTCTCGGCAAATGTAGCGTAGGATGCCCGCCAGTCCGGTGGACTGACCACCTGCGCAAGATCGCCGGCTGGGGCTGGATGAGGAAGACAGGAGATATGTGGCACGTACTTGGGGAGGCCTACGTCCAGCAGTAGACTGAGATTAGCTGAAGAAGAAGATGTAAATTCCTTAGACGATTATCAATATATTTAAGTTCTTATATAGTACTAGCTTCTGCCCGCGACTTCGTCCGCGTGGTGCGGTTTTTTGACTATCCCACGGGAGCTCTATAATTTTTCGGGATCAAAAATATGCTATATATTGACCAGGGATATCAGCTATCACCTTATAAAATTTCATGTAAATCGGTCCAGTCGTTTCGGAGATTAGCTGGTACAAACAGACAGACAAACAGATAAACAGAGAAACAAATTTAAAAAAAAAATCTAAATTATTTCTATTTTACTTCTTACATCCCCCTGATTCGGTTTTTAGCATTTTTTAAAATTGTACAGAAATTTGAACTCTACAATTTTATTATATGTATATAGATGGCCAAAACCTAAGACCAACAAAACAAAACTTTATAATAGTTTAAGATATTAAATTAACCAACATATCAGCCTTCGTCGCATCCGAATAAAATAATCGCATGTTGAAATCTTTGCACGAACACAAGAACAGGGTAAGCGTTTTTATACGGCATATATCAAATTCAAAGTTAAGCTAGTGCAACGGTTGTAGACGAACTTCTTAGGTTTATCTATATTCGAGGATAAGACAATGCTGAATATATCGCCATACTCAGAGTCGATTAATGGAGTATTAACTTAATGAAATCCATCCATCTATCATAAATGCTCCGAGATTGTACAAGGAATATAAAAAAGAAAAAATAATGGGAAAATTCGGGTCAGCGGATTTCGAAAAAGCGACTTTCTAAGTTTTTTGTCTGTCTATCTGTCCCGTGAACATCAACACTTGCATTTATTTATTAATAAATGCAAGTGTTGATTTTGTTCACTTTTATTTAACCGACTTGAAACAAACAGGATGGGTTCTCAATTCGGTTATGTGTTTGTTACTCGACTTCTTCGTCAATTGTGAACCGATTTCCATTATTTTTCTCATATTCGAAAAGGTATGTTCCCGAATTGGTCCCATTGTCACCAAATTAGGATCTGATGAGTGGATCCCAGGTTAATAAAGTTTACTCTCGACTTCGAATTTCTTATTTTTTTATTGCTGAAGCACGGTAGACATGCTGACGGCCCAACTGTGATGGAAAATGGTTACCGTCGCCTATGGACATTAGTATTACCAGAGGTGCTGCCAATGTGCTGTCGGCGTTGAAGGAGAAACTGGAACCTATCCACTGATGCTGGAACGCAACTCAAGGTTGTTATGGCGTCATACTTTGAAACAGGGGTGATAGCCATCCAGTCGGAGAAGTGCCCTACCACCTGGCTGTGTGTTTTTATTTTGTCACCTTTTACGACAGGCTGCCCCAATGCAGGAATTTTGTGTCTGAATGTAAATACGTAGTACATAAATCACAAATTATCTATACTCATACGAGTATGTACGTGATATACATCAATACATAAAGCAAAAACTTGTACCCCTTTTTACGAAAATTGCGCGCACGAGAAAGTATGAAATTTCGCACACTTCTAGTTTATATAGAGAATGCATATGCATTAGCATTCGTCGCTTCTAAAATAAAAAAAATTGCAAATTGAATAATTTAAAAAAAAATATTCTTTTTTTAAATTATGCAATAAAAAAAATGTATTTATTTTTATCTGTAAGCTAGGTTTATTTTTAGGATTGTCTTGATATTTATTAATTAGTTTATTTGTGTATTTAATCTTACTTTTAAGTTAGTTTAGCATTTTCATTAATTATTAAATAAAAAATACATTAAATCAATAAAAAAAATAACACACACTACCATAATATATTTGACACATAAACGCATTTATACTATTTTGTTTATTGTTCAAGTGTAGCCTTGGCGAAATATATTATTATAGAAGTATAGTCTTATTGAGATTAATTATTATGATGGTAAAGAAGAAGTCAATAACTTCCATCATATAAAATGACAAAATTAAAATAAATATTATTAATTTCAAAAAATATTATGTCAATACAATTATAATACGACCGAAGCCGCGAGCGAAATGCCATACTTTTAAATTAATCATATTAAGCCATTACGACGGTCCAGAGCAACATCCTAGAGTATCAATAAATAATCATATATCGTTTACCGGTTTGCAATAATCAATTCTCAATCAAACAAAGCTGCAATAAAAACCGATGCAAAAACTCGTTACATTAATATCCGTATAAGAAATCTATATAAACAAGTTCCTATGGATATGTGTCGTTTTACTTATTTAAATGTTGAACTATTTTGTTAATGACTATATTTCTTTGTTCTAAACGCTGATATTGCAAATAGCTAAGCTAGATAAGAGTTAAAGGAACGAATTAAATACAATAGAAACCGTTTAGAAGTGATAGTGGTATGCATAACTAGGGTGATAGCGCTGCCGACACGTGTTAGAATAAATCATTATACATATACTTAAATTAATATGAAAATAATAATACTAACTTATTTGTATTAAGTTCTACCTACCTCTGTGTGTGTGTGTGTGTGTGTGTGTGTGTGTGTGTGTGTGTGTGTGTGTGTGTGTGTGTGTGTGTGTGTGTGTGTGTGTGTGTGTGTGTGTGTGTGTGTGTGTGTGTGTGTGTCCACACGAGCCGGCGATTTGACTCTGGTGCCCATTCGTGGTGTCACCTCTCATCGCTTTGGTCTAACTCTAATCCCTAGTAAAGACCCGGTAGTGTGCGAAATGCATTTCCCCCGCCTCAAAAAAGGTATACCGCGGAACTCTGTTCAATACTTAATAGCACATCTCGGACACTAATACACTCATCTTGTTGGAATCTCCAACAAAAAGTATGTATTACTTTGGTGTGGCATTATACTGGCCACCAATACTAAATATTTGAATTTGGAAAGTAGGTTTTTTGTTTTATCTGTATATATTTTTCCCGCTTGTTGCAAATAAATTCGTCATACGCATGTGCAGTTTTCTTGAATAATTAAAATATCTACAATCCACAAACAAATTCATATGTAAAGAAGTGTTTAACACATCTTTTTTCTACACTGTACCAAGTTGAAGTTACGCTCTTCGCACCACAGAGGAGTCTAAATTTTGCTTAGCCACATCGCAAATGAGACACGTCCGGGGCGACTTACACCCCCGTTACGCAGTGAACTTGTCAAAATGGTATAAGCTCGTTTTTATATTTCATTCGCGAGTTACTCAAGTCTAAAGTGAATTCGTCAAAGCTTCCTAATGCCAGGGTGTATGTAAACACAAAGGCGGCAGGTTCGCAAGCAATGTATAGTCATGTTGCATAAAAAGGTTATCTAACAAATGACCTATATAACAAAGCCGGTATTTACGTCGTTAGTCGCCGCCGTCCTTCTCAACACTTCCTGACAGCTAGACATAATGTGCTAACTATTAAATAGTTGAGGAGTTTTGGTGGGTTTTTCAGGTGTTGGTAGTATTGATGGTAGGAGAATAGAGAAAGAATAAACTAGTAGAACGAGGTTTTGGACAGAATTTGAAGGGCTATAAAAATGAATGAATTTATTTTTATTAAGAAACAAAGAATTGTTATATTTCTGACAAAAGCACTTTAACAATACTACCGAAACGGCTTGACCGATTTTGATGAAATTTTTGTGCTTATCCGGTATGTATGAGAATCGGCCAACATCTATTTTTCATCCCCCTAAATGTTAGGGGTAGTCCACCCCTAAATTTTTTATTTATTTTTTAGACAAAATTTTTAGTTTCTATTTTTTATGATACAGCATTAAAAGATACATACAACCCTAAATTTTCAACCCTCTACGATCAACCCCAATTTTTTACCGGGCATGACGACGTCTGCCGGGACAGCTAGTATTAAGATAAAAGAAACAACGTCCTAAAATTGAATCTGGACTCGGCGTGAGTCTGGCGACTGAGACCAGAGCTGATCTTCCACCTGGGAGCAGCAGGTGGAGTTACGAAGTATACAATAGAACACAAGTAACAATCTACTGAGTTAAATATTTACAAAAATATCACGGATTAAGAGACGATGTTGTTGATGATGAAGGATGATATGATGATTTACGGTATGACAGAAGATGTAAGAAGAATGAGATATTAGCCGACCTCAAATCATTGGAAGAAGGTGAAAGAAAAGAGAGTTGCATTAAAATAGATATATATAAATATACAACTAATATATAACCATAATAAATACGTGAAGCAAAAACTTTGTACCCCTTTTTACGAAAATTGCGCGAACGGAGGAGTATGAAATTTCGCACACTTATGGCCTTACTTATAAACGTTTGTTAAATTTTAAGTAACTGCTGAGCATCTGATTAGTGAAAATCTTACCCATAAACTCCTCTTTAGCCAAATATTTTAGGTATAACCTAAGTTAATCATTAAAATTTCGTTTATTTGTGCTCCTTTTAGGTAAACAACAAGTAATACATGTTTATAAGTGAAAAAAGAGATATTCATTGATAAGAAATTGATTCTAATTCTCTTACTTAAGAGATGCCTAATCGTTTCTTAACGAGATTATTATAAGTAAGGCCGTTATAGTTTGTATAGAGAAGGAGTGCAGAATGCTCATAATTTTTTTAAAAATTATAAATAAAAAATACATTAAATTAAAAGAAGCATTACACACACTACCATGTATTTGACACACACACGCATATATGCGTACTATATACTCTTTTTATTGTTAAATTCAAATTAACATTGTAGCCTTGGCGATATGTGTGATTATAGAAGTTACTAGCTGTCCCGGCAGACGTCGTCCTGCCCGGTAAAAAATAGGGGTTGATCGTAGAGGGGTTGAAAATCTAGGGTTGTATGTACTTTTGTATGTTGTATCATAAAAAAATAGAAATTAAAAATTTTGGCTAAAAAATAAATAAAAAAATTTAGGGGTGGACTACCCCTAACATTTAGGAGGATGAAATATAGATGTTGGCCGATTCTCATAGATACCGGATAAGCACAAAAAATTTCATCAAAATCGGTCAAGCCGTTTCGGAGGAGTATGGCAATCAATGGCAAAATATCAGCGAAAACTGTGACACGAGAATTTTATATACTAGATAGTCTTTGACAACAGAACCTTAATGATGAAACTTATAATTTAAATTAATTATGATCAAATTTCGACACTAGTATTAGTGATGTTACGAGTTGTGAAACTCGAATTAAATGTCGTTAGAATTATTATAGAGTTTATTAGAACTATAAAAACACGTATAACATAGGTACAAATATAACCGAACACAATAAATTCAAACGTAATCCAGAAGGTCGTGATTCAATAAAATGCGCAAAATCCGTCACTATGAGGTTCCCGATTGTACGCAGGTCACGCCTGGATCGTAGTTGTGGCTGAACTGTGCCCCCCTCCCTCAATCAAGCCATCGTTTTATACTGTAAAAATGCAATGTGCCCGCCCGGCAACGTGGATCGAGTTTCCTAGAATCAGCTTGTAACACCTGGCTAATTATGCTAATAGGACAATGAGCTGTTCCCTAGAAACGTTTTCCAATAAATAAGTGAACAAAAGAAGACAATCATAAAGAGATTACAATTAGTTCAAATGCCGACAGGTAATAAAATATGTTTTTACAGTCTGTACGTGGAATTTGTCTTTGTCGGCGCCTAGGTTATAATTCTGATAAACGAAGTAGGTAAGACAACACTAGTTTCAGCAAGATCGTCAAATATCACATATTGCATACAATGTTCTGTCTCGTCATTATGATGTAATTGTTAATAAATGTTAATATTACATACAGAAGTTGCGAAAAACTATAATATTCTGCTAAAAGCGGTACATTAGCGAACAAGTCGCTTTATTAAAATTATGTAGTCTGTTTCATACATATTAACGACCGCATAAACTACAGATTGAATGCAATACTTATTTTCAAGGTGCGGTTTTGGTAACGAGTGCAAAGCGGAGCGGAAAAATATTTTCTACTTGAGTGGGCTATGAGCTGGCGATACAAAATGAGGTGAATCTATAGATGATTATTACATGAAATTTAAGTAGTGGGATGGTGGCTGAGGTAGGGAGGACTCATACTTTGTTTTTTTTTTTTTGAGGCGAGGGAAAATGACTAACCGATTTACGCACTCTCTGGGCCGTCACTAGGAAACGGCACGAATCCACGGGGGGCGGTAACGCTAGCAATTGTATGCTTTATTTGCGCTCCGTCCGCTATGGACTACACAGAGGAGTGTGGAGACTCCGAGCGATGCCGCACGGGCGAGCAACCTCAATACCCACTAAAAACCCCCTCCTCCCTTCGCGGCCCTGCGCTTTTGTGTGTTGGAAGGACTGAGATATAGAACATAGTTACGCAACAGTCGATCCAGCGCAATAAAGTGCTGAAGTGTGCCCTGGGAGAACACACTCCACTACGGAACGGGGGTAGATGTAAAATCCCTTGCTTTACCTAGTAGCTAAGGGCCCCCATCGTTCCGGATCCTAACTCAGGGAGGGAAGTAATGCGCGTACCTGCCTCTCCGGGTGCCGGCTGAAGGCCGGCGACCTCGAGAAGAGACCGTAGCACGCGCCGAAGGACTTCGCTCCCTATCCCTTTCTGAGCTAAGAGGACTCATACTTACCTCAACCCTTATGGTCGGGAGTTCTTGAAATATTATTTTTTTGTAAACAGAACCTCACTTTTTTTTCACTAATATTGCACTTATATCATAATTCCAAAGTTGAACAATCCTTTCAAAGTCCAAAAGGAAACCAGTAATAAACAGAAAAAGAACCAAAATGACCAAAAAACAGCAAGTAAGTTGTCAAAAATAAAGGAAAATAATAACAGAGCACATTCACATACTATGTGTAATCATGAAAATATTCAATATCTTTGACACTCGCCGGCCGCTATCGTGGCACTTCGCTTCGCTCGTGCGATTTGGTATAAGGCTAACTTATCGCAAATCACTGTTTTAGTCACTGGTCGCGACCTTTCACCACCATCACAATAATATCAGTGAAAAATAGATGAGGTTATTTTTATATAAAATTTATATTTCAAGATCTTTGGACCATATAGGTTGCTGAAAAAGTTAGTACACCTTCCGTCTACCCACTCCGCCCACTTACTACTTAAAATTCGTGTCTGAGTTACAGCCCAAAGTGTGTACAACAGTTAAATACAGATATATTTTATACTAGCATGTTCCAGCGAACTTTGTTTGCGTAGCCATCATGGTGACGATGCACCGCATGAATGTTATGAACATGAATATGAATGTTATTGAGACACCAAAAAACGCGACCGCAGTAACGAAGCTGTGTGAAGTTTAATTTAAATCCGTTTAGTAGTATACACGTGATGTTCTAGCAGGCAAAAAATCTAATTCAAATGTAATCAAATGTAGCTCTACTGATTTTTTTTCACATTTTTAAACACAGTATACAAACTCGAAGCCTTTATATATATTACAGATAGAATAGAGAGAAACTTGGCCTCCTAAGCTTCAAGTCTATAATTGGCAAGAAACCGTATAGGGTAGAGAAAGGTCGTGTGCTACTCTCGTCTAGGAGTTTTAAATACAAAATAACTACTGTTCTTGTTTAAGCTTTAAAATAAAAGATATAATTTTAGTTAAACTTGTTATGTATTTCAATAAGACAGTCATGACAGATTATGATGAACATTGACAAACATAGAGTATGGTATAGTCAGTGGCATAGACCATTATTAATTGGTTTACACAACAACTACAGTACTGCAGGTATTTTATTATTTGTAAGTTATTGTATGAGGAAATAAATTAAGTTTATATATTTAGTTTAATTAGTTATTTTTTTAAATTACTCCGCTACCGCCTATGGCACTTGGTCCTCCACCTTAGACCGGAGTAAGTGGCGCGGGCGACCTTGCCAGCTGTCCGGTTCTATACTCTAGATACTGTCGGTGTTTTTAATAGATTTACTTATCGAGATTGTTTTTAAAAGGTGGAAATTATAAAATGAATTTATTTAAATTGGTTCCTATTTATGATATTGACTCGGAGCGCGCTTTTGAGTTTCTACTTTGTGCAAGGCCCTTGGTGTTTAGTGTAAGGTCGAATAAGTAAGTAAGCCTGTTGTGTCATTGCAATGACACGAGTTTAAAGTCTAATGCCTCGTTTATGCTTACTTCTACGGCAGCGAGCAGGCTAGTGTCTCAGAATATCTGACTGCGCTACACTTGAGAGCGTTTATTAATTACGTGAGGCGTTTAAGAGACGGTGGTGGTCGAGCCGAAGCTCATCTAATATTTCGCTAGAGGAGATGGGGGTTTCGGCGAATATCGCATAGACGTGTAAAATTGTGAGGAAATTGTGTTAAATAAAACTTAATAGAATAGAATATCATTTATTGTAAAAACTGTCACATAGTAAAATTTAAAGAAAATTTATTCTTTGTAGGAACGACAGTTTGTCCTTTCGAACGTACAATACCTGCCCGGAAAAGCTTCAATCGATATGCCGACAGCATTAAAGTTTATTAAAATATACTATAAATATAATAAATAAAAAATAGGGGTTGATCGTAGAGGGTTTAAAATTTAGGGTTGTATGTATTTTTTAATGCTGTATCATAAAAAAACAATCTAAAAATTAAAAAACAATTAGGGGTGGACTACCCTTAAAATTTGGGGGGGATGAAAAATAGATGTTATCCGATTCTAAGACCTACCCAATATGCACACAAAATTTCATGAGAATCGATCAAGCCGTTTCGGAGGAGTTTAACTACAAACACCGCGACACGAGAATTTTATACATAAGATTATTATCATGTCATTTCACAAATTTTTCTGTTATTTGTCACAAAAATAATCCAAGAAACAAAGAAAATCACATTATTAAAAATTACTTATCATTAGATAAGTAATCAATAAAAAAATCAAATGTCTAAAAAAAATTATATTATCATGTAAGTCATAAATTGTGGTATAATTATTTATCTGCAATGAATTAATTAATTTAATATTGTTTTTTTAGAATTAAAATATTCTGTTCATTCAGGGAGTAAAAGCACCTGTTAATTAACCATTCTGAGAGCTTTCTTTTAAATAAATAAAACTACTTTGTATCCATCAAAGCTGCAAAGCATAGTAGGTGCAGGGCTCACAATGTACAAAACACATTGCGCAAAGTGTATTACTTATTTACGGATTGTCATTAGACAAGCTACTGAACTTCTATACGTAAGTTATAAAGGCTTAAAGTGGCGAAATCAAAGAGAGCTTAAAACAGATGATTTTTATGCAAATCATATGGAGATGTTGGTTCTAATAGTACCGTGCATGAGTATTTGTAGATTGAACTGGAATAAATATTCTTTTATGAACTTTAGTAGTTACCATTTAGGTAATTTATTATTCAACTAGAATATGCCCGCAAATCCGTCCACGCTTAACTTGAAATATCCGGGGGATTCCTGGGACACAAAGTACCACAGCATTTAAGGTATCGTCGTAGTGAAAACTGTATTGGAATAAGCTAATTTTTATGCAACCGAACTACTAGAAACCGCTCCCGGGAACATTTCTGCGGGATTACGGGATAAAAAGTATTACACATTTTATTACATAAAATTTGCTATCGATCAGTGAAAAATTCACATTGGAATTCGATTTTTTTTCAATCTGGCCATTGTAAATAATTCCCAGTTGGTGAGGAATTTGAAGGAATTCAAATTGAAATTGCTGAGGAGTTTCCTGCTTTTCTTCTCCTTAACAGTGTTCACTCGTTGCGAAACGCTACACATGGAATAGGAAATAAAGTTCAAAGTTACCTTAAATGCATGGACCTTAAAAAAATGTTCTGCAGTTGAATTCCCTCGTAGTTTGACGAAAAAAAGGTTTACGTACTCGCCATGTTCAAATTGAAGATATTTTAAGGAAAGACGCCTCATACAAACGTAATAAAACTACGTATTAACGGTTTTTTATACTATTAAATTACCGCGCTTAAAACCGTTAAAACGTAGTTTTATTATGTATACAAGTCGTATACGAAAACTTAAGAAAATATGATACAATCGTGCCAAATGAAGAGATTAATGAAGTAGATGAAGCGAAAAGTATTTATCAGAGGCCGTAGCAAGTGGATATCCATCATATCTGCCTACTCCAATGAGAAAATGGCATGATAATATGAATGTGAAAAAAAATGACAAATAAGTGTGTATATATGAAGAGATTAATGAAAGTAGGTGAAGTGACAAATGTTGAAGGTACAAATCGCAGCAAGAGGATTTTTTTTTTTTGAGGCGAGGGAAAATGACTGACTGATTTACGCACTCTCTGGGCCGTCACTAGGAAACGGCACGCATCCACAGGGGGCGGTAACGCTAGCAATTGTATGCTTTATTTGCGTTCCGTCCGCGATGGATTACACAGAGGAGTGTGGAGACTCCGAGTGATGCCGCACGGGCGAGCAACCTCAATACCCACTAAAAACCCTCTCCTCCCTGTCGACCCTGCGCTTTTGTTTTTGATGGAAAGACTGAGATATAGAACATAGTTACGCAACAGTCGATCCAGCGCAATAAAGTGCCTGAAGTGTGCCCTGGGAGAACACACTCCACTTCGAGACGGGGGTAGTTGTTAAATCCCTTGCTTTACCTAGTAGCTAAGGGCCCCCTCGTTCCGGAACCTAACTCAGGGAGGGAAGTAATGCGCGTACCTGCCTCTCCGGGTGCCAGCTGAATGCCGGCGACCTCGAGAAGAGACCGTAGCACGCGCCGAAGCAAATGGATATCCATTATCTTTGTCTAACCCCACGAGAAACTGGCATGAAATAAGTATGTAAGGTCAGGTATAAAGAATGTCAAATAAGTGTGTATATACGACGAGATAAATGAAAGTAGGTGAAGCAAAAAGTGTTAGTCAGGATCGCAGGAAGTGGATATCCATCATCTTTGTCTACCTAAATGAGGAATAGGCGTAACATCGTATGTAAATATGTATACATAAAAACTTTCTGCTTCCAAAGTACACTCAAGTTGAACACTTTGAACATGAGAAATCGTCTCATCAATATTTTCCTATCGCCACGAGGTATGTTGAATTTGTTTATCAGGTGTTTTTCCTTGTACACAATGCAAATGTACGCCATAACCTTGAATCGTCTTGTGCGCGGGCGCAACAAAACATGTGCCATTTCTTATTATTCGTACTTGAAAACTTGTGGAGGTCGTCTGAGATGTTCAATTTCTTTTAAAGCGGAAAATGTAAACGTTTAAATAGTTTCGTTATTGAATCTTTAACGATGCACGAACCAATCTTGCGTATATCGTTTATGGTACATTATTATAAGTATAATACATACTAACTTAAGTAAGTAATGTGGTATGATAATATATTGTATTTTATGTAAAATTATGTAGAATACTGAGCCTAGATAGTCCAAGTCAAAATTATCGTAACTATAAAAGATTGCCGCCATTATATATATATATATATATATATATATATATATATATATATATATATATATATATATATATATATATATATATATATATATATATATATATATATTTAAAACTTCTGTGTCACAGTGTTTGACCGTGATGAACTCCGAAAGTTCTCAACTGATTTTGATGATTTTTCTTCACTTTGCTGGATTTGTTCCAAGATGGGACACATATTATAATTGAGAAAGTAACTCTGTCTGTCTGTCTGTTCCGTCTTCACGGAAATCTACTGGATCAATTTGTCTAAAACTCAGTATATGTATATATTCGATGCCGAGGGTGAACATAAGATACTTTTAGTATAGATAGTTTCCGGGATATAAGTATATTTGCCAAGAACAACTACTGGACCGATTTAGCTGAAATAGACAAGGGACTAGTTTTAAATTGAAGTAAACGTTATCCCCGAAAGTAGGTTGGGTTATTTTGTGATTCGCCATTTTCGTCATTCTGGTTAACTCGGCCATTTTGGCGGAATTTGGTCGATTCGATCGATTCGGTCAATTTGATCATTTTGGTGTACATATGTTGGTTTTAATACCGAAATGGGCATAAACACTTTTCATCTGACAAATTGGATAGTTTGCGATATAAAATGAATTGAATCTTCCGGGGTAAATAGTAGTAACATAATAATTTCATACAATGTAACGTTTCCCAAAAATGGTTACTGTAAACCAAGTCGGCTAAAGCATGTAAAGTTGTTACTTAATATCAATACAGGTAAAATAGCTTAACCGACAAATAATTATAGGACTTAAAACACATATCGTTTATACCATTTTGACATATTTAGGTAAACCACAGTAATAACTTTGTAGGCAACATAATAATTTACGACTAGTATAATTACGTAACTAGATCTATTTGGGTTAAAACAAACCTTGGGGGATATTTAACTTTATCATTACGTTTATTAAATAAAAATTAGAGTGCAATTATGATAATAAAATAATAACATTCCAAGAACGACCCACTGCTGGGACGATAGGTTTATAGGGGAACAGACAGTATACCCGCCATGCTATATGCTTCGCCTATGGACATTTGCAACACCAAAGGTGCGACAAACGCGCTGCTACTCTCTTAAGGGAGACTGGAAACTGGTCACTAATGCCGGAACACAATTCAAGGTTGTTATGGCGACCTTTTGTAGACCAGGGGTGGTAACCATCCAGTCGGAAAAATGCCCACCACCTGGCAAAAGCTTAACTTGCTTACACAATAGAATCTAAGGATATGTGTCTGCGCATAAAAATATCTTTGATTTAATTTTTTAGATTATATTTTGGCATATTGACTAAAGATGCTCGCAAGAAAAACCCAAAAGTGCATGATCATCAGCATCGTATTTCCTAAAAACAAAATCCCCGAAGGCGTTCTTAAAAAATGATCAACGATCGTTTACAAGAAATTCTTACGCGTTCTGAATGTTAATCCTCTTGTAATGATTTATCCATAATCCCCGCGGTGTTTACCAGTTTTGTAACAAAAAGCTAATTAGCATTCAAAGACCATATCTTTGAAATAACATCACGGAACTGAGGTATAGATTTTATAATGTTTAAGTTTGTTCATATGTTTAGGACACTAAAACTTTGGAAACGAATTCCCAAAGTCATAAAAAGTCCCCCTTCACAAACTCTTTTGATCTTTATTGTCGTTTAATTTAAGATAAAAATGTAATTTATTTGTATTCTGTATAATGTTAATTTAGTGAGAAGAATTGTTAGAGTTTCTTTATAATAATTAAAATTTTCTAACTATATATATCCACCGCCACGTAGTTCATCCTTTTAATTTTTTGTCTATTAACAACGTTCTCACTTCTACTTTTGTGCTGGCCAGATTCCTAAAATCAAGTAATTCGAACCCCGTTAATAACAAAACCACGATTTCAACGCCAATTTAGCTAAAAACTTTAGCGGATACCGCAAAAAAGCAGCGAAACGTGCAATTTTCTGCCGTTATTTGAAAAAGGAATCCTGTACGAAGTTGCCTTTGACCTAGACACTATCTTGATCACGTGACAAAAACTTGTCACGACGCAACAATTATTAAAAATATTATTTGTGATACGACATGACAAGGTCAATGCGTACGGTCATGTTGTTTTTGTCCTGCTCTTGTGTAGGTACAGAATCCTAATTGAGCAGTTACCATGGATATAAAGATTTAATACCAAAGTCTTGTAAGTATATGTTGTAAACAGGGCTTTTATTGTAGGGGCACGGGGGGTCACGCAGTCCCCTGAAAGAAATTTTAAACATAGAAAAATTGCTGTAAAATCTTAATAAAATGAAATAATTTGAAAAATGAACAATTTTATTTTGTTTTTTTTTATAGGTTAAAATTACCGAAATTCAAAATCTAATATATCTTTCCTGAATTGTTACCGCGTCGCCTCAAACGAAATGTCAGATGGTCTTCAAAAGCTAAGTGAGCTGAGTTGAGATTTAAAAAATCGTGTTATAAACCTAATTAGTGATTAGAAAATTGAAAATGTGGTATGATTGGGTTACAAAAATTACGGACTTACAACTTTCGAGACTTGCGTGCCTTCAAAAAAGAAATTACATGAAAGACTTATGTATATGTCGGAGAAGGCCTCGTTCTCATGACATCTCCTTTAGTTATTGCAGGTTTAGTGGGCGTCATCAGGATAAAATGCGAGCATAAAACACGATGGCCATGGTTTATACACTTTTAATTTAGATTCGATCAATATTTTGACATAGTTTAGACCGAGCAGCGGGTTCAGAGCACCGCTCATACTTCCAACTTCAATACTTTCTTTAAAATACTCCATGGTCCAACTCGACCTGTTGCCACCAACCAAATGTGCCACAAAAACTCCTCCGTCTACCGAAGTAGATACTACTCAAGTCTAATAGAGGGCGTCTGGCCCCGCTCCGAGCCATATGCTCTTCTCTGATTGGTCGTTTATTAAATTACAATATTCATAACTTTTATTAGGTTAGAACGATCTTTAAGTTATAGAAACATTTAACAAATCAAATTAAATTAAATTAAGAATTTTAGAAGTAATTAAAATGTAAACAAATGACATTGTGCGTTATACATCAATCGGATTCATAGCTTCCCTCCGACATATATATATTTTTTATTTAACCATTTAGTATTTTTTTTACATAACAATAATTTACATCCAAGTTTTTCTGTTTCACTATGAAGTCTGTTTTTTTTATAAAAGGCACACACCGTGCCAATCGGGTAACGCTCATAGAAGAAATACACGTATAGACTCACGGTAAGATACCGGTACCGAGACACGGGGCATTTCAACAAAACAATAGCGCGAAAGAATCAATTGAATTCAAAACAAAAAAAAAGTAAGGAACGCGATTCCGTAGAGTTGTTTTATGTAATAAAAGAAAACGGGTATCTTCTTATGACGCCATAAGTAGGTACGCTCGCACAAATTCGTATGAGATGATGTACAGTACTTAAAGAGTATTTCAGTTGCTCCCCTATTCCGCACCACTACTCCACCAACAAATCAGAAAGCGACGTAAATTGATTACTTATTATAAATTACAAATAATTTAATTAATTAGACAAAGATTTATTTAGCATGATGCTAGAGATACCTATGCATGAGAAGAAACGTGGTCTGGTGGGGCTGGACGGGTTTTAATATCGGTTTTTATTTTAATTTTTGTTTTTTACTGTTGTATATATATTTTTAAGTTAGGTTTATTTATAGGATATTTTAGTTTTTATTTCATAAACTTGAATAATGTTAATTCTTAATTTAATTAATGTATGAAAAATATAACATTTAGTTCAATAAGAAACATATAATATACTAGCGGCCCCAGCAGACGTTGTCCTGCTATGAAAAAATATGACCCGATCCCAGCGCCACCTACCGGTTCCAACGGTATAAAAACTATCCTATGTTTCAAGTTGGATCAAACTGCACACGGTGTGCAAATTTGATTAAAATCGATTGAGTAGTTTAGGAGTCCATCGCGGACAAACATCGTGACACGAGATTTATATATATAAGATGTGCAAGTTTTTTCCGTATTTATACCAATAAGATTCACGTTTTGTGGCTATATAGTTAAGAGGTGACTATATATTGACAATAATCAATAGCTGACCTTGATATAACCAGTATGTCTTGCGCTCGTGGCTTTTCCGTATATACATACATATTATATATAATGTTACAATATGCATGAGGTAGTAAAGGTCGCCAAATTTTTTAAATATTTACTTTATTATCATCTATTTACAAAAAACATTACCGAAAATATAATAAAACAACGACATTTTATTTATTGCGGGAGTTCAGCAGACAGGTAGACGGGCAACTTGATGGAAAGCGGTTACCATCGCTTATGGACATTCGCAGCACCAAAGGTGCTACATGCGCTGCTGCTCTCTTAAGGGAGACTGGAACCTGGTCACTAATGTCGGAACCAAAGCCAAGGTTGTTATTGCCGCATATTCTAGACCAGGGTCGTTATCCAGTCGAGCAAATACCAACTGCCAAAGTTGGTAGGGTATTTTAATTTTAATACTTCCAGCTTGTAACAAGTTGGAAGTATTGTAAGGTTGACGGCCATCTTTAAACCTAAAACATACTTTTGAATCATGAATGGATGTTAATACAATCTGCACTTCATTCCATAAAGCTAGATGCCCATTAGCAATCAATACACGATCGGCCTATCACGACAGAACAGCCTCTCTGTCATGACAAATGGTCTGACACGTGACACGCGTGCATTCACGAGCGCTAAGTGCCAACGAGTAATTGCATATGTAGATAATTCAGATGATTATAATTGTGTTAAGATTCTTTACTTCCTTTAAAGATGTTTTTCAATTTCGACATGGTAGAGATTCTGTAATATGTTCAATGAATTATTTTGATATCCTTATTTTTACTTAATAGGTACCTCTTGTATTAATTAATAATCAATTTTTCATGTGGGCAACGTCGTTGGCTTTAATGTTATTATTATTATTTTTTTATTATTTTTTATTGCGGGAGAACAGCAGACAGGCAGACGGCCCACGTAATGGAAAGTGGTTACCATCGCATATGGACACTTGCAACACCAAAGGTGCTACAAATTCGCTTCTGCTCTCTTAAGGGAGACTGGAACCTAGGGATGAAAATAAAACATCGATGTTTCCAAACATCGATGTATCGTTCATAAAAATCGATGTTTTAACATCGATGTTGAAACCAAAACATCGACGATACATCGTTGTTTAAGAACGATATTTTATGAACGATGTTTTATCTTACATAGTCATCTTGCGCTCTATCTGTGATCTACATAGATTTCCATTATATCATTTTTTCAAAATATTTCTTATTGCCAATAATAACTTATAATGTAAAAGTTGATTATTATACCTATTTCTAATAAAAATGACCATATTTCATAGATGTGGTATATTTATTTCAAATGGTGATAAGGTTGTGTTAGTGTGTGCCCACGCTGTTGAATAGTAAGTACGGTAGTTAATGTTGGGTAAGGCAAAAGACATATAAATAGAATAAACATAGTATTGAGTAGGAATTAGAGCATTGAGAAGTAAGTGTGGTATTTCTTTGGAAGATGGACTGACAGTGGTGTAAAAGGATGATGTTAGTGAAAGCAAGAATTAAGAAATGTTTGCTAAACTGGTTTGGGCGATGCATCAATGTTCAAAAAAACGATGATTCATTTGCATCGCAGGAACAAGCGCCAAAAGTTTATGTAAACAGTGATAAAAAACATCGTTCATAAACATCGATATATCGTTCATAAACATCGATATTTGTAACATCGATGTTTCACTTTTGAAAACATCGATATCCTAACATCGATGTTTTTTATGAGCGATGTTTCATCCCTACTGGAACCTGGTCGCTAATGCCGGAACACAACCCAAGGTTGTTATGGCGACATACTCTAGACCAGGGGTGGTAGGCATCCAGTCGGGCAAATGCCCTACCACCTGGCAAAAAATTTCCTGATCTTATTGTAACTTTATACTTTCTATGTTCTATTGTAGGTGTTTGTTATTCATTTAGATAAATAAATAATAATATAATATATAATAATAATAATCGGCAGACAAACGTACATATTGTTTGTCCCCAAATTAAGCAAGTTACGTTATGAGTAATGTACAACGGACTACTCTGGGGCCGATTTCGAAATTAACTGTATCAGAAATAGAGCCCGGAAAATAAAATAAAATAATAAATATCTCGACTACTCTTAAGGCCGCCTCGAGCAAAATGTGAAATGGGTGAAATTTTGTATTAAAATCCATCATTTCCAAAGAAGCTCGAAATTTTATGTACAGTTGCGGAACAGTACGTCACCTTAAAGAAGACTTTTGCTTGCACGAGTACAAGTAACAATACTGCCAACATTGTAATAAATGTTCAGCATTGTCAGCAATGCATTTGTTCACATTTCTATCTTATATATAAAATTCTCGTGTCACAGTTTTCGTTGCCATTCTCCTCCGAAACGGCTAGACCGATTTTGATGAAATTTTTTGTGCTTATCCGGTATCTATGAGAATCGGCCAATATCTATTTTTCATCCCCGTAAATGTCAGGGGTAGTCCACCACAAAAAAAAATATTTTATTTTTTAGACAAAATTTTTAATTTCTATTTTTTTATGATACAACATACAAAAATACATACAACCCTAATTTATCAACCCTCTGCGACAAACCCCTATTTTTACCGGGCAGGACTACGTCTGCCGGGACAGCTAGTATTTTATATATGTAACATTTACTGAAAAGTTGACAGTATTTTTTCTCGTACTCGCTCTTGTACGCTGAGATTAACAATAAGAAACAAAGAGGATATAATCAATACGCTTAACATAAATATAATCAATAAAAAGGTTTTACATGTCTAAACTATCTTCTTAGACAATAATATCAAACAACTTTTATCTAAGTATTTTTAACTTAGGAAAAGTTGTTTGATATTCTATCGATAAATTTCGAAAAGCCATTGACATCAGTTGTATAAATTATACATATTTCATGGCACGTTATTATTTCTGTGCAACAATAAATAAGGCAATTGGCGTTGCGCGGACGCAGGTTCTGACGTCACCGTGTCACCTTGCCTCGCCCACGATCGGTCGCAGTTGCAACTGTTATTTATATATCAACAAAGATAAATAATTAGTTATTTATTATCTCTGTCTTTGTTTAAATGAAACAGGTATTTTATTTTATTTTAAACATATGTATTTGTTATCCGTGCAGGCACGGAGAAAGAATACAATTTCCTGCGTTGGGGCGGCCTGTCGTCAGAGGCGACAAAACAACCCACATCCAGGTGGTAGGGCATTTGCCCGACTGGATGGCTACCACCCCTGGTCTAGAGTATGTCGCCATAACAAACTTGAGTTATGCTCCGGTATTAGTGGCCTGGTTCCAGTCTCTCTTAAGAGAGCAGCAGCGCATTTGTAGCACCTTTGGTGTTGCAAATGTCCATAGGCGTTGGTAAGCGCTTTCTATCAAATGGGCCGTCTGCCTGTCCGCTGAACTCGTGCAATAAAAATAAAAAATCGTTTTAAGGGGCCAGACTAATATAGTGAAAAAACTGGAACTGCGATCGCGTTTTTAGTGCTGACGTTGCATTCACTAACAAATACGTATTCGCCATAGGAACGCGAACGATGTTTCACTAGCACATGCTAGTAGAATAATTATATATTCCTTCTAAATCTCTTATATAAAGACCAGAATTTTACGAAAAATATAACCGAAATACCAACATTGATAATTTCGTAAGGGTTTCGTTTTTGTCAACATAACTAAGGAACCCGAATAAGACGTCTCTTTCAGACTAATGATATCGTATAACCTCATCTCGTTTTCACAACTATTTATCATATAGATATATGCCATCTCTATATATTACTTCTTCTACATTCGTCACCAATATAATTGAACGTTATTTGAAACCGTTATTATCAAATTAAAAACATAATGATAGGAGCTGTTCTGAAGCGCAAGGTCTTTCGTCTTCGCTAAGTACGCGATGTGGGTCAGCCAGGTAGAGCATTTGCCCGACTGGGTGGCTACCACCCCTGGCCCAAAGTATGTCGTCATAACAACCTTGAGTTGTGTTCCGGCATTAGTGACCAGGTTTCAGTCTCCCTTAAGAGAGCAGTAGCCTGTCTGCTGAACTACTGCAATAAAAAAAAAAAAAAAATTTGGATTCTCCCAATAAGTTGCATTATCAAACTAAAACTAACTTAAAAATATAATTCAATACTAAGGGCCTTACTTATAATCGTTTCTTAAGTTTGAAGAAACTGCTCAGCAACTGATTAGTGAAAATCTTACCCATAATCTCCTCTTTAGTTGAATATCTTGGGTACAACTTACGTTAATAATTTATTTTTCGTTTATCGTATCTGTGCTTCTCTGGGATAAATAACAGGTAATACACGTTTATAAGTGAAAAAATAAGATATTAATTGATTAAGGACTGATTCTGAGACTGGGTCCAATATTAGGACTTATTCTGCTTTTTACTGTTTTATAATACTCCATGTTGTATTTGTCCTAAATAAAATATGTCTTTCTTTCTGTCTTTCTTTTCCAGCACGCAGTAGCTGCGAGGAGAAACCTAGCGCCACTTGTAAAGCTACCCATATCAACACAAATGTGAGGATTCAGCAAGTCAGTAGTTAGTAGCAACCGATCGCTACAACAGAGTAAGCAAGTAAATATACCTTGCGTCTAATATTGACAGACACATTTGAACACACAAAAATCCTTGACGACACTTTTTGCAGCATCTTTGTCATTTCAAATAATCGATATCGTTACACAAACTTCCTGCCTACCTACAATAGTTCTAAATTATTGCCATTATTGGAAAAGAGGAAAAAATAATACAGCCGCGTGGGTTTGCACGCGCCAAGGTGACAGGCTTTCGACCAATCAGCGATGCCCCAACTTATGACGTCACGGCGCTCGCGCATACCAAAAATAAATATAATATATTTTATTGAAGTAGTTCATTAACAAACATAACGCGTTTCGATTTTCATGTTTAGAGGTTATTGTTACCTTCGTGAATGGACTTTTATATTTAGTCACAAGTATTATTGGAGCATTATGAAACTTTGTTTAATCTAGAGGTCCTGCCCTGAAACCAGATCCCAGCGCCACCTATCGGTTCCAAGTGTAAATCTAAACCATCCAGAGACCCCCTCAAATACACACAAAAAATAATCAAAATCAATAAAATTGAACTACTTGTAGACATATAGTGTTTGCTGAAAATTTCTAAATTTGGCCTCTCTGATACTAAGAGGCAGCATATTTCAAACTTCGAAAGCCTCCACCGTAAAAGAATTGTCATAATAGGATGAAGTGTGTGCAGGTGTCATAAGTTTTCGATAACTATCCGACCGCGTCCCTTAAGGTACTGGGGGCTATTAGGAGTAAATAATATATATATAAACTAAATATACATATTATTTACTCCTAATAGCCCCCACTGCTCACTAATTATAACCATATCTCCGAATTTCGTAATAAGCTTAAATGGTTGCCAATTCGCCTTCGCCGGAATGTTCACTTACTCTCACTTCTGCACAATATCCTTTTCAATACCTGTACTCCCCCATATTTAAAGGAACTTTTTAGTTTCCTCTATCAATCTCATTCCTGTAATTTGCGCTCAAATGAAAATCTTCTGCTAACGATACCTAAACACACTTCGTCCTTTGTAGGAAACTCCTTTGCCGTACAGGCTGTTCGCCTGTGGAACTCTCTCCCCTTGAAAATCAGACAAGTTACATCCATTGGTACATTCAAACACTTGATCACTGACCATTATTTGTCCATTAAATAAAATTTGTTGCTGTAAATGGAATTCTATTATTATTCGCATGTAGGTAAGTATATGTAATTTATATTATTTTAATATTTTTAATTAAGTATTTCTTTATTAGTTTATTATTGTAATAATCTTGTTTTTTTTCTTCAATTACGATTGCATTTAGTTCAACCACCAAATGTTATTTAATTTTCTTGTAATATCTCATTGGACACCGGGTTGTCTGGAAGAGATCGCTATAAGCGATAAGGCCGCCCATTGTTCTAATGTTTATATTAAATATCTAGGTTTAAGTTATGGTGAACAATAAAGAGTTTTCATTAATTCATTCATTCATTATAACTACGGCTGTACCGATTTGGCTGAAAATTGGTGGGGAGGTAGCTTAGAACCAGAAGACGGACATAGGATACTTTTTATCCCGTTGAAACCGGTAGGTGGCGCTGAGACCGGGTTCTAGAATCCTCCTAATCATCTGGACCGATTTTGGTGATTTTGTGTTTAAGTGGGTCCCCGGATAGTTCAAATCCAAGTTGCGCTGGGATCGGGTCCTAGTATCTTATAAAGGAGAGTGAGAATGTGAGTATTACGTATGTCTACTACGTTAATAAATGTTATAATTTATTGTAACATATGTCCACCATGTCCCTGTTATGTATTGTGCAAACAATCCCAGTTGGAATCGCGTTCAAAGCTGGAAAGGTGGCAATACATATATCTTAGGGGAAGCGTAAACCAGCCCTTTTTGACATAAGTAGCAAAAGATAGAATTTGGAAAATCCTCGAAACTTTGGTTACACAAACAAAACCACCTTAAAAAGCTTTAAATTCAAAACAGCCTTCATCTCCGATCTGAATTGAGTACACTCTTTGTTTCCCTGGTAATGTCCAGATGTGAAACAACTGATTACTCATTCTGTCAACGTATACTGCCCAAGACTTTAAGCAATATTTGAATTCTAATGCCTTAAAAGAGCAGTTACATGAGAGGGTACAACGAACGAATGTTATGTATTCAAGTTCGAATTCTTAACAGTTTTTGCATAAACTCACATTTGAAGTGTAATTAGTATGATTCAAATCTTGCACAGTCCTGTAAAGTCTCACCTAATTGAAGATATAACACATCTAATATGGACGGATTACCAGCTTCTAGAACACAAGTCTTTAATAGTATAAATAGCATAGTTGCATGCTATTCTATAAACTTGTTCACTACTTTGAACTCTTAACTTTGCACCGATGTAATTATTAATTTATTTATAAACCTATTAAATACATCGATGAAGTAAGAAATGTGGTTGAGTAAAATTTATATTCATTGAATAAGTTTACGTAATTTCATGTTACAAATTATATAGGAGTCGGTTATTTATCATAAAAGTCTAGTAAGGTAAAAAACTTTACTGACTCCAACATGCCCCGATGTGTGAAAAGTTTTTTATAAACTTATCAGTTTATTACAATCAAAAACTAAACATAATAAGGTTTTGTACTTTTCGTAAGCGTAAGTTTTTCAAGTGCAAGTCTCAGACGAGTATAGATTTTATCGGTATAAGAAAAACATTCGATTCGTACCGTGTAACCGGACCTTTAGTGGTACTTACATGGTTTATTGTAAGTTTAAGGATATACTAAAGAAACTAGGATAGCAATAAAACAAACTGTAGCTACTTAAGAAGCATTAATATTTTCTTTAATATATTTCTCCTACCTACTACTATCCTGACAAACACTTCGCTTCGCACATCTTTGGCTTCATCAAGTTTTGTTAAATTTTTCATACATACATGATTAATTCAACTGCTATTTATCTGACCTTTCTTCAAAATATCTTCAATTTGGTTATGGTAAGTACACACACATTTGTATTTATAATTTACTATATCACCATATATGCATATACAGCGTGTTTCAGACCTTACGACAATAAATCAGACCACGTTTTCTTCATGACGTACTCTGCCCAAATACAAAAATGAATCAAGGTAACTTCTTTGATTTAGCCACAGGACCTCATTTTTCATTTCAGAATATTACAACAACGTCTATCAGTTATTATTTCTAAATCGATAGGTTAGTGACCAATGTATAATGTTGCCAGCTCGTCTCTTCATCATTAAACGCGGAAGTTGTTCATTCTTACGCTCTCGCTCGCGAACCAATATGTACAAGATGTTCTGTTTTTATTCCCTTTTTATCGTAATTAATTTGTTCGGAAATTTCAAAATTTTATTTTTGACATTACGGTTGATTTAATAGTACCAAAAAATTTGTATGGAGAACGACCGCTAAAGTTATGATTTATTGTCATTTGAAATGAAACACGCTGTATATTACTATTATAAGCAACCTCCGGATTACAATAATTAAGGTTATATTTTTAGGTTATAGACATTGAGAGCACTTTTTTCGCATTGTTCCAAATATGACTTTTGCAGGTTACATGTGCAAAATACTTTTGTGGGTTATATAGTTTGGTCTTTTCCACCTAGCTTTTCGTTGTTCATCTTTGATATTGGCAAAATCAGTGCCGTGTGCGTTGAAGCAATTTTAGGTAAATAAATAAAAAAACAAATGTCAAAACAATTTAAATATATCGCTAGTTCTTTATCTCGATAGCAATGGGGAGATTCGTGCAGGAACGGAGAAAGTATACAATTTCCTGCAGCCGGGTGGCCTGTCGTAAGAGGCAACAAAACAACCCACAGTCAGGTGGTAGGGCATTTGCCCGACTGAATGGCTACCACCCCTGGTCTAAAGCATGTCGCCTTAACTTAACTTTGAGTTGTGCTCCGGCATTAGTGACCAGGTTCTCCCTTAAGAGAGCAGCAGCGCCTTTGTAGGACCGTTGGTTTTGCAGATGTCCAAAGGCGATGGTAACCGCTTTCCATCAAGTGACTGATGATGAACTCGGATGATGACCGTGCAGGGCCGCGCCGCCCCTATGTGCGAAGTGTGCGGCGCACACAGGCGCCATGACAACAGGGGCGCCACCGTCGAAATTATTTTTGTTACACTTACACAACAACATAATTATTTTATGTAGTGGATTTTAGCAGTAATTGGCAAGCGGAATCAAACTGGTTATACCTATTTAGGAAAATGTTAGTTAAGTATACATAACTGGAGACCATTTATTTCGGTCAAAATTGACAAAAAAAAAATTAAGTTGAAACATGCAGCTTCGGGAAAAAAGAGGCGCTTCATAGATTTCGCACACAGGCGCTGTGGGGGGTCGGCGCGACCCTGTGACCGTGTATGGGGATACGTGTCAAGACCTCCAAAATCCCACTATCCTTTGTCTGGATAAAGTCTCACGATACAATAACATGTGTCGTGTGTCACGACGACTTTTCACCACGTGTTTGTATAGACGTTGCGAACAGCAATCATTGGCCCAAATGCCGTTTGTAACTCGTACAAGGTCTTGCATTAATTCGTATAAAGATAACGTTTAACAGCACATAAACATGTCTAGTTAACTTTTGAAATGGTGTATTTAAACATAACTAAAGCAACTTACAATATACAAAAAATAAATGTTCTCTTACGAGTGCGGGACTCGAATTAAAATGCCGTTGGAATTGCTATAGAATTTATTAGAACTATACAAACACGTATAACACAGGTACAATAACTGGACATAACCAGTACAAACTGCACGATTCAATAACACGCGCAAAGTCCGTCATTATATAGCTTATCGAATGTACATTCTTGCTCGTATCGTAATCCTCGCTCAACTCCTCACCACTCCGTTGGGGAATTATTATATACCAAGCTGGTCTTTAAAACTGTATTATAATTGAGAACCAATGTACATACATTAAAAGCATGTATTTAATTAATTATTTGTATTACATTAAAGTATACATAACAATAACTGTTATTTTTATTATTCCAACGTTTCAGCCACTGTTCAGTAGCGGTAATTACGGAAGACAAACATGCCAAGTGTCAATGAGTATTGTTAAAGTTTTATTTAGCCCACCGTTAGCTTGTTCTGCTTGTTCGTTTTAATTTTGTTTATGGTTATTATTTAGTCTATGGGAGCCTAATCTAATTTACCATCGCTTCGCAACATGTGGTGGCTTGAAGAGAAGAAGCGGCGCAGGAAACTCTTCAGTACATGCCTAGCTCTAATAATTTTATATAATATTAAAATGGGTGGGAGGTAAAATAATGTCTGCTGTGATCACGGTAACTGAAAAGTAGCCGAAACATCTGAATAATAAAAATAAAACAAAAACTGCGCTTGAAATCGTAGTTTTATAACATTAAAGAACTACTACAGCAGCTCTTAAGAGCACAGTGCGAAGATGGGTGGATGGATACGATTTTATCGTATAGAAACTGCATACGCCTAGTCATCGCAGCGGACAACGAACTACTGTCTAGCGCAACGCGGGAGCGCAACTATTAATAGTTGCTCTATCTCTCTCGCACATCATACGTCCCGCTCACACATTGCGCTAACATTATACTAGCAGTACGACTTGTTAATATTTGTACTTAAAGTTACCGTTTCCAAAATACGTATTATCCACGCAAATTGCTAACGCGCTGAAACCTTGTCAAAATAACATTCACGTGACGTCATCCGCAACTCGATATGTACGCTTATTCGCCGGCCAGTGATGCTAACAGTACTGAGTGTTCGGCTACGGTTACGTTACCAAAATGGCGGCCAGGCGCATTAGCAATTCGCAGGGATAAAGTTCACGTTAGCACTTAACAGTGAATACCTCTGCCATGTGAAGTATAATTTAACCTCTATCACTCGCTGTTAAATTCGGAATATGTTATTACTAACTACTAAGAACCGATATACACATTAAGAACAACTCCAGCAGCTCTCAAGAGTGCAGTGCGAGCCGAACAAGTGCAGGCCACCTGCCCAATGAAGGGGCCGCCGAAGGCCAACCGCTTACTAATGCTATTGGCCAATGATTATTTGTTATTTGTCTACAGATCGGGCCATCTTAACTGGGGCAGTTTGAAACAACGGTTTGTTTTTGGTATGGGCGCAGTATGTTATTGCAACATCGTTTAGGCTGCTACATAATTTGTACAGAGAAATCCCTATCTTCTTTTACTTTATAGAATCGTAAACTATACATTAGATCATGTGATGATCTTTAGCAAAGTTGATGTGCTTGAGCCAGAGAAGGTTTCTGAGTTGGTCCACAATTGGACCCGGTAGGTGGCGCTGCTGTCGGCATATCGATGGAAGCTTTTCCGGGCAGGATAATGTCTACCGGGACAGCTAGTTAATATTATAAATGCGAAAGTAACTCTGTCCGTCTGTCTGTCTGACTGTTCCGTGTTCACGGAATAATTATTGGACCGATTTAGCTGAAACTCAGTATATATATTTTCAATGCCGAGGATACTTTTTATCCCGAAAAATGGGATAGTTTCCGGGATGAAAATATATTTGTCTCTCTGTTTGTTATGCGTTTACGGAAAAACTACTAGACTAATTTAACTGAAAATCGGTATAATATGTAATTCTAATACCGAGGGTGGCCAAGGGATGCTTTTTATTCCGGATAATGGGATTTATTACTCCGCTTGTAAACGAAAAAGTGACCTAATATTGATAATCTTTTATATTTAAATTTGACATAGTACCTAAATATTTTAGATTGTAAAGATTGAATTTGTTACTCTATTTAAATTAAATTTATTTGACTTAAACTGCATGCATAACTTACAATCTAAATATACTATTAATATAATGTGAAATGTAAAAGTCATATGTAATTAAGTGATATATTTAAATATTTGTACGTCCATAGGTCAGACACGGTGATATTAGTCACACTGTTTTGCCAACTATTGTCGACATATCCTGTATCTCTGCAAATAAAGATTAATTCATTAATTCATTCAAAAAGATTTATTCATTCATTCAAAACAAATGTTGCTTCAACGCGCACTCTTTATTTACTAGCTTTTGCCCGCGACTTTGTCCCCGTGAAATACTTAATAATACCTCTCGATTTTGAAACATTCATTGTTGCTCCGCTCCACCTTCCTCGATAAATGGGCTATCCAACATTGAAAGAATTTTTCTAATCAGACCCCACTGGTCCTGAGATTAGCGCGTTCAAGCAAACAAACTCTTCAGCTTTAACTTAAGATAAAATCTTTTATATGGTACGTTTCAAAATAATTGTATTATGTATGCAGAACAATATTTAACGTGAACCTTGTTTTATTATTGCGTTACTCTTTTACAAAATCATTTCATCTTAAAAACAGCCGCAAGCAGAATGTTGTTTTGTAAAAATTTATAAAACAGCACTTTATCTTAAGACGTATAATGTTAAGTGTAATGTGTTAAATGATTGGCGTGCACTACGCGCACCCTCGATTGCATCGGGGTGTGGTCTCAGTGAGAGCGGCGAACGTAAAATCTATTCGGATTTTTAAAGTTTTGGTAGATCCATCGCTAGATAACACTTTATTGCTCACCAAATATACAATTCCAAAAACACAATTACAATATTGTCATGGTAGAAATAATAGGCGGCCTTATCGCTGAAAGCAATCTCTTCCAGGCAACCTTTTTTTTTTCTTTTACATGGGGAAATGCGTTACCGCACCGTCAGCCGCGCGGGGGATCATGCGCGGCCGGTGTGTGGGGCTCCCCGACGCCGGTTCAATACGACCGGCTGCCGGTATACCCACTAAAACCCCATGGGAGCCTTCTTTCCGCCTAGCGCCGGGGTCACGGTATGTGCGCGAGCTTAACCTGCGACCCCGGCAGCGGCTGGCCGCCTCGTAATCAGAGGCGGCCTCTCCTGTGTGCGGGCCGGGGAATGGTGTTTCCCCGGCCCTGAGAGGGACGCGCGGCTACCTCTCGCGCCCTCTCGCGGCATTAGTGCGGGCGGAGGTCTATATGGATCCCCCAGACCTCGACGCCCGCTGCCGCCGGGAGGGGGAGGCTGCGAAGGATTACTCCTGCGCCATCACCCCTCCCTCTCCTTCCTCCTCCCCCCGCCGCCTCGCGCACTCAGCAGCGTCAGCGGCGGGGGGGGGCATTGCGATAGGGGGGGAGGGGGAGGCTGCGAAGGATTGCTCCTGCGCCATCACCCCTCCCTCTCCTTTCTCCCCCTCCACCGCCTCGCGCTCTCAGCAGCGTCAGCGGCGGGGGGGGGCTTCGCGATGGGGGGAGGGGGAGGCTGCGAAGGATTGCTCCTGCGCCAACACCCCTCTCCCCTCTCCTTCCACCCCCCCCCGCCGCCTCGCGCACACAGCAGCGTCGGCGGACGGAACGGGGGAGGGTAGGTCGCCGGTCAGGCGGGCGGTGGTGGGGTGGACATCAGCACCGCCGTCCTCGATGGCCAGCGGAGAAAATCTCGACGCTGGCGGTCGCAACGGAAGGGATGGGTGTTTGGGGAGGAGGTTTGGGAAGGAGGGGAAGGCATTAGGATTTGGAGGCGGAAAGGTGGGACACCACTGTCACGGAGTGAAGGGGGGAATGTGACAGTGGCCGCTCGGGGCCCCGGGGACGCATCCCCTTATACCGCTACCTGGACGGGGGGGCGAGACCAGGGCGGCACCCCCTGGGGGGAAACATACTTAATCAGCTATAGCTATTTTCAAGTTTAATACTAAAGACATATCCCGTCTAATTAGAAAGTAATTTATAATCTAAGGATAATTTTATTCTCTGTTTTCTCTCACTATATCCCAATTAATTAGGGTCGGCACAATATGTCTCTTCCTTCCACACTCCTTTATTGTGACATACATCTTCTGTCACACCACATATCATACTTCACACAATCCATCATTTTTTTGGTCTACCTTTTGCATTTGTATCCATCTTGTAGTTTAACATTCTTTTTGTCACATGACTTTCATCCCTCTTCATTATATGCCCTACCTAATTAGTCTTCTTCCTCTAAAATTTTCAGTCACAGGTGCAACTTTTAAAGATCCCCTTGTGTACTCATTTCTCACCTTATCCATTCTTGTAACACTACACATCCAACTCAACATTCTCATCTCAGCTGAGTGGAGACGTTTGTGGTTTTATTGGTTTAACGACTTTTATTGGTCTAATGGAAATAAGTTATAGAATGAATTATGTTGACAATTAAGGAAAAATACATGACAAAAGCTTCACATCGAGAGCACCGACTTGTTATACTAATCTGCTACCTACGAAGTTAAAAACCATATTCTTATCTCAGATATAGTTAAATTTAATAAATAAAGAATAGGTTACATACTTACTCCTCCTTTTATTTGATTAAAATTCAAGTGTTACAATTTTCTGCGGATACAATGATTATTTGTATTTGAATCTTCCATGATACTAGTCATTCTTTGATTTATATTTTAAAATTATAGGTCGTATACAATAACACAAAACACTTCACTAAGGTTTAAAAAAAGTAATAATGACGATTTAAAGACATCTTTTCTATACGTTGCGATTCATACACCGAGATGTGTAAACTTATTTTGGTAGTGTATTACTTTAATAACTTGTTACGGGTTCCTGTGGATGAATCCCTGACTTTCTTCATTTGATTCACACGAACATCTCATCGATCTTCTAAGAAGATCATATGATGTCGAAACATCTCGCAAACCCATAAAGGGTCCTCGCGACGTACCAGCGTGGTCTTTTGGAGCTCCACCGCGGAGAAGACCCAGACGTATTAAATATTAAGTAATTTAGTAATTTATTAGTTTTTTTAAAACATCCTCCGACGGCCAAATTACGTAACTAACTTCATACCTACCACGTGTTGGTTTAAAAAGAATGCAATTTGCTATTCAAACCGCTGGTCGCTTATATTAGCACCCCACAAGTATATGCACGCAAAAACTATTATTAAGCTTTTGATATCTTTATCTTATTCTGTTGTTTTACTATCAAGTCGTACTGATCCTTGTTAAAAATATGCATTAACCTTTAATATTTTAATTGAAGATTATTAATAGTACTGAAATAGGGCTACGTTCATCTTGATTGACAATCGAGATCCAATTTGCAGATTGCATTCGAAAAGTCACTATAGCCGATATTATGGTAGTCACATTTTAAACAACACATTAGGGCCTTAAAGTGACAGATCTTGGAGAATCTCAATGAGAAATTGAAACGTGTCTAGATATACTGGACGGTGTAAGAAATGACATAACGTTCCACATTATGTTGATACTTGTCATATTCGTTATATATCTACATCACGATTATTTCCACGTAACCAAATGGGAAATTGGCGACGGAAGTAAACTAATACATCATTATCCTAATGTTAAATTACATTTCCAAGCGTTTTATAATAATACTAGCGGTCCCGACATACGACGTCCTGCCTTGAAAAAAAATTAGAAACCGATTGCAATGCCACCTACCGGGTCCAATTGTGAATCTAAACCATCCTAGAATCCACTTGAACACACAAAAATCATTCAAATCGGCCCAGCCGTTTAAGAGGAGTTCACTGTCAACATACGTACAAAAGAAATAGGCCGAGTCTATTCGTACGGTACCAGTACAAATAGTCACGTCGAATGGCTGAATCTATTAATACGGGTACTGAAAATGTTCTTAAAAAGGCTCGGCCAAAAAAAACCTAACCTAATTAAAGATTGAAAATAAGTATTTTACGAAGTTCTTCCAATCCATACAAGAGCAGTACGCAAATACTCGCGTATACTTTGTAGTAACATAATAAGCAGATCTTGTTCCGTAATGTACAGCGCCAGTACACATAGGGACTAATCGTGTATGTGTCGGAAAATTATTTTTGGGTGGTTATAAAAAAATAACCACTTCTAACCTATAGTAAAAATGTTCCGATTTGTTCATAATAAATAAATTGCCGTGTATCCATACCCCACCCTCATTTTAGAATTTATTTATTTATTTTTATTTTCATGTTTTCAATAATTCTTTAAAACATGTCATTAAAAAAATCCTAACCTAACCTAATTAAAAAACAAGTTAATGATCCAATTCATTCTTAATTTTAAAAAAAATAATTGAATGTCTGTACGAATAAATATAATTTATTCGTCCAGTACCCGTACAAATAGTCACACCGAAAGAAATATATATATAAAGAGATTTACTTTGTATTACATATATATTGGTATTCTACAAATGTGTCTGGATTTTTGTATGTATTGCATTTATAAATTAGTGTAAGTATGTATATTTAAATTGTGCAGTCCTATCTTTTTTCTGTTCCATAGCCAGATTGGTTAAGAGATTTTTTTGAAGTAAGTTGCCCGGAAGGAAGCTTTTACCAATAAAGCCTCCTGTTGTTTTACCAAGTATTGTAATTAAACATTTTGTTTATTACGGTGAGCAATAAAGTGTTATCTATTTATCTAAATTCCGGTTGCGTTCCAAACGTCTGCTTTGAAGTCCGGGGTCCGTTACAAATCCGTTAATTTCGATATGACAAGTTTAAAGTTTCAAAGAAGTGGCAGCCGCCCGATATTCAAATCCACATAATGCGAGAAACCGGAATGAATGAGAAGAGGGATTAGGATAGGAAGGGAATATGGAAAGCCGAAAAGTGGAGACTTCATTCCTATGGAACAATGTGAATATGACAGTGACCGCGTCAAGGATCCTAGGGATTCATATCCGTGTGCACTATTAGATACATGACATATATGTAATAAACGGCTCTCTCTTTTCTTTCACCATAACCCAATTACTTGGGGTCGGCACAATATGTCTTTTCATTCCACACTCCTCTACTCTGACATACATCTTCTGTCACACCACATATCATCATAATCATCCTTCATACAATCCATCCATCTTATTTAATAGTCTACCTCTGGGACAATAAACTAAACGCGACTTATTTGAACAATTGATCTGCATGCTACCCACTTTCGTCCCTACACTACGGTTCGGTCCTTTCAGTTCTTTTAATATCAGTAAAGAAGATGTATCCACTTATATTTGTATCTATGTTATACGTGTTTGTATAGTTCTAATAAATTCCATAGTAATTCCAACGGCATTTTAATTGGAGTCCCGCACTCGTAACAATATTATAAATTAATATAATCAAGGAAAGTTAACCCTAAATTTATTTAATTAATATTATATTGTATTCTACTTATAATTCGGTAGTATGAAAAATATAGGCTGATTTTATAATGATATATATTAAATACGACAAAAATAAATTGTTTTAGCGAAAATGTTAAATATTAATTGGTATTTTTGAGAAATAAAATTGCTATATTGCAGCCATTAGCCACGTGACAATGAACGCCGATCAGAGCGCGTGACGTCATAGTGTGCAAAACACAACAAGTTAAGGCTTCTCAGATAACACTTCAACGAAACAGATGTTTGTTTTGCACACTGTGACGTCATGCGAGACGCCATGGCAACTTTAAGCGTTTTTGTGACGAAATGTCAAAATATTTATAAAATTGATGAATTAAATATGTTAATGTTGTTTTTTTGCTGAAATATTAATATTTTGGCTAAAATAGACCATAAGGCTCAAAATAAACCTGTTTCTCAAAAATTGTTAAGTACCGAATTGCTTTAGGCCTGTTATGGGTAAATTGCCCAGAGAGGTGATCACATTTAGCCATACTGATCCGTTAACCGAGGCACCAGTCAAATGGTTGCTTTATCTATAACCAATCACCATTCAGATTGGTTTATTTCTAGTTTAATTCCGCGTTCACAAATACAGACAAAAAACTGTTAACAATCTTATACGTTTAATTAATTGTACTTTTATAAAACAAAAAACCATATTGCCTATAAAAAAAAACAATACAACATAAGTAAAACATTGCGTTAAGTTATCCGTATCAAGGCTGTTCACTTTCTCTCTGTACTTAAGTATTTATTTGTCTGAATGTTGACATCACTTGCCGTTTTTGGAAAAAACCTGACGTGTAAGCGCTGCACACGACGTGATATACAAACTGATACGGTTATTGATTGTAACTGAGATATCATGGTCAATTATCATGAAAGTTCTAAAAACATAGACAAAGGTTATTTATTACTTAAACATGAGTATTTAATTATCGGAATATGTATGATGGTAACATTGTATTAATACGAGAAGCAAAAACTTTGTACCCTTTTTACGACAATTGCGCGGATAGAGGAGTATGAAATTTCACACACTTATAGTTTGTATAGAGAAGGATTGTAGAATGCTAAAATATTTTAAATTATGCATACAATTAAAATAAATCAATAAAAAACATTGCACACACCACCATTTATTTGACACACAAGCACACTGATATACTCTTTTGTTTATTGTTAAAGTCGAATTACCAGTGTAGCCTCGACGAAATCTGTGATTATAGAAGTATGGTTATTGACAACAGGACCTTTATAATGTTCAAACGTATAATTTAAATTAGTTATGGTTGAATTTCGACCACTAGGTGACCACTAGTACAAGTAAATCAAATTTATTGATTTTAAATAATTTCTGTAGTTTAAATTCATATAATTACGTGTTAATAACTACAACTGATCTATATATTGTATAAAATAAGTAATTAGTCCACGGATTGTCTGTGATTTCGGTCTTATATTCTACCGGCCAACGTCATCGTTGCAGCAATAGTCAAGGCGAGTCTTTTTGTTATAGTATAACGTTTCAAATTAATGAACAAACATACATTATACACATTACAATACACTATTCACTGTTCACGCTTGTGAATAACGTCCCTCCAAATACATATTTGGTGCCGTTGTCATCTTTCTTTGCTTGATTATTTGGAAGCAAGGTATAAGATAAATCAACATATCCACATACAGATATTACGTTTACACTAGTCAATTACACACTGTTTTATTTGATTTTCACTATATACCGAAATAGTACTATCCCTTAAGTTATAATATAATAAATTTTTAATAGAAAGCATTACACCTTTTGCCTACCCACATCAGAACTATATGTATGGCAACATATAATTATTAATTCAAGAGTAGTTGTAACCTTGGTTGCCTACGAACTTCTGATTCTGCCTTTGTTTTTTTTATTCACGTTCCAGTTTCTACTTGTTGCCTAATATGATGCAAACTCGCAAGACTCAAGCTAAGGACATGGAAATTCAATTGAAGCATGCCCTTCAAGAGCTTAAGACCTCTAAGGAAACCTGTACTCAACTCCTCAAGGAAAGAGATGAGAGTGAAGAGGAAATAAAGAAAATCATTGATAAAAATACAAGTTTAAAAAGTGAATTATCAAATCTTCATAGTGAATTCATGGACTTAGTCGACCAGCGTGACAATCTTCAAAATATTGTCACCAGTTTCAATGAATGTAGTTTTACACATGAGAGGGCGTTGAGTCGCATTTCAGAACTCGAGATGAGTCTCTGTGAGGCTCACAAATCCATTAATAGCCTGGAAGAGAGTAAAGTTTCTCGGGATATGAATGCGACCCAAAGTCTTTATTCTGAATTATTAACTATTAGTCCTGATGAGGATGCAAGGATCTCTTCAGTGATGGACCTTGAATCTATAGGTAACTGTAAGAAAATGAATAGTCATAAACAGATTAAAAAGTATCTAAAATTAAATAGTATAATTAAAAAATCCAGAAAACTCTTAAAAGCACAAGTATTAAAGAAAAAATTCTATTCTTTGAAAAAAGATAAATACCATTCAGTAATTGATACATTAAATTCACAATTATCTGACAATCTCTGCACATATGAAAAAGAAACAAAAAAATTAGAAACTGAAATATCGAATCTTCAGTTTCAATTAAATTCAATTAATCTAAAATATGATGAAATGTGCAAACAGTTAAATATGACTAAAAATACACTAACTTCACCACCTCTGGATAATATTAAATGCAAATTAGTCAAATCTGTCATTTCAGACAATTTGACTAACAGCAAAACATGTCAACCATGTCATTATTCTTTAAATAAGTTAGTAAATAATTCAGTTCTTATTTACTCTGATAAAATTGGACAAGGACTTGGTTCATTGCTGGGATATGACTTGCCAAATCATCAGGTGTCCAACTTATGTTCACCCGGGGCCAGTTATAACTATTTAATTGACAGTTTAAGCACATCTAATCTAGACAAAAAATCAACAATTGTAATTCATTACGGGGATAGCTTATCTGTCAAAAAGAAAGACATTGTGAACAGCATAAATAGGTTATTGCAGTTAAACAGTAAATATGGATGTAAATTCATCCTATGTGCCCTGCCTTATGCATGTAATCTAACAAATGAACAAAACAGGCACATATATGACTTGAATTTATTAATTTATAATTTGACCCATCGTCATAGTGACAATATTTTTTATTTTGACCTAATTAAATTTACTAGTAGTAAATTTAGGCTAAACAAAGATACTATGTATCTGCCTTTTAAGTTACGAAGACGTATAGCTACTTTGATAGCATTTAATATACAAAATCATGACAAAGTTATGTATGATATAACTGATATATATGACATAAATTTTAATAATAACATTAATGTTTTTAATATTAACTCTACTGCAAGTCCTAGCACTTTAAACTGCTAGATATGACCAACGCTAAACCTACTTCTAATCTAAATATAGTTCACCAAAATATACAGGGTTTAGCAGGTAAAGATTTAGAAATTGAACTCTTTTTAAAAGAACATAAGGTTCATGTCCTATGTATTACAGAACATTGGCTTAAACCTTTTCAAGTCATAAACTTCATAGAGAATTATACAGTGATAAGTGCATTTGTAAGAAAGTCCGCTATACATGGTGGATCACTTATCTTTGTAGCAAATGATGTAAAATGTAAAGAGCGTAGAGACATTATGTCCCTTTCTGTTGAACGGACTGTGGAGGTTTCCTGTATTGAGCTTGAGCGCTATGTAATTGTCTGCGTCTACCGACCCCCCACAGGAGATTATAATGTATTTGAAAGCACAATGGAGGACTTATTAAGAAAATTAAATAAAACTAATAAATTGCCTATAGTTTGTGGGGATTTTAATGTTAATTTGTTGGAAATGTCATCAACTCGTTCCAAGATCATTAATCTTTTCAAATCGTTCAATCTTATACATGTCTTTAATGAACCTACGCGTATAACTGCTAATTCAGCAACCTGTTTGGACAATATATTTTGTAGTTGCGAAATAATCGACAAATCAGTCTTAGATGTACTACGGTCGGATCACTGTGGCCAGTTTATATCAATACCTTTTGATAGTATTAAAATCAATTCTAAATTAACCTGTAGGCCAGTGAATAATTATCGCTTAAGAACCTTTAAAGATAATTTATCCAAAACAATTCCTACTTTGGATCTCAGCAGCGAAGATCCAAACAACTTGTATAGTAATTTCTTCGACATTATACAAGCTGAATTTGAAAACACATTTAAAACCAAAATAATCAACAAAAGTAATAAACTTAAGTTTAGTGATTGGGCTACGAAAGGTATATATAAAAGTCGAATGAAACTGTATGAGTTATACAGTGAAAAACAATTTAATCAAAATCCAGACTTCCTTCACTATATTAAAAAGTACTCTAAGACCTTTAAAAGAGTGTGCATCGCTGCCAAATCTCTATATTATAGTAACAGAATTAAAAAATCATCAAATATCATTAAGACAACTTGGAGTGTTATAAATGATGCTTCCGGCAAGATTTCACGTCGAGATGATGCAATTCAACTTGTAATCAACAATAACACCATTAGTAATAACTTTGAAATTGCACAAACATTTAATGAATACTTTAGGGATATACCAACTTTAATAACTAGCTCTTTGTCATCATCACCACTGGAAGCTGAGCTGCTGATGACACAGTGCGTTGATCGATGTAATATCACATTCAAATTTAATCATATAGATACAGATGATATTGTAAAAACGTTTAAATCGTTAAATATTAAAAACACAGCTGACTTTTGGGGTATATCCTTAAAAGTATTAAGTGACTTAATATGCACTATTGCGCTACCACTAGTACACATATTTAATCGATGTGTAGATAAAGGAGTATTTCCTGACTTAATGAAAGTTAGCAAAGTTATTCCTATATTTAAAAGTGGAAACAAAAACGACCCCTCCAACTTTAGGCCAATTTCTATTTTACCAACCTTAAGCAAGGTTTTCGAAAAAATAATTTTAAATCAACTGCTCTCACATTTTAATATTAATAAATTAATTCATGCAAAACAGTTCGGGTTCACCAAAGGTCGTTCCACTACCGATGCAGGTGTTGAGCTTCTAAAACACATTTATGGTGCTTGGGAAGGGACACAGAATGCCATTGGTGTATTCTGTGACCTGTCCAAGGCATTCGATTGCGTTGAACACGTGACCCTCCTGAAAAAGCTCAATTATTACGGTATTCATGGCGATTCTCTCAATCTTCTGTCGTCTTACTTAAACAATAGATCCCAAAGCGTTGAAATTAACAATATCAAATCTCGTGAGACTGGCATATCTATGGGTGTGCCTCAGGGCTCTATTCTAGGTCCCTTCTTGTTTTTGATATATATTAATGATTTGCCATATTTTATTAATGATATGTGTGAGGTAGTGTTGTTTGCTGATGACACGTCACTTATATTTAAAGTAGACAGAAATAAACAGAACTTTGACGACGTAAACAACGCCTTAACCCAAATATCTAAGTGGTTTACCGTAAATAACTTATCACTCAATCCGAATAAAACTAAATGTGTTAAGTTTGTTATGCACAATGTAAAAGAATACGATGTTAATATTTCCCTTAACGACACTAGACTTAACCTAGTAGATTCAACTGTATTCTTAGGCATTAACCTAGATCAGAAACTCCAGTGGGGCGCTCATATATCTAGTCTCTCAGGAAAGCTTAGTTCTGCTGCATATGCGGTCAGAAGAGTTAGGCAGTTCACTGACGAAGAGACTGCTAGACTAGTTTATTTTAGTTATTTTCATAGTGTCATGTCCTATGGTATTTTACTTTGGGGCAACGCTGCTGACTTGGAGACTATATTTGTTTTACAAAAAAGAGCCGTAAGGTCAATTTACAACCTCGGCCCTCGGGTGTCTCTTAGGGAACGCTTTAAGGAAATCGGTATTATGACGGTCGCCTGCCAATATATTTTCAATAATATAATTTATATTCGTAATAATTTGAGTGCCTACAAGCGGTATAAGGATGTTCACGATTTCAACACCAGGCATTGTAATAAACTGATATTGCCATCTTTTAGATTACAAAAAGTTTTGTCTTCTTTCTTGGGGGTTGGTATACGCTTCTTCAATAAGATTTCGAGTGAAATGTTAGATCTGCCCTTCACTAAATTCAAAATCAAAATAAAAAGTATCTTGCTTAAAAAGGGATACTACACTATTGAAGAATATTTAAATGACAAAACTTCATTTACATAACAGCTCGCTCCAACCTCTTATACTGTGTTTTGTACGAGTATAACCTTTTTATCTTGCCGTACTTGTAAGGAATATATGGAGATATGTTGCAAAAAAAGTAATTACGTTACGTCTTTATATTTATAACTATAATTATTTTCTATCCTTTTATTGCGCTTTTGTCTTATTGAATATGCACTATTTGCTACAACTCCATTAATTCTTCAAAAGTTATTCTGTAACATAATTCTGTATTAAATTTTAAAAAAAGTACTTAAATGTAAAAAATAGAACAACAAATATAAAGAAAAACAATTTTTAGCTAGACGTGTTGCTGGGGAGTTTCTTGCCGCTTCTTCTCCTTAACAGCAATAACACGTTGCGAAGCGGTGTACATAGACTAGGAAGTAAAATTAAGTTTTAACCTATATGTATGACCTTCAAAAAGTGTTCTCCAGTGGAACTTATTTTGAATAAAAACTTTTGAATTTGAATTTGAATTTAAAAGCGCATCATGTGTGATGGCCAGTTGAAAAAATTCAATAATAACATAATTAAATGATAATTACAAGAGTAATATAATCATTCCCAACAATAGTTCTACACTGACCGGGGTTGTCTTTCGGTGCATTTTATATGGTATAGACCGGTCAATGCCACGCCATATTTAAATTAAATTTGTAAAAGGGCCTCTACATGTTGGCCTTCCCATGGTCCCATGCAAACCCTCCAAAAGTCCGGGTCATTTTTACGACCCGTGGTCTCTGAGGCATACAAATAATAATTAATCAATATAATAATAGAATTAAATGTCCTAAAAATAATGTCATAATAAGCACCCAAAAAAAGAATAAAAAATAATTCGTATACTATATTCTGTTATTTTTAAAATTGGACATGTCCTTTTTAATTTTTTAACTATTTCGAGAAGTATCTCAACATATTTGTCAAGTTAAAATGACATAACCTTGTTTTGTTGATAGTTTGGACGTAACGCGTAATTTCTTTGATCTTCAATGACATCATTAGAATGATGCCTTAAGATCAATTCATTGACGTAAAAAATATCAAAGTTTAAAATCATACAGAAGACATATTCATTATCTCTCACACTGTCTGATTTGGTTCGGACGTCATGTCGTGCGAAGTATTATTTCTGCAGTTCAGCAAAAAGCTATTAAAACTTAAATTAAAATTTATGAATATTGTTATTTTCAACTTATTTATTATGATTAGCTTTTAACACCGGTGTGATACCATGCTCTCGCAGAATATCGGTGCAAAACGGTTAGTCTTGCCTATCCCATCCTCTCTATCATATCCTTAATTTTTTGTTTTTTTTATTGCATGAATTCAACAGACAGGCAGATGGTCCATCTGATGAAAAGCGGTTACCATCACCTATGGAAATTTGTAACACCAAAGGTTGTTACTAATGTGCTGCAACTCTCTAAAGGAAGAGTGGAACCAGGCCACTAATGCCGGAATACAACTCAAGGTTGTTATGGTGACATACTCTAGACCAGTTTGGTAGGCATTCAGACGGGCAAATACCCTACCACCTGGATGTGGGTTGTTTTGTAGCCTCTTATGACAGGCCTCCGGTCCGCAGGAAATTTTATTCTTTCTCCGTTCCTGCACGGATGCATAAATGGAAACTCTTTATTGACCACCATAAACATAAATCCAGACAATTATTATAGACACATTTGCATTAGAACAATGAGTGGCCTTATCGCTTATAGCGATCACTTCCAGGCAACCTAAGTCTCTAAGAGGATTTTAAAGAAAAAATAGATATACGATGTTCGGTGGTGTAATAAACAATTTTTTTATTGCTGAAGCACACCAGACAGGTTGATTACCGTCGCCTGTGGATGAAAAGTAATTTGATCACATTCAGCAAGTACCTTCAAAAATGCATCTTCGAAATAAAAAGCTATAGAAGTTACATAAAATTTATAACATTTTACAAAACACTTCTTTGGATCTAAGTAATTTATTCTTAGGAAGTGACACCAACTCATTCACAGGTGACAATGATTAACACCTTAATGGTGCGATTAATGATTGTCGAGTCTGTTTAGGTATGGTGACGTCACCAGGACATGGTTGGCCGGTATCAGCCCACAGTACGCCTGCGCGCATCACCACACTACAAACTACTAAGGTCATGAGGAGTTATGCTATATCGTGCTAGCAGTAGCGTGGCTAGGGGGGGGTGCGCACCGACCCCGAACATAAGTTATAGTACCACCTATAAAAAAACGTAATAAAAAATTACTTGCGGTCTATAATGCCTAAAACTAGATTAAACAGTCTTGGTATTGAAGCAATAGAACATGAAACAACACAAAATATAAATTTCGATGATATGATTTTGGTGTTGCAAGTGTTAAAGCTAGAAGGACGAAATTTTATTTTTTCACTATAGTAAATTTCTTTCACATAATATACAATAATTGATATTCTTTGTAATACTCGTATTTAAAACGTGAATTATTATTACTTTTCTTTTTTATTTTAACAGTTTTGATTGAGTTTAGGGGTGTCATGTATAACATCCGCCCCGGGTGCCACCCATGCTAACTACGCTACTGCGTGGTGGTACAGTGACTAGAGTAACCGTTTCTTATTAAGCCTAAAGTCATTTGGTGTTTTGAATATGGTGACCTGGCTTTGTTTGGCCCCAAACGATTAGCTCTCGGAGAGACTTCGCGTCTCTCTGCGTATTCTACCGATTGCACAACGGGGAGTGTTCTGAGGAACTGTCTAGAAAGGTTCCTTCGTCTTCTTTCTAGCAATGCACCGCTCACCATCGGCTGAGCGTTCATCCCGCTTCACTGATGTACAAAACGGTGCTCCAGAACGTTTCTCTTGCGTAGGTACCTTGGGGATTTGGAATGAGTTCCCAGCTGAGGTTTTCACACAGCGTTACGATATATAATAATTAAAAAAGGGTGTCTTAAAATTTCTTTAATAAGAGTAAAAGGGAATATTTAGTGAAGGAACCATTAGTGATTCTGAGTGTCGTGACAAGCCACGATCAGGGAGGTCGTGGCCAAGTGTCAGCGGAAAATAAAATACCTGTCAACACATTACCTGTTTTTGCATCCCACACCCCGCCCGCGCACCTTGAAGCTTAAAAGCAGGTATGGTCACACTCCGAGCGAGCGAATGAGTCAGGGTGACGTCAGACTCGGTCAGGCATGACTGAGAGCCTACATAACGCCCACGCGGTTCGAAGCTTCTGTATGAGACGCGGTAAGAGTGTCAGCGGGAGTGATGATTTTACGGAACAGTGATTCAAACTCCTTATGCAGTGGAGTGTAACATTCGAGGGTCAGTAAAATTGGTTTAGATTTTGTAATTATGAATAATCGTCTATGCCTGTTCAAACAGGCTTTACATGAATGGACTTACTATATGGTATATATATACGTGTTTAATCATGCTATCAAAGCTTGGTTGTGCTAGGAAGGGTAGGTACAAGATTTATTGTAGTGTTATAATATGTATATTTATGAAAAAATGACAGAAACAGGCAAAAATCGTGTTTATTTTGTTATTATTCTCATATAATGATTAAAAAAACAATCACTAACTATTATATAAGATAGAAAAAAATTGTACATTGATGAAACGGTTAACTATACTTAATGAATATTTATTTGTGGCATTTGGTGTCGAAACTCTAAGGTTCTAGGATTCCAAAGCCAATTGGTTTTATCGAGATTTATTATCTCGTTTGATAGCGGTCTCACATGACCAAATGGCTGGCCCATAGATACATATATAAACTATATATAAGAGGCTGGCTTTTACTTGAGGTAATACACCGGTATTTCTATCCAGCGCGGAAAAGCGGCCCGCGTTTTGGGGACATTGCCAACTGACAGCGATTTGGGACTTAAATATATTATTTTTTATTATGAAATTGTACATAATTTATACTTTTATCAAATGTCTTGAACTGGGGGAAAATGACGTTTAAAGATTTCGCTAGACTGATGTTACTGTGCATTTTTGTCTTTCAATTTCAATGAATTAATAAAGTTCATATTAATATGTATTCTAATATTATTGCATACTGTAATGTCCTTTCAGTTCTGTCACTTACACACACACATTGATTCAAATTGGTTAATCCATCTAATATTAGCATTAAATATACTGTAGGATTAATTACAGGTCAAGCTAATATAGCATAGTTTAACAGGAACATTAATGTATTGTACACTTCCTGCTTTTAGTTCGTGGAAAATTGAACTGATTTTCATACTATATACTATTTTTTATATGTAACTTTAATGTATACCTGTTTATAGTCCTAAATAAATAATTTAAAAAATATTTAAAGAGAGTTTACATGACAAATCTGAAACCGCTGTCAATGTAACAAAAGCTTTATTGTAGCAAAAACTTTGCTCTGCTAATTAACATCATCTTGCAAACGCGAGTTATTTTTTATTTCCTCTAAATTAAATTGAGGAGCATGCTTAATTTAGTTTTGTTGTCATCAACCATTACCTATGAAACGAGAATTTAGTATTTTTCTCTTGCTCATTGTCTCCTATATCTTCACTAATTCTTAGTTATTTTACAATATGCGTATTGAATACCGAACCATTATTAAAAATGTGAAATTATCTCCAGAAGGTTGTCTGGAAGAAATCGTTGTTAGCGATAAGACCGCCGGTTGTACTAGTTATAAGATTGTTAATTCATTATGATTATCATTTTCTTGTGTGCAATAAAGAATATTCTGATGAATGTAATTGTATTACAGTAATATTGGGTAAATTATTTTTCAAAGCGTCACTGCAGTCATATCCGTTATTTACGCTACTCTCTGAGGCACGTAGTACTAAGCACATGAGGTTTCTGTCGCACTGTCGAATATGTTTTATGTATGAATGTAAGTATATTGGAAAATTATTAAAATAATATATAAGTACTTTAAAAAACAGACTTAGATAGACAAATATGAGTAGAAGATGCTTTTGTCCGTTTTATGTAGGAACGCAGAAAGAATTCAATTTCCTGCTGCCAGGCGGCCTATCGTAAGAGGCGGTAAATACCACACCAGCTGGCTGTGGATGGACACAGCCAACTACCACCCCTGGTTTAGTGTATGCCGCCATAACAACCTTAAGTTATGTTCCGGCATTAGTGGTCAGACCAGTCTCTCTTTAGAGAACGCATTTAAGCACCTTTGGTGTTGCAAGTATCCATAGGATAGTAACTGCTTTCCATCAAGTGGGCAGTTTGTCTGTCTGCTGAACTCGTGCAATAAAAAAATGAAGTTAAAGAATTTTTAAATACACTTAACAGCGTTATAAGAGACAGAATGCGTTTTTAGATCGATTTCTCAATCATTTTTACAGTATTTATACACACTTTATTGCGGTGAAAAAAATATATGTCAATCTTGATCATATTTCTGACGTAAACTTTGTACTCGGAACGCATTTGCGATAAATTTTCTCGATAGAAAATAATTGCAAAGTAACCTCTAAACGAGTTATTCAATCTTCGTTTTTGTTATTACTGTTAATCTTACATCGATAAAATAAATAACAGTAACATATCATATTATAACAAATACAATTATAGAGTTTTATTCGGTTACTTAACTTAATTTGGAAGTAATTAATTATTTTATTAAAAATGACTGCAAAAATCCCGCCTGCCGGTCCCAATGTATGGAATTTGTTAGATCGCTTTAGAGCGTCGGCTAATATGCACGCGCTGCTCTTCTCCACGACCGCCATTAAAAAATAATTTTAAATAAACGAAGGAGCAATAATAACAAGAATTTTGAAATGGTCGCGCTATACTTATTTGGCTTATACGGTAGAGGTCTGGTCTAAATCACTAGCTGTGTGGGTTCGAACCCTACTAGTTTCACTTGATCCAGAAGACTTTTTTTATAAGAAAGTTGATAAAATGCTCTTTTTCTCTTCCTAAATAATTTTATAAAATGCCATAAAAATACTTTTCAAAATTTTTGTATTTCATTTCATTTGGACTTTTATGCTATTGACAATAAAATTTTTACCTTATCGGTAACATTAAAATTCTAAAGCGCCATCTATGTTTATCAATAGAAATGACGTAGACACATGGATAGTTAGAAATATGAAGTTTCGTTGTTCAAGTTGAGTGCTCGCTCCATTTTCCTTTTCAAACAATTTTTTTTATTTAGCCCTATTATGTTTTTAACACGCTTTTATTAGCTTCACCTGTATGTATGTATGTATGTTTGTAACCTTCCCTTTTGAGCTCGATTTTGTCCTACTTTTAATGATCAGATTTAATTCAAAGTTTGAACACCTGTCAAAGGTCGATGACAATGCAATAATATGGTACCATGGAGCTGATCTGATGATGGAGTCGGAAGGTGGCCATAAGAACTCCTGTACTAAACAAGATAGGCCTGTCGTGTTTGGGCTCGTATGTTTATATCACGAGACAATGCAATAATATGGTACCATGGAGCTGATCTGATGATGGAGTCGGAAGGTGGCCATAGGAACTCCTGTACTAAACAAGATAGACCCGTCGTGTTTGGGCTCGTATGTTTATATCGCGTGACAATGCAATAATATGGTACCATGGAGCTGATCTGATGATGGAGTCGGAAGGTGGCTATAGGAACTCCTTTACTAAACAAGATAAACGCGTCGTGTTTGGGCTTGTTTTACTTGTCTTAGTTAGCACTCTGCTGCTACATGATATGCAGAATCTCAAAAGCTTATATTTAAAAATTTAATTTAAAAAAACATTAACATTTAAAAAATAACAACTAAAAATGAAAAATAAATAATAGTTTAAAAAAAGGCGCTCTTTAAGATTTTAAAGAAGAAAAAGCGCATTGAATACACCCCACGCTTTTTTTAAGACCCCATTCATCAGAAACCAAATTTATTAAATTTTATTTTCTGTTTTTAGTTGGATTTTTTATGAAAGCGTGTTTCTTTTTTAAACTATTATATATATCTATTATTATTTATTTTATAGTTCTTATCTATACAGATAAATAAAAGTGAAGTGCCCGTTTGAAATCTCAAAATAAAATCTAATAAAATCGGACCAGGAGTTTCCGAAAATGCTATTTATAGAATTTTTGTCTGTCTGTCTGTGTGTCTGGATGTTCCGGCTAATCTCTGACACATGGATCGATTTTGACGTAATTTTCATTGGCAGATAGCTGATGTTATAAGAAGTAACTTAGGCTACGTTTTTAGGGTTCCACGAAAAAAAATCCACAAGTATATTTGTCTCACTGTTTGTTATCCTTTTATGGAAAGACTATTGAGCCGATTTGGCTGAAACTGAGTACATATGTTATGTTAATACCGAGGGTGGCCAAGAACTATTTTTTATCCCGAAAAATGAGATTTCCGAGATGAAAATATATTTAGCCGAACGGGTCTAAATGATCAAACGGCTGAATGGCCCAAATGGTCGAATTGACCGAAATTACTGAAATGGCTGGAATGGCCTAAATGACCGCAATCGCTAAAATGGCCGAAATAGCTGAAATGGCCGAAATGGATGAAGTGGCCCAAATGACCGAAATGGCCCAAATGGCCGAAATGACTAAAATGACTCAAATGGCCGAAACAGCTGAATTGACTGAAAAGGCCGAAATGTGTGAAATGGCTGAAATGGCCCAAATGACCGCAATGTCTGAAATGGCCCAAATAACCGCAATGGCTGAAATGGCCCAAATTACCGAAATGGCTGAAATGGGCGAAATGACTGAAATGGCCCAAATGGCCGAAATAGCTGAATTGACTGTAAAGGCCGAAATGTGTGAAATGGCTGAAATGGCCCAAATGACCGAAATGGCAGAAATGGGCGAAATGTCCGAAATGTCCGAAATTACCTAAATGGCCGAAATGGCCCAAATGGCCGAAATGACCAAAATGGCCTAAATGACCGAAATGGCTGAAATGGCCCAAATTGGCGAAATGACTGAAATGGCTGAAATGGCCCAAATGGTTGAAATGACTGAAATGGCCCAAATGACCGAAATGACCCAAATGACCGAAATGGCCGAAATGACTAAAATGACTCAAATGGCCGAAACAGCTGAATTGACTGAAAAGGCCGAAATGTGTGAAATGGCTGAAATGGCCCAAATGACCGAAATGTCTGGAATGGCCCAAATAACCGCAATGGCTGAAATGGCCCAAATTACCGAAATGGCCGTAATGTGTGAAATGGCCCAAATGACCGAAATGACCAAAATGGCCTAAATGACCGAAATAGCTGAAATGGCCCAAATGGCCGAAATGGCTGAATTGACTGAAGTGGCTGAAATGGCCCTAATGTTTGAAATTACTGAAACTGCCGAAATGGCCGAAAAAGCCAAACTGACTGAAATGACCCAAATGGCTGAAATGGCCCAAATGACCGAAATGACCAAAATGACCCAAATGACCAAAATGGCCCAAATGACCGAAATGGCTGAAATGGCCCAAATTGGCGAAATGACTGAAATGGCTGAAATGGCCCAAATGGTTGAAATGACTGAAATGGCCCAAATGACCGAAATGACCCAAATGACCGAAATGGCCCAAATGGCCGAAATAGCCAAACTGACTGAAATGACCCAAATGGCTGAAATGGCCCAAATGACCGAAATTACCAAAATGACCCAAATGACCGAAATGGCCCAAATGGCTGAAATGGCCGAAATGGCCCAAATGGCTGAAATGGTTGAAATGACTGAAATGGCCGTAATGACCGAAATGGCCTAGATGGCCAAAATTACTGAAATGGCCCAAATGGCTGAAATGACCGAAGTGGCTGAAATAGCCAAAATGGCCGAAATGACCAAAATGGCCGAAATAGCCGAAATGGCCGAAATGGCCAAAATGGCCTAAAAGGCCCAAATGGCCGAAATGACCGAAATGGCCTAAATTCCCAAAATGACCCAAATGGCTGAACTGACCGAAATGGCTCAAATGGCTGAAATGACCGAAATGGCTGAAATGCCCGAAATGACCGAAATGGCCTAAATGACTGAAATGGCTCAAATGGCTGAAATGACCGAAATGGCTGAAATAGCCAAAATGGCCGAAATGGCCCAAATTGCTGAATTGACCGAAATGGCCGAAATAACCGTAACGGTCTAAATGGCCAAAATGACAGAAATGGCCCAAATCGCTCAAATGACCGAAATGGCTGAAACGGCTGAAATGTCTGAAATGGCCCTAATGACCGAAATAGCTGAAATTGCCCAAATCGCCAATATAGCTGAATTGACTGAAATGGCTAAAATGGCCGAAATGGTTCAAATGGCCCCAATGACCGAAATGGCCAAAATGACTGATATGGCTGAAATGACCGAAATGGCTGAAATGGCCCAAATGGTCGAAATGACGAATATGGCCGAAATGGCCGAAATGGCCCAAATGGCCGAAATGGCTGAAATGGCTGAAATGGCCCAAATGGTTGAAACGACTGAAATGGCTGAAATGGCCGAAATGGCCTAAATTACTGAAATGGCCCAAATGGCTGAAATGACTGCAATGGCCCAAATGACCGAAATGGCTGAAATGGCCCAAATGGCTGAAATGGCTGGAATGAATGAAATGGCTGTAATAGCTCAAATCGCCGAAATGACCGAAATGGCTGAAATGGCTGAATTGACTGAAATGGTAAATCATAAAAACCTGTTCTCCTTTCTGAGATAACCTTTATATAAATCTATCCCACTATCCGGGTTGAAAAGTATCCCTTGTCCACTGTCATTATTAAAATTACATATATACCGAATTTTAGCCAAATCAGTGTATTAGTTTTTCTGTAAAAGCATAACAAATAGAGAGACAAATACATTTTTATCCGGGAAACTATCCCATTTTTCGAGATAAAAATCATCATAATATATATTCATCCTCGGCATCAAAAATATATAGTTTATTATTATTATTATAAAGTTTTTTTTTATAAAAAAAATTATTATTATTATTATCTGTATATCTTTCAAGACCACGGGCCATAAAAATGGCCCGGACTTTTGGAGGGCTTGCGTGGGGCCACGGGGAGGCCGACACGTAAAGGCCTCTTGACAAATTTAATCTAAATGTGGCGTGACACTGACCGGCGATTATCCCTCTCTACACCATACAATAATGCACCCATGGACAAGCCCCGGCCAGTGTAGGACTATTGTGGGAAATGAGAAGAGAAAGTACCGGGCTATTGGGGTGAACTGTTAGTGGTACTAGGGCTCTGGGAATATGGGCATAATCCCCATCCGGTAGTTTTTCCATAAATGCATAACCAATAAAAAGACAAATATATTTTTATCCCGGAAACTATTCCATTTTTCAGGATAAAAAGCATCCTATGTTCAGTTTCGGCACCGAATCAAATCAAATCAAATTTATTTGTTTAAAACATGGTCAAACAGTTGGTATATATGTCACAATGTACACATGTTTTGCTCCCATAGGAGCATACAAATGTTTCTAATAAATTTAATTAAATTATATAATATTAAATGGATCATAATTATGAAATAAAATACTGATAAATGTCAAACAATAATACTAATAATAATAATAGTAGTAATAATAATAATAACATTCATAAGTCAAGGGAATTATTTATGTACAATTGAGGAATTCGTCCACCGAGTAAAACATTCTATTTAAAAGCCATTCCTTTAGTTGATTTTTAAATTTATTAATCCTGAACTCTTTTATGTGCATTGGAATTTTATTATAGACTTTAATGCACATGTTATAGCAGTTTCTGGTAAAGAGGGTTGTTTTTGGTGCCACATTTAAAACCAGTCGTTCACTATTTCTAGTATTGTTTGGATAGAGGTCTTTAGCCGTCGTAAAAATTGTTAAATTGTTTCTGACAAATAAACATATTTCATAAATATACAAACATGGCAGTGGTAAAATTTGTAGATTTTTAAAATGAGGCTTACAAGAATCATAAAATCGGATACCTACAATAGCTCGGATGCATTTTTTTTGAGCTACAAATGCTCTATTTATGTCTGTAAAATATATATATGTATATATATAATGAATTTCAGCCAAATCGGTATAGTAGTTTTTCCATGAAAACGGAACAAACAGAGAGACAGTTGCTTTCGCATTTTAAATATTAATAGGGATAATAGGGAAGGAATAATATGAAAAAATTTTAATAATGAAATTATTTAATAAAATTTACCTATCTAAAAAGTTGCTGGAAAAATAAAAATACGTACAGCTTGATGAGGATTCGAACCCTGCACTTCCTAGTTACTATTGAGCATGGTAAGCCGTTGGGCTAAAGACGCTTAGGAAGGTGTGACAAAATATCAATACCCATTACGCATACAAACAGTCTATCTCACTTTAGGACAGTTTGTCTCGCTCTCGTGAGCCTTAAAATGAAATAAATTGAATCAAGTCAATCAAGCGGTGCGCGTCGGTATGATCAATTGCAATATTTCGCCACGCTCGAAGTTTTATTTGGCGCTGTTCCATCGAAGTAAATGTTAGCCGTGCGGGGTTGATTTCATGAAATGCCGATTTGAATTAGGCGTACATAGCCTCTTAATGTGGAGGAGTTTCTTGCTTATTACTTGACAAGCGAATTCTTCTCTACATGATGACAAAGGCGTACACGCCACTTCCTCGTTATATAATTAAGTTAATATATACGGATAACGCCGCGGGGTGTTCAACCTTTAAATAATGACGCGGGTGAAATACCATAGTAATTTTTTCCAATAACTTAATTTACATATGTTTAATTGTAATTTTAATAAATTAATATTTTTAATTTGGGTTTAAAAAAATTTAAAACCCAAATTAAAAATATTTGTAATTTAGAATGATCCAATGACTTATAATAATGACATAAACTTTTTTTTTTATATACTTTCCTTTTTTTGACATTTTCTTTTATTTTTTCAATTTTGACATAATGTAAATTAAATAGACATTTTAGTTAATTTTCGTATCGTAATTGTATTTCTTTTTTTTGTTTCTTTATTGTGATTAACCATTTGAGCCATTTTTAAAATTTTCATTATATAAATTATTTTATAGTGGAAACCTGATTGATATAAGTATTAATTTTGTGTGTTATATTTAAGAATATTAATCATTGTATGTTTCCCAAACAAATTAAATAAATAAATAATTAGTTTCACACTGTGACGGGCAGACGACATAGTCCCGATATTCCCAGACCCCTATTGCCGCTAGCCGTTCACCCCAACAGCCAGGTACTTTTTGTTCTCATTTCCCACAATAGCCCCACACTGGCCGGGGCTTGTCCGTGGATGCATTATTACTTGAGACAGATAATCGCCGTTAACTGTCACTGCACATTTTCATTAAATTTGTCTAAATTGCATATACGTGTTGGCTAGCCCATGGCCCCACGCAAGCCCTCCAAAAGTCCGGGACATTTTCAGGGCCCGTGGATTTCTTTATACATTATATATGTTCATATACCAAGAGTTATTTGTATATAACCAGAAAAAGTACTAGGATAGCATAATAGGCGAAGTGATACATAATAAGGCTAACGAACGCGACCCATAAAAACAACGGGCGAAGTCAGAATTTAGAGAAAGGAAAGGTTACGCCGTAAACGCCTTCTGACATTATAAACATTATTGACTGGAACAGAAACACTTGTGTAAACTGCGAGCACGTAACATAATGATCGGTAATAAACTTGAGACGGTGGCTCAATGCTGAAGCACCTATTACGAGCGTCTTAATATCGACAAAATAAAATATTAGTACACCGATGCATCAAGATAAGTTTGGCAGCCTGCTAAGCACCTTACCCGGAGTTAGCCTGGGCTTGATATTCTAGTTTATTTATTTAAAGGAACAACAAACTACTACAATATAACATACGAAATAAGAAATTACATTAAGCCAACGACGTTGTCCACATGAAAATATTTACAAGATTATTAATAATAAATGTAATTAAACACTAAAAATAAACTAACTTAAATAAATCTAATTATAAATAAATATCAACTGAAATATAAGTATAACTATCCTTACAAAAAAAACTATGAACAAAATAAAAATATGAACAATAAGTAAAAATAAGGATATAAAAATTATTCATAGAACATTTACAAAAAAAAACCAACGTAAGATTGTGACAAGAGATGTAACAAAGTTGGAAAAATAAAAAGTCATAACAGCTCAAGTGTATGCAAATCAGTTAATACAAGCAAAATGGACCTTTTAAATTTGGCAAGAGAAGATGCAAAAATATCAACATTTATAAATAGAGTGTTATATAAGTCAATCATGCGACATACTGGACAATATAATCCCGAGTTAGTGCGACATTTGCCTAATGCAAATGCTAGTTATGGTAGGTACTTATTAAGGGAGTAAAAGTATTTTTTTTCAGCAGACAACACATACGTTGTACATATAGCCAAGCTAGTGACGCTTATGTTATTGTTAATACACAACGGACCACGCCGGGGCCGATCTCAGACATGCAATATAAATTTACCATGTCAGGAATCTGTGTTTCAGTGAGGTCAGCCGTCTAAGGCTTACCCCCTTCAACCACAGAGGCCGACATTTATCAATCATCAATTAATAACTTGAGCTTGGACCTAGTGTCTTGAGGCGATGAGCCTATTATAAAATGAGCTCTCAAAATGCCTAATCGACTATTTTGGCGATAAGAGGACTGGTCCTCCTCGGACAATGGATCAGTATGGCGATCCACTGAGGTAACGTAGCCAACCTTCTAGGAACCTTACCCATTGACTTCAATGACTTAAGTTTAGTCTGTATTCTACTTATAGTCTAATACAACATAAGTTATATCTAGTTAATTGTATTACTTTATAATTTATGTATGCCTTAATTATACTTGATTAATTTTAATGGATTAAATTAAGATTAATCTAAGTATTTACAAACAAATAGTATATATATTTATTATTAAAACTAAACTCTAAAAACCTTACTTTTACGGGGAATAACGTATTATATAGGTGCAGAAGACCCTTTTTAAGATAAACGTGGAAGGTAAGAAAATTATAATCGTCATTGTTTAATTCGTTGAACCATTGTGTGCAATAAAGAAATATTCTATTCTTCGTTCAGAACTACAAAAAGGAAAAAGAAAATGTAAATAGAAGCGTGGCAACATTCAGAAAAAACATACAAAAAAAGTGCGGAAAATAACATATTGGTTTTATTTTAAAAGTCTCCTCTTATGACAAAAGAATTCGTCGAATAAATTAGAATACCTACGCCACTAAAATATGTCGTAAAAACTTTTAAATAAAAAAAACTAGTTGACCGTTAATTAATATTTATAAAAAACCACTTACCGAATTTAAATCCGGTATAGAACAGCGACAAAACAGAACGTGTCCTAACCACAGACCACTACAAAAAAAGCACTCAAATTCACTTTTTTTTCTAAATTCACAGATTATTTTCAGCCAGTATCAATTATGACACTTTTTTCTTAATGCGTATCAAAACACAACACCTTTCGCGTATTTTGACAGTTCGATTCCAAGATGGCCGCGGCGCGCGCTCTCGTAAGGAACTCGAGGTCGACTGAATACATGCAACTTGTAAGTGAGAGAGCACGTAAAGGCTTCGCGTATCGTAGGAGGCCGTATTTGCAAGGAAAACAGCTCACAGTGCCGCGCAAGTTTTTTGAAGTAGCAGCCTGATTCTACGACTTTGTCGCTGACTTTATCTGAGCTAATGAGTCAAATGATGCGTAACGGTTGAGGACAAAGCAGGTAGTCCTTATTTAGACATCCATGGACAGTCTTCGTAGATTTCTCATGGTGGGGCTTCATCTGCGTTATAATAGTAACACAACTGTCAGTACTTAACCTAATTAACCATGTCATATCTTAAGTAACGTCTTAAATGGATTAAATTTTTAACACCAACGCCCCCGTACACCCCTTACTAATATCATCCACGATAACAAAGTATTTTTTATTTTGGAAATTTATGTATACTATAATGTAGCTAATCATTAACGGCTTTATTTTTAATGCTATAAACAAGATACATTTGGCAAAAGTCATCAGTCACTAACACTAACATTATGTCAGATGAAGCAGGGACATTAGAATAACATTACACCTGCAGACCATCTATTATACCACGAATAGTCCCCGCCACGAAAGAAGTCCCATAGACACGGCGCTGCAGTCGTCTATTTAATCCTGCCAGAGTAATTATATAATTTGTATTGCATAATTAAAGCTGGAAATTTATTTTCGGGCTACTTACAAACAAAATTATATCAAATAGCGGAGCTGCCACTTTTATCTAGTTCTTTTATTTTTCGTGGCGCGGACTCTCATCGTAGCGTGATGACGTCATCGGACAAAACAATTAGAAATGGATAAAAGTAAATAGAGACTTTAATGCGTAAATATTCAAATTAGTTATAGCTACTTAGCTAGTTATTAAATAAAAGAGTTATATAATACTATTTTATTTAACAACTAGCTGTGCCTTCAACTTCGTCCTTGTGGAATTTGTTTTCGCGGAACCCTAAATAAAGTAGACTAAGTCACTCCATATAACATCAGCTATTTTCCAGTGAAATTTCTGTTAAACTCGGTCAAGCTGTTACAGAGATTAGCTGGAACATCCAAAGAGATTTTCATTTTTTTTTAAATTCATTTTTTGATATAATTTCCGTGTTACAAACAGACACTTCAATTTTGTTTTATCTGTGTAGAGAATACAAAAGCGGGGTTTATTTTTTGTTAATGCTATTGGACTTGCAAATTAAGTCAATTGTTAAAAGTTGTCTTTTGTTTTTATTATGTAACATTTTTGCATAATAAAATACTTTATTAAATATATTACATTCTATTTTTTTGTTCTAATAGAGCTTCCATGGTTTCATTTGTAATTACTTTAAGTCTCACGGAAACTTTTCTATCGTTAAATATCATACATCGCATGCTTAATATGACAAAGACATATCTCAAAATAACTTTAAATATGTACATTGCACCAACCCAAACATTCATTTTTTTAAATCAAAAAGCGAAGCAAGTATCGAATAAACTCACGCATCTACAACGGTGTAAACTCTATATAACGACACTGAAGTGACTGTGTATTTATGGCGTTATAGAGAGATGTCGTTAAAGGGAGAGAAGTCTGTTATTTGTGTCTGACCTCTTTTGCTGCACCAGTAATTTGTATTTATTTTGCGTATTTTATTCATATCTTGCAACATTGTCGCCTGTTGGTGATAAAGGAAGTACTGAGTAGTTTTGGAATTACTTAGATACATCGGTATGCATGATGCCGACACTCGAGTTTATTACGGGCTAGGATAATAAAGAGATAAAAGAACATATACAGCTGCGCAGCTTTTACTGATTTTAGCAACTTAAAAGGTACTTTTTATTACTTTGTTTTTGTCGTTATTGAGAGTTAGTGTAATGCTATATAGAGTGCATCAGTATATGGAAGAGAAACTCTTTTTTCAGGCGGGGGAAATGCTGTTTACGCACAATACTGGAAAGATATCAGACCAAAATCTCTTATGGAGGCATTCCATTAAAGGCAATCTAAATATAATCGATCAGCTTGTGTGGAGACTCCGAGATGACTGGCATGACGGGCAGCACCCAATACCCACTAAAGCCACCCTCCTCCCATGTGCCTCGCGCTTTGTTGTTTAGGAAAGGTTGAGACTTAGAACATAGTTACGCCCAGCCAGTGGAAGAGAAGCTAAACCAACCAAAGCCAAATGATTTCGACGTTTAAGGGAGTTTACGTTACATGGAGTTTACACTGTACCTACAGAAATATAACAAACTAGCGGCCCCGTGCCCACTTCGCTGGGCGTCATTAAAAATACAAAAGCACGCAGGCACGATGGACTAATCCCTCATCCATCCTCGCAAAATAGGCGCTATGTTTGGAGTTGGAGAAGCCTCCTGCTTGGAAGAAGAAGAAGAAGGTATACGAAGGGACAATTAATCGAATTAGTACGGATATGCAGCTGAGCTCTTATGATGACATGCGTGCCAATGGTCTCAAAACGGGGGATGCTGAAGACCGCGCGAAGTGGAGTAGAAAAAGTAGGAAAGCGGACCCCGGGCGTCGGAGAGAACGCTCCGAACGCAACCGGGATTTAACGCTCGGATGGTGATGATGATGCAGGTGAGCTCTTGGATCTGATCCCGCCATCTCCCTTCCACCGGCATGCGGAACCGATATATGGTGGATATACCACCTATAAGAACGAAGCGCTTTGCATCTAGCTTCATCATACGCACCGCAAAGAAACTTATTGCCGGAGTCTGTCTTTCCCGGTACTAACATGGGTGTCTTCAAGTCCCGTGTGAATAGGCACCTTCTAGGTAAGCGTGCTCCATCCTAAACCACATCTTCGCTCCACATAGGACGAGATTGTGGTCAAATGCGAAATTTTACTACAATAAAAAAGTAAAAAAAGGTGGAATTGTTTCCTGTGTAAATTGTTACGAGTTGCGGGACTCGAATTAAAATGCCGTTGAAACTATTATAGAGTTTATTAGAACTATACAAACACGTATAACACAGGTACAAATATAACCGAACACAACAAGTCTAATCGTAATGCAGAAGGTCGTAACTGCATAAAAAAAAACTCGTTAATTCCGTCACTAAATAGATTACCGAATGTAGTACACACGGCTTGCTTCGCTCGTGGTTATCGCTCGACTGTCTCGTCCCTCAATTGCGGCATTGTTTTATACTGTACAGATGCAATATACTGTATAGATGCAATATACTGTAAAGAATCAGTTTGTACTTTAAATCCGACACACCTTGCTAATGACTGCCATAAAAGACTACAAGACAACAATGGACTTTTCTCTAGAATAATTAGTAACCGCATGCCATAAGTAAACAAAAGAAGTCCAAATGCCGAAAGGTAATAAAATGTGTTTTTACAGGTATGCAGATGTGAATTTGTTTTTGTTGGGTAGGCCCCAGTAGTAATAGGTCGTATCAGCATAAAATATTACTATTCACCGCATAGACGCAAACACGTCTATCCTTATATAAGTTTACGCACACAAGTAAGAAAGAAATGCTTCACTTCATTTGAATCTTTTTGTTCACGTAGGCTACTTCTACGTCTAGATTTTTGTTCGTTAGCCTGGGTCTATAAATCAAAAAGTTTGAGGGTCATTGGTCTAATAGTAGATAAATGAATTTGAGTTGTCATTATTTACTCATGATCTCCATTTAATGAATGGACATGATGTCATATCTTAATTTATCCCTAAGTTTTTGTTAGATCTGTCAACTCATTATTTATTTTAGGTATGAAAAGGATGTGAGTTTCCTGCTACACGGATAATAATCAAGTATTAAATTTATTTACTTTGAGAGATAATCAGTACGTTCCACTCTGCAACCAGAACAACGACGCTCACAACCGCGATTTCTCCCATTCCATTTGCTTGGGTGAGTTATAATCATTAACTGAAGTGGAATGGATTATAGAACGTCGATATCATTAATGAAATACACAAATGTAAGAAAGAAAGAAAAACATTTACTTGAAAAAGCACATAGCGAGAAATATTACAACAAAATGTCGATGTGCGTCTCGGGACGCCCAACAGAAGTGATAACTTGCGTGAGAGAAAGGGAAGCCAGACAGACTGGCGCCGTAACGCGTTACTTAATGAAGCAGTTTACCTTCCCATAAGAAGTTACCACTTCAAAAATAACACAATTCGTAGCAAACAACATGCTTCGCAATACTACCCATTTGGTACTAACCAAATGGGTGCATTTCTGTAAATACCAGACAGTGACTGACGCTGGTTTTTAACTGCACCCTGCAATGAACGGATATTGCATAATTATTTATGTATTTTCATTGGTTATTGTATGATTGATTGACTTTAAAACTGTTTTTTTGTCACCTTTGTTGGCCACACCAACATGACATAATATTATTTTTAAAGTTGCAACACTGACGATGCCTCATCTTTCTTCTTCCATTTTGATTGCAGCCGAGTGCACAGGTATTTGTTATGTAAAAGTAATTTATTATAAGTTTTCACCACTAAAAGTTTTTGACTTCTTTACCTACAACGACCAGGGTATCGCCCACACCATAAGCATAGAACGAAATATATTATATGTGCGACGAGGTACGCACAACCATATTGATAAATAATTAATATTCTGTGGTCAACATCCACTTCGACCCACCTCTTCTAAATGGGTCGTTATGAACGAAAATTACTAGGTCGATAGTGATGTTTCGCCGCGACTGTAACGATCATTGTCGTTATGTAAAATAGCTGAAAGAGCGTTTCGAACGTTGTGAGCGACTGATGGAACGCACTAAATGATCTCAAGTATATACCATTCTTTGCTTCGATAAGTGCTATTAGAGCGTTAGGTTATTACCTAATACACGTGTGATTAAATATTTAAATCATTTTAAGTGCTGTGTAATTTTGTAATGGGAAGTTTAAAATATTGTATATATATTTTTTTTTACATACACCGATTCGGCGCTCCGGTTTCCGGTAGACGGATTAATTGCAAAAACATTGGCAACTATTTAACAATTTTACACCTACATTAATTAGAATCATAATTTATTCATTCATGAATTTTTAAAAATACTTATCTATGAGTTGATAAGTTAGGCCACCATGGCTTGTCATGCATGAGAAGCGCCGGCAGAATATCACGGCACGCGACACTTAATGACATTATCCGTCGGTCTCTTGTCACCGCCGGTGCACCTGCTGTTCTCGAACCGAATGGGCTATGCCGCGACGATGGCAAGAGACCAGATGGGATGTCATTGGTGCCATGGAAGATGGGACGCCCCTTAGTATGGGACGCAACTTGTGTTGATACTTTGGCGGTTTCCCATCTCCCAGTAACAGCCGTGACTGCCGGGGCCGCCGCCGCCAACCAGGAGGCCCTGAAACGCCGCAAATATGTGTCCATTGGTAATGGGTACATTTTTGTGGCTTTCGGGGTTGAAACCCTGGGGCCGTGGGGGCCTGGAGCTCATCACCTCTATCGAGACCTCTCAAAGCGACTAATTGAGGTCTCGCGTGACCAAAAGGCTGGCTTGCACTTAGGGCAACGCATCAGCGTTGCCATCCAACGCGGAAATGCGGCCAGCATTTTGGGCACTCTCCCCGCCGAGAGCGACCTGGAGTCTATTTTTTACTTATAGTTGGTATTTTTTTATTTTATTTATATTTTAGTTTAATTTTAGTTAATATTTATTTATAATTAGTTTTATTTCAGTTAGTTTATAATTACGGTTGTAATTAAACAATTTTTGTTCTTCCTTTATGGTATTGTAAACAAAATAAAGTTTTAAACTTATCTATGATATTTTTTTTAGAATTAGAACATTAATATTGTGGAGACCGAGGGTAGAACTTTCTGGCTGCGAAACCCGGTCCCAAGACTTTTGGAAAAAGGTAGAAGACTCTGGAAGGAAAAGACAGAGACAGATAGATGTTAGAAAGGGGTAAATGATGAACGAAAGTTCTGGAATGGATGGTTCGGACTTCCGATCAGACAGGGATAGATATAGTTGTTTAGAAAGGGACGATAGTAAATAAAAGAATAACGAAAAGAAAATTTCGAGATAATTTTATAATTTCAAAATTATGAGTTCCAGAAGATTCTTTCAGGTATATAGGCAGCGTAAGGCGCGCCTACCGGGCAGTTAGTTCAGTTCAAGAAAGCGAAGCGACAAGTGGGATAAGAAAGAGTTGGAAGAGAAGTTTAATAGAAGACAGTGGCGAGTTTAGTGGTGAATTTAGTCAAAAGTTTAATGAAGGAGGAGTGTAGCGTAGTTTAAGGGAAGATCCAGAAGCGAGCTACACGCGTTTATTCGGAGGTGAGCACTACCATAGCAGGAGGCGGCTTGCGTAATATCGGCGATTATCTTATTGTCGAGACAGTGCGTCATTAGTTGTGCGTGTAGGGGCAACCCTGCGGAAAGGAATCACGTACGACTGTGTAGTTAATAAAAGCGTTTAGTTAAAAACTGGTGTTTCCTTCCAATTTTAAGTGCGTACCCCCGCTCGCACGTGACAATACCTATACATCATAAATTACTCGACCTCTAAATTTCTTCAAAATCGGTCGAACCGCCTAGGAGGAGTTCAGTGACATACACACGACCGGAAGCAATATTATATGTACTCGTATATATTGTATAAAAAATAAATTGGTACATTAATATTGTTTGTTTTATGTATAGTCAAGGCGGCCAAGTCCATCAGTGGGGGAACACCAAAGACCTCTTATTATTTCCGTGTTTGTATAGGTACGACGACAAAAAATCAGTTAGTGAAGTTAAGACACCATTGAATTGTCTCTTCGAATTGTAGTTGGCGTTACAATCCGTTTAAAAAAGATAAAAAATCGAAATGTTGCTGGCACACATACGAGTGGTAGGAGTGAAACTTCAACGGACCAGTGGCAAAAGGAACCGCAACAAAATTTTAACTTGAAGTTTTACGGCCAGGATTTCAAATTGGATAAGTATATAAACAATCTGCCCGTAAACTTCAAGTTAAAATTTTGTTGCGGTTTCTTTTACTATTTGTCCGTTGCCATTCGTTTTTCCACTGACAGTGACAGCACACGTTTCAATTTATCGCAAGTTATGGTTGCAATTTTGGTTAGGTGAGGTACATTTTAATGAATGTATTTTATTTCAACATATTTTATCAAACATAAAAACTGAATTGGATCAGAAATACCAATAAACGCATCCATAGTCTACTATAAAATTATGCCGCCTCTCCACGCGGCCGTAACGCTTTTATGTGTCAGAAAAAATCCCTGATGTAATCCCCCGTCTATATAGAAGTTTCACTTCAAAATTGAGCGGTGTATGAACTTACCCCATTGATGGAATTCTCCACCTTGACAATATTTTTTTTGCGCTATAAACTGTATAAGGCGTAGTACAGACGAGCAGCACTTTGCTGCCGACAGAGGCAACTGCAGCTGTCGGCGTTTGCCGTCGACACGTGGACAGCAAACGCCGACCAATGGCGGCAGCTGCAGCATGAGCGAAGCGCGCGCGCTTCCTTGTCAGTCGACTTTAAATACGATGAACGTCTACGGAGCAGAAGAAGCAACAGGTCTCTTCCTCGAAATTCATTTTGTTACTATCTGTGTCTGTCTCCCTACTACAATAACGTTCACGGCGCACTACAACAATGTTGTCGACATGGTGGGCAGTAGTCGGCGTGTCGAATACTGCAGCATTCTGTTGACAGCTGAAGTTAGCTCTATCGACAGCTGAAGTTGGTTTTGTTGACAGCAAAGTGCTGTCATCTTTTTGACGCCTTAGTAATCTATAAATCTTTTTACTCTTTGGCAACTTCCATGCCCGCCCAAATTCTTACGAGATTATACATCAAGAGGTATAATAGAATTGAAAGTTCGAGACCTCGATACACTGGATAACGGAACTTAATCGCTTAAAACAAAACATTTGCGTAATTGGTCAAGCTAAACATAGACAAGAATTTCGCAAAAATATTAAGATAGCGTACTTGTGATTGTTCCAAATAGATATTGTAATGGGTAGTGCGGCGTTGGTGAATTTGTCGTTCGCCTCCCACGTTTAGGCTATTAAGGTGATTGGTAAATCATATTCGCTTAGACCGGGGCTTGTTTCTGTATACAACATTGCAAGCTTTGGTCAGAAATCCGTAACATTTCTATGTCCAAAATTGTATTAATAGTAAAAACAATAAATTAGTCTTGGTTACCATGACACACTATCAATTAAGAAAAGATTTGACTGATTTTTTTAAACTCTTTACGAGTATTAATGCTAAAAACCTTTTACGTTGCATTAGCTAGTAATAATGATAACACTATATTATGACAATATATCTGGCTAAGGGATAATATAATAAATTAAATACATACTGCACTGCTTCTCACAATAAATTATAAGTGTGTACGAAAATTTTCGTAAATAGGGGTACAAAGATTGGCTGTGTTTTTGTTTCAGGTATTTATAGCGGGCCCGGCAGACATCCTGCTCTGAAAAAATAAAAATCTAGGTCCCGATTTCAGCGCCACCTACGGGTTCCAATGGGATAAAAAGTATCCTATGTCCGTCTCCTGGTTCTAAGATTTTTCACGCAAATCGGTGCAGCCTAATTTTCAGCCAAATCGGTACAGCCGTTCTTGAGTTATAAATAGTGTAATTAACACTACTTTCTTTTATATATTATAGATTTTTTTTATCTAGTTCGTAGTAGTATGTCTTTTTTACCTGTATATAAAATTCTTTTGAGTGTATGTGACGGAACTCCTAAACAGCTTGACCAATTTCGATGAATTTTTTGTTGTTTGACGCGGACAACGTCTGCCGGGACACCTATTATGTATATAAAATTTATCTATTCGTGTTTATGTCACTGATATCCTTCTAAACAGTTTGGCCGATTTAATTTTTTTTAAAGGGTCCTCGCCTTTAATTAACCTGGTATGTGGCGCAGCAATCGGATTTCTGGTTTTTTATTTTTTCAGGGCACGATTATGTCCACTAGGTCCACTAGTTCTTAGCATCTATATAATTATAGTTTTTGCATTCGTATATATGTGTATAGGCACGCAAAATTTAACTTGAATCTGTTACTATCCAAAAATATCACAGCCTCGATTTGGAATTCAGACAACTTTTTTTAATTTAGCAGTAATTATATATTTTAATGTACCGTTACGCGCCTTTGGTATACGACGCGTGACTATTTGCGTGGCCGTGATTGTTGAGCGAAAAGCTCCGCGCGGAAGCTTTGGACAAATTCAACGAAGCATGAGAATAATTATGGCTTTTGGCGCGAACTCGAAGGGTTATTTTTTGAAGTGAAACTTCTATATAGACGGGGGGGGTCTTACGATGTTTCGCTCACGAAAAGGTGTCACAGTCACGTGGTCTAGGTGGTTAATACTTACATTTTTAAACTCGTGATATCTTTTGAATGGAATGTCGGAATTAAATAATTCAAAAAGTTATGTGAAGGTATTGAAGCAGTTTTGAATATGAAGTAATTTATTTTGATAAGGATTAATATCAAGATACAAATAAAGAGCCCTTTCTAGCGGCGGCATTTTAATTAAATTTTTAAAATAAAAGAACACTTATTGTGGCTTAACTATAATAGTAAGACGTATGCTGTCGCGACACTTTTTGTAGATAATGATGTGTTCTGCAAAGTCGTAGTACATTATTTAATTCTATCATATATAGTTTTCGCAGTGCACGCGATTTTAGGTATTTTTTACACCTTGGGTTACGTTATTGGAGTAATAATAAGTTAATAAGGATCCCTAATTTTTTTGTAAACATAATATAGCCTATGTCACCCGCGGATTGTGTAATTTGCCAACAGTGAATGAATTTTTCACTGTTGGCAAGCTACACAATCCGCTTCAAAGCAAACAAACAATTTAATCTTTCCTCTTTATAATATTAGTATAGATATTCATATATATTTATTATAAAATTAATTACATATTTGCATATTATAAAAAGCGCAAGATCTTGCGCTGGAAGTTGTTTAACAAAATTGAGAGCTGGATTGCCCTAAAAAGCCCTATATCTATCTCCTAAAGCGCTAAATTGCCAGCTCTGGTAGGCCGAGCGCCGGGGAAGTCTCGGGAAAGAGAGCGAGAGAGCGAGCGAGGAAATACCGCGTCCTCAGACGATCTCGTCCCTCTAATACCTAAAATCGCGTTCTGCGCATCGGAAAGTGCGATGTTCCGAGCCGCTATTAATAGAGGAAAACTTAAGTTTGCATCGAACTAAACTCTGTTTTCCACGTGACAAGGTATCACTGCCTCTATTTGTGGTATGTGTAAAAAAATTTTAATAAATAAATAGAGTTTGTTAATGAAACAAAAATAACAACAAGAAAACTTTGCCAACGGTTCAGTTTGTCGAAAGTCATAACAAAAGTTAACGACAACGAACGACAAAAGAGTTGACGTAAAAAATTGGTCAGTGCGTGTGTAGCGTATTACACTATTAAAATGTAACTAACCTAACCAAATCGGGTTTTTTTATTATGACTACAACACAACGCCTTTGGTATCGATTTTACCAATTTCAAAGAAAGAAAAAACAGGTGTTTCATTCAATACAAACTAACAAGCAAGATTTTAATCGGTGTTTGTACGAGTGTTTGCAAATCTGTGGACAACACAAACAGATATAATATATAATAAACCTAAACTAACTGGAGATTTTGGAGGGAACTGAAGGGAGATGTTGTGCTGTGCAGTTTTTTGTTCTAAAAATGATTAAAATTACTCTAAAATGAAGAATAGTTGTACGATATTAATAGTTTTTGAGTAGAAATTGTGTTTTCTGAGAAATGTAAACTGTATAGTCAAATGTGATCTTTTGAGTTGTCACAAGAACTCCGATAAATGGCACTAGCTCATTACCTACATACAATTCGCTGTGCTACACATAGGCTTCAGAAACTATATTGTAAACTAAGATCTGGCTTAAAGACCTAGCTGCCAAGCCATAAACCTAAATAAAATATATAAACTAACTACATCAAACATAAATGTTGTTTATTATAAACATTAAAATCACAAACTAATATGGATTAAAATGTTACACAGGAATACACAAACTTACTTTAAAAAAATGACGTAATAAACTTATCCCTCATCCAAGCAGCATTCACAGAGAGGAGTTTTTGTTGAATTTTAAACAAAGACAGCCACAGGAACTATCTCCATACAGCATAGTCAAGTTTATTAAATATCATTAACAAGTAAGCCAAAATGAAAATTAAATTAGTTATTAATGGTTTTCGAGTTATAATTATATTTATATAGTCAAATAAGTGCTGGCGCTCCTAGCCCTAGTTAGTTGGGCTACTGTCCCGTCCCGAGAAGGGTTAACATTATGTAGGCGGCAGGTTATAAAACAAATCCAAATCCAAATATGACTTATATGAATGATATAATGAATGCAAGGACTAGGGCGTACCCTGTAGGCGACGCGCAGAGGCAGCACCCGGCGCCTTCGAGAAGTATGCAATGGTTGTCGCACTATTCTGGATGACGGCGACGTAAGAGATGGATGGACTGCCTGAAGGATGATATGATGATTTGTTGTGTGATAGAAGATGTATGTCAGAATAGAAGAGTGTGGAAGGAAAAGCCATATTGTGCCGACCCCAATTAATTGGGATATGGTGAAAGAAAAGAGAGTGAAATAATATTAGTCAAGACAGACAGATAGGAAACTCTTTATTGTTCACCACATACACATAAAGTTTGAATCTATGTATTAAATGTACCTATGATGTAGAAACGCAATTAAATTATGACTTTAATTACCGTAATAATTAAACTACAATATGAAACAAATTAAAAACTTCTTGCGTTGGGGCGGCCTTTCGTAAGAGGCGACAGAACAACCCACAGCCAGGTGGTAGGCATTTGCCCGACTGGATGGCTACCACCCCTGGTCTAAAGAATGTCGCCATACCAACCTCGAATTGTGTTCCGGGATTAGTGGCCAGGTTCCATTCTCTCTTAAGAGAGCAGCAGCACATCTGTAGCACCTTTGATGATGCAAATATCCACGGCGATGGTAACCGCATTCCATCAAGTGGGCCGTCTGCCTGTCTGCTGAAGTCCTGTAATAAAATAATAAAAAAAACTAAAAAATGTAGTCCAGACCGCTGCCGGTGGCAAATCTCAAAAAAATTAATGCTGGTCGTATTACCACGTTGTATAGCAATAGATCAGCGTAAAAAAGTAAATAACTTACTGTGCTATTTGTTTTGGTGGTAAACGATGATCCACTAAGAAATTAGGATTTCCGTAAGAGATTACCAAGGTAACGGACATAGCTCGTAAAACTAAGAAGTTGAAATGGCAGTGGACCGGTCACATCCGTCGCAGGACCTATTGCCGATGGAGCAGACGAATCTTGGAGTGGAGACCGTGTCTCGGTAGACGTAGTGTCGGACGCTCTCCAGCCCGATGGACTGACGACCTGCGCAAGGTCGGCGGTAGGTGCTAGTGAGGCAAGCGGAGAACCGTGATGCGTAGCGCCGACTTGGGGAGGCCTACCTCCAGCAGCGAACTGTGATTGGCAGACGACACCTTTCGGATGAGATCACATAGAAGCCAGCGGAGGCGATATAGATTCAGTTTGAAAAATTATAGATAGTTAACACCAACAAAATGCAAAATATGTGCAAAGCCATATTTAAAAAATATTAATTATAGACCAAATATAGATACTTCTTAATTTATCTTTAGCATATATCATTAATATATTTTATTGAATTTGGCGTTATCACCTACGCTTTATTCATGATTGGCTATTTAGTGATTATGATCAAGACATGTTCATAGATTAATAAACTCACTTCATTATTAAATATGGCACTTAAAGACTGAACACGCGTTATGTTGTTTTTGGATGGAACTCAAAATTATAGGTGTTTGCATGACACCAAACAAAAATTTGGTATGATAGTACTAAAAGTCTAGAAAGAAAGAAAAACTTTATTTTCTAAAGAAAAAGCGGCGCTACATTACTTATATGTTTTATGATAAAAATAATATTAATACAATAGCTCTGTAAATTTGTAAGCCATTGTTTGCTGAAAATGTGGCTTTTGACGTTTGCCTTCAGCTTTTCGCTATGTCAAAATTATTTCCGTTCCGTCACAACGCTGACTTTTATTGCAAATCTTTCTTTTGTTGTGATACCAAAAACGACCCGAATAAGTTTATTATTCTAAATTTATAACTATAAGCTTAATAATTAAAAACTTGTAATGCTTGTCGATTTATTATTTCCCGGTTCCGTACATAAATAATATGAACATCTACATTTAACTAAATGAAATTTTATAAACGTATATAACATAAAACTCTTAAGTTTGAAATACATAATTTTACTGTAAAAGTCATTCCTTTCAAATTCCCGCTAAAAACTTTCACCATCAGGAGGGTCAAAACTACAGTGCTGTCATCTATTGTATAAAAGGTTTTCTCTTATGTAAGCGTCATCTTGTATTGAATAGCTACAACTTTTATCAATTCAGAAATTACTTTGCGCATAACCCTACAAAAATAAAACGTACAATTCCTTGTAAGAAATGATAAAAATTTATGTGCAATTTAATTTAGTCGTACTACCAGAATTAGATAGCATTGACATTTTTTCAAGAAGAATATAGAAATGTGACTTCCAAATAGTGAATTGTTGACCTGATTTTTATTGAAAAAATAGTTTTCAGCAATCAACTGTTTAATGTTCTGTACAAAAATATTGAGCAATATTGTTTGTTTATATCATAGAATAGACATTTATTTTTATATCACTTGTTTAGAGCCTAAAATTATATTTTAACCCTGTTATGGCTTTAAAGTGTTTATTCTTATAGCCTACTTGACTCAGTGCAATTATTTAATTCTATTTTTACACGGCCTGTTAAGCTATATCATTTTTAAAGTCTATTTATTGTTGTTTCATTCATAAGTGACAAAAATGTCTTTCGTTAAGTGTTGCTTCGAAGGTGGTGAGGGGCACGACTTTCTGGACTCATTTGTCCAAAAGTGTACTGATCCGGGATGTAAGTACCTACAAATAATTAGTTTCAATTTATTTACCAAGGTCACACATAATTTAATTTAAAATTCCTCGTAGTGTGTCAAGAAACACACTATCTCTTTTCCCTTATCTGAACCATTTACAATATTGATTAGATACTTGTAATTGCCGCCATGGTGATTCCGAACCGGAAGTTTCAATCGTTTGCATCGTTCAGAAATATAGATGAGCACCAAAATTCATATTTCATAAAATGTGAATTCATACCGGATTTTGTAACAAAAATAATTTATACTCAAATACTAAATGCATTTTTAATGCAATACTAAACACGTTATGTATGGCAGCCAAAAGAATAATAGAACAAATTCAGAAAAAAAAACCGTTCGGAAATTTGTATCTTCCGATTCTCTATTTCACTTAGTTAATTTTATCCTAATTTTAATTATAATCAATGATTAAGATTTTCCCACGCTAAAAAACCTTGAAGTTATTATTTTTTTGTCTAAGAAGCTACTTCCTGCTACGAAACGAAATGCAATACGTCAAAAATATTGATTCAAACGACTGAATCATACGCCCGTGTCTTGTTTTAGTATTATTAGGTGTAAATATTGTGTTGTAACTGGATACAGTTCAAGTGTATGGACTATAATGGCCCAAGGTACGTTTATTTTACATTTATCGACGATAAAGAGTAATATTTAAATAGTTTAAAAAATTGTTTTGATTAACTTTGACATATCTCTATAGATTTCGAAGGTGGCGCCATCTTGAATTAATATGTGTCATTTTCTTTGAAGCGTGTTTTCATGGCATTTTTCACATTATTTTCAATTAAATGTAACCTTAAATGACAGATTTTCAAGTTTAATATACTCATAATGTATCGATATTCGTGCGGCAAGTGACAATATCGTGTAATAATTGCTCAAAATTACGTTACAAAAGTGAAAGTGTCATTTCTCAACGATGACTGCAACAACTGTGCAGAATTCGACAAAAACCAACACCATAACGTCTACCAAACCTCAAAAGAACTATGGCAAGATCGTTTTAACGTTATACAACTGTCTTTTACCTGAATCTACGTTCAAGGAAACGCCTTCCCAAGCCGACGGCCTTGATATCGAAACTGAGACTGATCTTCGTATATTAGGCTGCGAAATGATACAAACCGCGGGAATCTTACTGAAGCTGCCTCAAGTAGCTATGGCTACAGGTCAGATATACTTACAGAGGTTTTATTACTCAAAATCCTTTGTTCGTTATCCAATGGAAACTACAGCCATGGGCAGTATATATTTAGCTTCTAAAGTAGAAGAGAAACCTTGTAGAATTCGGGACGTGATTAATGTTTTCCACCATATCAAACAGGTCAGGGCTCAGAAGACTATCAGTCCACTTATAGTTGACCAGAACTACATTGAACTAAAAAATCAGGTTATTAAAGCTGAACGTAGAATCCTTAAGGAGCTAGGATTCTGTGTACACGTAAAACATCCACATAAACTTATTGTAGTGTATTTACAACTATTGCAATATGAGAAAAACCGTCAGCTAATGCAAATGTCATGGAATTACATGAATGATGCATTGCGTACAGATGTTTTTATGAGATTTCCTCCAGAAACCATTGCTTGTGCATGTATCTACCTGACAGCACGTAAAATCGGTTTACCACTACCTAATAGCCCCCATTGGTTTTCACTTTTTGATGTCACTGAAGATGATATTAGAGAAGTTAGTTTACGTATTCTACAACTATATAAACGGCCAAAAGTTATTGCAGAGGACTTGGAATTGAAAGTAGATATGCTACGGAAAATCTATCAGGCTAACAAACATATTCAGGCACAGAAAGATCGAGAGAATTCTAAAGTCGATGAGAAAAGAGCTGAATCGCCAACTGCTTCTACTTCTAAAGATGTCAAGCGTGACACAAGAAAGGATAAGACTCCAAAAACTCCACCACTGTCCTCAAAGTATCATAGTAGTCATAAATCAAAGAAAGAAAGAAGATCTCGCTCTCCATATGATAGAAAGAGAGAGTATTCAAGTAAAAGACATAAAAGCCGATCTCGAGACAGGGAAATTGATAGATCGAGGGAAAGACGTGTAGATGATAAGAGAGGCAGGATGACAATGAGGAAGTATGATGATTATGAAAGATCGAAATCCAGTAGGGACTTAAGAGATGAGAAAAGAAAGCATTAATGGCTTGTATCCTAAAACCCCTCCTGTACATAAGTGGCATTAATAGATTAATAGAAAATGTATGGGGCATGATATATGAAGACCCTAGGGAAAAATATGAACTTGTCATTTTGTCAAGCAAGATTTATTTTGAGATATTGCATTTTTAAGTTTGCAATCTTGTGCTCAGAAGCTCACAAATACCCTGCAAAACAAGAATATAAGTGAAATCACAAAAAAATCAGTTCCTTTTCTAGCATCAAAAAATTTAAAACTATCTTAAGTCAAATTTAAGAAGGAAAAGTGACACTATGTAGTGATTTTTTAAAAGTCAAGAACTTTTAAGAGTAATTCTTGTTTTACCCTGTTCGCTTAATTATCGTATGGTACTGGTCATTCCCTACAAAATTGCAGTTGGTGACTCTTGTCACCTTGTGAAAAGTTGGACTTTGTTGGAGTCTTCACATTTTATGCCATTTTTATTGTACTCATTTAAAGCAGCTATACTCAACTTACGGCCCAGAGCCACTTGTGGCCACCCAATTTAGTTAATTTTATTTGATTTTTATTTATTTATAATTTTATTTCAGGAAAACATGTCCCATAGTTAAACTACAATTATATTGGTAAAACTTCTGGTATTGCAAAAGGTTATAGATAATGGTTACCACTTTCAGTTATGTGGATCACAAGCCTCTTTTATAATCTTGGAAGAAAAATACATCTGCATAAATTTGTTTTGTGGCCTGCAGCATATCTAATACATCTATGTGGTTCTGATAAGAAAAGGTTGAGTATTGCTTACTTAGAGATATTGCTACTTGTCTTGGGAGTTACAAATGAAACAAAACTGTTTTGTAAAACCTCCCATTCTTTTATAGCTGGTTCATATATCTTACTATTCATTCAGTTGTCCTAATAGTAGCAATTTTACTTGTATGCAGCTTATGTCAAATTTTAAATATGAGTAAGGTAAATGAAGGGTTAGCAAGATATGTCCAAATTCATCCAATGGTAAGGCAAGCAAATGAATAGTAAGACATTGAGAATTTAAAAAAGTTTTTATTTAACTGTCATCTTGCTTTGATTTGCAACTGATGTATTCTAAAATATAAGACTTAAGAGCCAATTTTTCAAAGACCTAACGGTTCTAGAGATTTAAGGGATGCTATTCACACAACAATTGTGTAAATGAAGTCCTTGAATATTTTCAGGATGTAATAGTAAATTTATTTGATTGTGGCTTAGGGCTACTTGCAATAGGTTGCTTAAATTTATTTAAGAAACACAAAACATATTTAACACCCTTAAATACAATTAGTGTCCATCACAACTCAAAATTTGCCGCTAAATATGTTTATAGAACTGTCAGTATGTTTTGTGTAAAAGATATTTAGGCAGTTTAATATGATTAACTAATTTTATTTCAAGGTGATCTTATGCAAGTGGCTCTTAATCTTATCATTGAAAAGTTGGTCTTTAGTGATATACAAAACTAATTAGGACTAAATAAAATATGAAAACTAATATTTTTTTTATTAAATACACTTTGATTAAAGATCAATATTCAATAAAGTATTGTTATTTTATTCATAAGCATAACAACACAGGTTGCATTTGAACAGTTTTTAATTTATAATCACATTACAGGCTAAGCCTTTACCGGACTACCTCACTACAACACAGGCTCCGGGTTCGATTCTTGGTATAGTGAATTTTCGAAATGGATTTTCTCCATTATTTATGGCTATTGGCTGGGTTTTTAGGGCCGGCCCCAGAGTAGTCCGCTGTATATTACCACTAACATAAGCGTAACTTGCTTTATTTGGGGATATACAATATGTGTGTTTGTCAGCCGATTTATACATCTGTTATCCTCATGTGCCGGTTTTATCACAATGTTTTCCTTTATGTCAGCATTGCAATTGTAACACTGCATTCTTACCAGAATTTGAATCTATATAATTAGAGATGCAAGTTTGGGTCACAAATGTGTTCACTTGGCTACCATGGTTTAGATATTCCCCACTTTTTTTTTCAATCAATACGACCGGCGCGGTATACCCAATAAAACCCCATGGGAGCCTTCATCCGCCTGAGTGCCCGGTCACGGTATATCGCGCGAGCATCTCCCGCGACCCGGCGGGCGGGGGGCCGCCTCATTAACAGAGGCGGCCCTCCTGTGTGTGTACCGGGGAGTGGAATTTTCCCGGCCCTGAAGCCGACAAGGTTTCAGCTAATACTAGCCACAACAGCTTTAAGTGGGCAATAAATTGGCAGTAACATTAATAGAAGTTTTGTTCTCGTTTTTGTAAAAAATTGATTATAAATTTCGGATTTAGATTATTTATTTTTAAATTTTAATTATAAAGACTTATTATTTATCTTTGTCGAAAATAATACATAGTTACGTAGAAAATCTTCATTATAAATTTTAAATGTATGGAAGTTGAAATTCAATTAGACATTGTCACTGAATCTTAATATATCTTTAGCTGAAACTTGCATTAATTAAGAGGTCTAGTTAATATATATTTATGTTTTATATATGGGTCTAGTGGGAACTTAGCCCACCTACATACTACTTTTCCCCCTACATCCCCTTTAGGTTTGACAATGGGTGGTATTTGCCACAGAGTCATGTACATTTTTCATTCAAACTGAAGAGTTTGGAATGCGCTGTGTATCATAATGACAACCGTGAGTTGTGGTCTGGCATTAGTGGCGAGGTTCCTTCTCCCTTTCGAGAGTGACAGCACATTGGTTCACCCTTGGTGTCACCAACGTCCATAAGTGATGGTAGCCGTCTGCCTGTTTGCTGAACTCGTGCAATAAAAAACAATCGGAAAAAGTTTTCAGTGTCCATAGAATACAGCCAGCAGTGTCATTTTAATTCTGAATTCTGTGCCTTGCAACCAAAATGTTCTTATTTGATTGATCTGTCTGTCTAATATTTGTATTACAATTAATATACTTCTGACGAAATATAAAGCCGCGTACTCATTTGCGAGCCGTAACCGTTACAGTTCCTGTAACCAAAAATATTAGTGTGGACTTTGCTCGCGAGTTCGCTGCATGCTCGCAACGAGCCGAAAAAGCGAAGGTTATTGTCGTTAGAGCACATTAAGCCGCGTACTCACCTGCGAGCGGCATGCGACACGCGACACGCTCGTGACCGGCCGACAAATCGTAGATCAATGTCACGTCCACATTAGAGCACGTTACTGTATCCGCTAGGTTACAGTTATAGCTCGCATATATAACTACGCGGGCTTACATCCCACATCATCTTACTTTAAGCTTCTGTATAGGCTTGCATGGTGTTGGCCTGCCCTCGGTGACATTGGGGGAGTAATCCAATTCTGCTGCTTTACACCTACCACCATAACCTGATGGGATTTTTAATTGCAAAGTTGGCACACAGGCAGACGGCTCACCTAATGGAAAGCGGCTATCATCCCTAATTAGCGATTGCAACAGTAGAGACAAACCCAAAGCATTGCCAGACTATAGAGGAATCAGACAGAAAGAATGCAATAGGGGATAGTGTTTGACCATAAACCCAGAAAACCGAGTTAGTAATGGGTTTTCTTTCTCACATGATATACTCGTGGAAAAGACCTTTGAACTTTATGATCTCATGTTAAACAAGTAGATGTTGAAGGTTCTATAAATAAAAGCTTGCCCTTATACAGAAAATGTCACTTAATCTCATCGATAAACAAATAATATATATCATTAAATCCTCGTCTAGATGGTAAAACGAGTTAAATGGTATAAAATAAAAAATATTGTTATATAGATAAACAATATATTACGGTTTTATTATTATTATTACTTATTATACTTTCTGAAGCAGCTTTGTGACATCTTAAAATAAAGTGAATACATATACTTAATATTAGACGCAATTGTAATTTATTGAAGGCATAACAAAAGCAGGGAAAAACGAATCGCGATACTCCCCAATACGACTATGGATAAGTGTGGAGAAAGTCCATTTCTTTAGTGAAGTAAGGAGAGGAGGTAATATTATTCTATGAGATACATAAAGTCCTAGAATTTCTAAATAGAGTAATGCATTTTAATTAACATATTTCGCATGAGATTATAGAACGGCCATCAAGAAGATATTAATCTCAAGTCTGACCGACAGTGAAAAGTATTTGAACTCTACGGCCTTATTTTGTGCTAGGTTGTTATCAAGTTCTATTTATCCCTCAACCTTTATTCTTTGAATGAATTAATAACTTTATTGTACCCACATAATAGTATATTGAGTGTTCTTCTCACCACTGGCGTTCTCATTCAGACTACCCTACAATCCTATATCCTATTCTTATAAACGCGAAAGTTTGTAAGAATATATGTATAGATGTGTGTTTGTTACTCTTTCATGCAGAAATTACTCAATGGATTTTGATGAAAATTTACATTAATATAGCGTACACATCAGAATAACACAGGCTATCCCTACTAATATTATAAATGTGAATGCAAGTTTGTTTGTTACGCTTTCATGCGAAAACTACTCAACCGATCATCATGAAACTTTGTACACATATTCTTGGAGGTATTCGAAGTAACATAGGATACTTCGTATGAAAAAAAAACAATTCCACGCGGACGAAATCGCGGGCAGAAGCTAGTAATTTATAAAGATATAACGATTTTCCATCACCACGCGGGTGCAGCTAGTATGATCATAAATACAAATTTCACCGTATTTTCTAATTTCAACATTGTTTGTTTGTTGCATGCTTTTGAAGCGTTTGTTTTCCACTCTTGCGAATGGACACTCATAAGCTCGCCTGTGCCGAGGCTTGCCGCTGCCTGGTTTGACTTGAGATTTGTATCCCGTAAAATTTATCAAATTTTCTTTTCAATACTAGAAAATTATATTCATAGTTATTATACATTACTTATGAAGTACTTATATGGAAGTATAAGTGTTTAACCTTTTTTACCCTGCCGCCGGGATACCCTTAGCGTCGTCGCGTCGTCTATTTTCACGTTGGGACTGCAAACAACTATATTTAGCCAGTTATCTGTCACTCGCGACCTCGTTCCCTGCGTCCAGGGCTTGTGAATCTCAATACCTATAGAGAAAATATCTTTATGTATATTATAAAGTATAATTATAGGATTTTTATACTGTAGAGTATATAGTTTAAGAAGATAATATGAAACGCGATTACACGCCCGGTCATGGGTGTGTGTATTCGAATGATCAATAATGTTCTCAATTGTAAAATATGCCGTGATTTCTGTTGATATACAATGTCTACTACAAATTGTGTAATTACATCAAATCGTAACAGTTTGTTGTTGTGGGTTGGCTAAATAATAACTTGAACATTACTCATTAATACTTGACATCTTTGTCTTTCTTGATCACGGCTACTGAAAAGTGGTCAAAATAAAAATCAAATTAATAAAATGCCGCGCTTAAAACTACAGCATTGCGTGCACTTCATCCATATGCACTCCGTAGTTTCCGAGAAGAATGACTAACATATAAAGACGTACATGACGAGTTCGTAAAGGTTCCGTTTTATACAAATCTAGAACCTTCTATTTGCAAAATATGCACCTGTTCAAACCCAGTCCAGTTATATGAACAAGCCTAAAGGGGCGTTCACACCGCTGTTACTCTTTGTCAAGCAACATTTCTAAGTGTTAGTGGGCAACAACTGATTACAAAAACTGAATTGTTGTAAGTATACGCACACATTTAAATCCGAGTAAAGCTTACTCGCCTTCGTGGATTGCACGAAGTGTAACAGAATAAATTTTACTAGCGGTGGGATGCTATTTCTAAAGCCAACTAATTAACGGTTGTTCTCAAAATAGCTAAGGGTAATTTACCCATCAACTCACCAGCTACGTATTGGTTCTCGAATAAAACCGACTAGTTGACGGTTTAGCAGTCTGTCGGTTGGCGAGTCACTCGCCCATTAGCTGGTTTTTTAGGCGACTAATGAATATCCATCAGCTAGATGGTTGTTTATGGAATTTTGGATAATTAACCACCGAAAAATGGTATTGTTACTACAGTTTAAGTGTTTTCAAAAGTTATGTAACGCGACTTAATACGACAACATACACTAATAATAAAGTCAAATATCTCGTTCGGAGTGCAAACGATAAAAAGAGTGTTGTGTAAACCTCCATTAACCGGTTTATTTCGCTAGAATATTTTTCTCTAGATGACAAATGCTTCTAATATAAATATTGTTACGTGCGAGCGGGGGTACGCTCTTATGGATTGGAAGAAAACACCAGTTTTTAACTAAATGCTTTTATTGACTTCTCAGACGCACGCAATAACTCTCTGCAGGGTTGCCCCTATACGCACGGCTAACGATGCACAGTCCCGACGACAAGGTGTCTCGCTCACAATACCGTCGCCGATATTGCGTAGACCACCTCCGAAATTGCCGCGTGTAGCTCGCTTCCGGTTCGTCTCTTGAACTCCGCTACACTCCTCCTTCCCTTTACTGACCACTCAACTTGTCACTAAAATCACCACTAAACCCGTCAGTGTCTTCTATTAAACACTTCGTTCAACTCGTTCGTATCGCACTTGTCGCTTCACTTTTTTTTTTTTTTTTTGAGGCGGGGAAAAATGACTAACCGATTTACGCACTCTCTGGGCCGTCACTAGGAAACGGCACGAATCCACGGGGGGCGATAACGCTAGCAATTGTATGCTCTACTTGCGCTTCGTCCGCTATGGATTACACAGAGGAGTGTGGAGACTCCGAGCGATGCCGCACGGGCGAGCAACCTCAATACCCACTAAAAAACCCCTCCTCCCTTCGCGGCCCTGCGCTTTGATGTGAAGGAAAGACTGAGATGTAGAACATAGTTACTCAGCAGTCGATCCAGCGCATAAAGTGCTGAAGTGTGCCCCGGGAGAACACACTCCACTACGGAACGGGGGTAGTTGTAAAATCCCTTGCTGACCTAGTAGCTAAGGGCCCCCATCGTTCCGGATCCTAACTCAGGGAGGGAAGTAATGCGCGTACCTGCCTCTCCGGGTGCCGGCTGAAGGCCGGCGACCTCGAGAAGAGACCGTAGCACGCGCCCTAGGACTTCGCTCCCTATCCCTTTCTGCGGCCTCTTTCAGAGACATAACTGTCTCACAAAAAGAAACCGCAGTATCCCAGCGGTCGTCGCTCTGCAACATGGCCGTTACCAAATCGCCGAGCGATGCGACGGCTCCTAACTTTGTCTCGAGCTCGAAACGCTGCGGCGCCCAGGCAGCGCACTCGACAAGCGTATGAAACGCCGTATCGGGCGCGCCACACTGTCGGCAATCCGGAGAAGGCAAGCAGCCCACAATGCGAAACAGATACTGATCGAAACAACCGTGTCCGGTCAGTATCTGCGTCGTCCTGAAGGTGAGGGTGCCGTTAGTGCGGTTAACCCATTCCTCCAGTTGTGGCCTGATTGCGTCCACCGTAAAGCCGCCGGCCGCAGGGTGTTCGAGGTCACGAGACCAGTCGACGAGGCAGGAAGCGGTTTCCCGCTTCCTGACCGTCTCTATCTCGACTTGACAGAAGGTCAGTCCTCTAGCTAGGGCATCCTGCTGGGTACGACGAACCCTGGACAGGACGTCTGCCTGGAGAGGCCAGGGCAGCTCGCCTGCCAAGAGTGTCGCCGCCGTCCAAGACACTGTACGATACCCACGTATGGTTCTCACGGCCAGAACCCGCTGCGCCCGGTGCAGCAGGGTTCGATTGTGGCGGTGGAGCGACTCGAACCAGACGGGGGCACCGTAAAGGGCCATACTCCTCAGGATGCCAGAATATAGTTTCCGCGTCGCACCCCCCGGCCCCCCCACGTTGGGAAGAAGCCTTGAGAGTGCGCCCGCGGAACTCACGAGTTTGGGAACTAACTGCTCAAAATGCGCTTTGAACAGCCATTTCCCGTCTAAGACTAGCCCAAGATATTTCATCGTGGGCCCTACTCTGATCGCCACCCCCTGGACTGTAACGGACAGATCCGGGGGTGGATTACGAAACTTCCTATGGAACATGATGGCCTCCGTTTTCGCGGGGAGACCCTCAAGCCCAGCCTAGCTATTCTGTCTACGACTATCGCCAACCCGTCGTTGGCGACGTCCACGGACTCCGCGAATGACGCGGCGCGTGCCGTGAGTAGGGTGTCGTCCGCAAAGCAGATCAGCCCTACCCCGGGCCTGACCGTCACCCGAAGGATCCAGTCATAGCCTACGTTCCAAAGGATCGGCCCGAGGACCGACCCCTGTGGAACGCCGCACGCGACACGTCGCCGACCTAACTCGTGATTGACGGACTCACCGCCCTCCCAAAGGATGTGTCGATCCCGCAGGTACTCGCCTAACAGCCTCGTGAGGTACGGGGGGACTCCGTGTGCACGGAGCCCCTCCCTGATCGTCTCATGAGGGAGGCTGTTAAAGGCGTTCGCTATGTCTAGCGACACCGCAAGAACGACGTCCTTCGCTTGGACAGCTTCGTCCGTCACCGTTCGCAGCGTCTCGAAGGCGTCCATCGTGGACCGCCTCCTCCGAAACCCGAACTGCGTATCTGATAGCCCCGGCTCCACGGTGTCTAGATGCTTCACGAGCCGCTCCGCCAAGATCTTCTCGAAGACCTTGGCGACCTCGTTCAGCAGCACTATGGGCCTGTAGGCGGACGGATCGTCGGGAGGTTTACGACCTCCCTTGGGAAGAAGGCACAGACGCCCCTCCTTCCATTGCGACGGGAACCTACCTGCGCGAATACAGGCTTCGAAGAGGTCCCGCAGCTGGCTGCGTAGATGTTTTGCAGCCAGGAAGAGGAGGCGACCGGGGACCCCGTCGGGTCCCGGAGCCGTCTTCCTGCCCCGGAGCCGGTCCAGGGCAACGTCGAGTTCCCCCTCGGAGATGGAGTGAGGCTCCTCGTCCGTGGGGGTGTCGGGAATGGGTGGACCCATACTGGGGGGAGTGAAGTTCCCCGGATCCGGGAAGAGCCCATCGATCACCGAACGGAGCACCTCGGGTTCGAGCGTTTCCGTAGCCGTGGAAGTGCAAGGCCGCAACTTGTTGCGGGCCCCACGGTACGGACGCCCCCAAGGGTCCCGATCGAGCGTCTCGAGGAGCTCGGCCCGAGCTCGGGCTTTCGACCGCAATATCGCAATCGAAAGGGCCTTTCTGGCCTCCCTAAACTCTCCCACGAGTCCATTTTCCGCGACATAGTCCGGAGGACGGCGCGCCCTGCAGCGTTTGAGCCTGCGGCTGATGATGCGAACTGCCTTTCGCATCTCGCCGAGCTCCTCGGTCCACCAGTGGACCGCCTGCCTGCACGAAGGCTGCCGTTTGGAGACGCGTGGCATCGCAGCGTCGCAAACCCTCGTCAGGGTCTTGCGCATGTGCTCTGCCTGCGTGTCCAAATTCGCGAAATCGGCTGGGTAGGCCCAGCTTTCCGTACATGCCCACTCCTCGGCCTGCTCCGGATCGAGCTTGGTAAGGGCCCAACGCGGGAGGAGAGGGGGGCGGCGTTGAACAGGGCTCGGACCGGAGGAGGGGGTCGTTAGCTCAAATCTGATATACCGATGATCAGAGAGCGACTCCACCTCCTCCAGCACCCTCCATCCGGTCACTCTGCGGGCGGCCGCATGAGTGGCGAATGACAGGTCGATGATCGATCCACCCCGTGCGCGTACGCAGGTCTGGACCGACCCCTGGTTCAATATTGTGAGGCCGGCTTGAAGAGCCCAATCCTCAACTGCCCGACCCCTAGGGTCCGTGATGACGTTTCCCCAGGATTGGTGCTTCGCATTAAAGTCGCCCATCACGAAAGTCGCTTTGGGTGACAATCTGCGAACGGCAGCCCCGACGGCGTCCAAGCGAAGCTCGAACTCCGCCAGAGGGCGGTTTCGCGAGAAGTAAACGCCGATGACGACGATACTCCCGCTTTCCGCCACCGCATAGCCCTTTCCTCTTTCGAGACACGTAAGCGGTGTACCAGATCCGGCCCTGGCCACCACCGCTACCGTGTCGTCGAGATCGCCAACCCAGTTGCCGGCGGGGGGAACGTAATACGGCTCGCTGATAACGGCCAAGTTCGCTCGCCACTCCGCCATCGCCTGCAGGCACAAGTCCTGGGTGGTGGGGGAGTGGTTTACGTTGGCCTGAAAAAACGCTGTAGCGGGTGTACTAGGCATTGGAGGTGTCCATTGCCTGCACAGCCGTCGCCGCAGTTGCAGCCGCACCTCGTCTCGTCCGCGGGTGGACGAATTTGCCCTTTACGAAGGGAGGTAGGCAGAACCTCGCCAACGTAGGATGGGCAGCGTTAAGGCCCCCCGCCGCGCACGCCACGCAGTGGGGTTTTCGTGCCTTACAGTCCGGAATCCTGTGTCCGCTTTTACCGCAGCGGAGGCACAGTTTGGACCGGTCCGGGCACGTATCCGGGCACTGTTGGGCGCTATGACCGACGTTGAAACAGCGGTAACAACGTATCGGTCTAGCCTCCATTGCCTCGACCCTCGCCGAAGTGAAGCCCACCACGAGGTAGCCCAGTTCGGCGATGGTCTTGGCGGCAGCGACCGGGCACAACACATATGTTGCGCCCAGGCCGCCCGGTCCGGCACCGATGTGCTTCGCGAGCACGTCGTCGCGCCTGCATCCGCTGGCGCACACGACCGCGTCGCGCAACCCATCGATGGTGACCGAGTCATCCAGCCCAGATATGTAAAGCTCCCCACGCTTTACTGGGCGGATGACCTCGGCCAACCCTGCAAGGGCCCCGCGAAGGGCCTCGGCGACGCGATCCGCCTTGGCGGCGCCCTCCGGCCCCGGTTGGAACTGGAGGAGGCGCCCATCCTTGGCGGTCCGCACCACCTTCAGCCCCTCGCGGAGGCCCATGGCGGTGATGTCGACCACCCCCGAGGCCTTCGCCTTAGCGAAGACGTCGCGGTAGCCGACACCTTTCGCGACCGCGTCCGGCAGCAGTTTGATAACAACTGCCGCCGTACTCGGCTCGCGGTAGACGGCGGCAGGCTTCGGAGCCTGCCTACGCGGTTGCTGCCTCTTTCCCGTCGAAGGGGGAGCAGCTTGTGCCTGGGGGGGGGGAGGGGGCCCGTTGGCCCTCGCCCCCTTACCCCTTTTCCGCCCGACGACCGTGGTCCACGCCCCCCCTCGGGAGCGGGGGTGGGGCGGGGGCCACGGGCGCCGGCGGCGGCGCGACGGTGACGGCGACTCGAGGGCGGGGGGCGGGGGCCGCGACAACCGGTGTCGCGGCCGCGGTCGTCGCCCGACGCCTGGGAGCCGGTGTCACAGGGGTGGGGGCCGAGACGGAGGCCACAGGGGCGGCAGCGGCGGCGGCGCGTTCCGCCCTCCGCTTCCTCCTGAGCGTCCGTCTCACACCTCCCCTGTGCTTCTTTTTTGTTGTTTTGGGGGCGGCGGCTGTGGGGAGCCCGCCACCCCTGCGGCCGGGGCCGCCACCACCACTTCCATCGGGGCCGGGGTACTCGCTTCCCCCATACCTCGACGGACGGCGGCGGCAGCCGTGGCCGGTCTTGGCCGTCCGGTGGCCACCGCGGTGGCCGCGAGCGCGACGGCCGCGCGAGGAGCCGGTCTGGGCGCCGGCGCCTTACCTCGGTCCGCCGCAAGCGGCGGGCGGAGGGTCGGCGCGGGGTTCAGCCGGTCCTCGATGGCGGCCAATCTGGCGTCGATTAAGGGCGCAACAGCGTCGAGCACGACGCGCAAGAGCGCATCGTATGCGTCGCCGCTGAGCCCGAGAGGAGGGGTGGAGGAGGAGGAGGAGGAGGGGGGGGAGGAGGAGGAGGAGGGGAGGAGGAGGAGGAGGAGGAGGGGGGGAGGAGGAGGAGTGGGAGGAGGAGGAGGGGGAGGAGGAGGAGGAGGGGGAGGAGGAGGAGGAGGAGGGGGAGGAGGAGGAGGAGGAGGATGAGGAGGGGGGGGGAGGAGGAGGAGGAGGAGGGGAGGAGGAGGGGTGGGCGTCGCGCCCACACTCGCACCCGCCCCGTCGGCGGGTGCCGCGGTCGATCCCGCCCCGTCGGCGGGAGTCGGTTTTGGCCCCGCCACCGCGGCGGGGGCCGTACGCGATTTTTTCTTCGCAGCGGGCGCGACTGGCGATTCCGAAATCGCCGTCGCCTCCGTCGCGATCTTGTGCGCTTTCCGCTTGGCGGGCGCGGGCGGCGGCACCGCCACGATGGCGGGCGCCGGCTCCACGGCCGTGGCGGAGGCCTTGAGGGCCTTGCGCATTTCTTCGAACTCCTTGCGGTAGGAAAGATTTTCCTCCCGCAGAGAGCTCACCTCAATGCGCAAACGCGCATTTTCGTTGCCGAGCTTCCATGCCTCGGCTTCCGGATCCCGCGTGACCAGCGTGTCGACGATGTCAGACACTCTGCCCGCGGCATCCTTCAGCCGACGCACGTAGCCCCCCTTCAGATTGCCCGACGTCTGGGCGATCTGAAGGATTTCAGCCACCTGGGCGCTCGCCGCGAGGCGGAGCTCCCCGGGGCCGAGCAACGACACGTCCCCTACGAGGGCGGCGCACCGGCTGGCCGCGGCCAATTTGGCGGCGGTCGCCTTGCGCGCCTTGCGCGCCTTGCGCCCCCTTTCCCCCCCCTCTGTGCGGAGGAAGGCCTCCGCACCCGCGAGTACGGACGCGGTCGCGGCCGACGCGACCGACGCGGTTGCGCCCCCCGTGGGGCGCAAAGGCGAGCGCGCGCGCGCTGGGGTGGAGGCACCCGACGTGGTCGCCGAGTCGGCGTCGGTGTCCCGGGACCGATCCCAGAACCGCGACCTCGATCCGGCAACAAAACCCGGGTTACACAATATTGGGGGCGTATCTGCCCCCGAAGACGTGGACTGCGCCATCAAACCCGCCGCCGAAGACGACGAACCTAGGGACGCGTGACATGGTGTGGCCGCTGCCACCGCCGCCGCCGAAGACGAGGACGTGGACACCGCCGCCGCCGCCGCCGCCGTCGCAGCCGTCGAACTCGCCGGCGCCGACATCGCGACAGCGACTCCCATCCCATTAGGGAAGGAAGACGAAGGGGTCGCCGCTGCCGCGCCTACAAAGTCCCTATTTGCGAATCCAATCGTTGTCGCGAGTGAAGCTCGCGCATCGACCGGGCTCGCGGAACGATCGTCCCCGACGTTGCGTACTATTACGTCGCAAACCGGTAGCAAATGCGCAGGTGAGGCCTGTGCGCTGTATGCCACCGTCGTCGTGGGGCGGTCGCCCCCTGCCGCCTCTATTCCGGCCGCCGTGTGAACCGATAGGTCACAGGCAGGCGGAGTAGGGCAGGTTAAATCGAACGCGCGAACCGCACCATCGAGCGCACTATCCAGCGAGTCTGGTGCGCTGCCCGAGAGCGGTGTGCGAAAGCCGTCTTCGTACCCGCCGTACCCCTGCACGGGTGAAGCTCGTGCAGAAGCCGACGGCGATACGAAGGCACCGTCTATGGTGCGCGCATCGTTCACGGCCAGGTCAACAGCCGAGAACATCCGCGCAGCGTATTCCTACCTAAATCCGGGTGTGCCGCACTACGTGCCGCACGGCCGGATGGGGGCCTACGCGTCACGGGACCTTCCGGTGGCCCCATAACGTTATTCCTACCGAGGGGGGCATCGGCGGTCAGATCCACCACCGACGCCGCCCGCCCTAGCAAGACAGGCGCCTCGGCCGTCGCCGTGATAACGGCAACGGTCTGGCAGCCTGGTAGACCTGCAGCAGATTTGCTGCGGCGAACGACTGAAGACGACAGGACTTTCTTCCTTCGCGTCTCGCCGATCTCAGCTCCGAGCCAACCCCCTTTAGCCTCCAGGTGACCCCTCTTGCAAGGGGCCCCCGAAAGCCCAGGGGGTATTTTGGAATCATGGGCATCCATTACTGGATGCCCACTCCCGGGCTGAAACCAGCGACACGTTCCGGCGTGTTATTATTACACGAAATTAACCGTTAGGATTGCGTCATGCATTAAATGCGTAGAAGGCGCGCGCGAAAAAGATTCAACACTCACCCAGTAGCCAAAAACACTGCAATCCGCGCCGGGATCGAAACTAAATACACTCAACACGACACTACACAACTATATCGCAATAGATCGCTTTCCAAAAGTGGAAATTGTGCGGAAAAACTGCAGAGAAATCCGAGATATTGAGCAGCACGTGTGCCTCGTTCGGCTGCTTCTCCGGAACTTGACTTGTCGCTTCACTGTCTTAACTGAACTCAACTCTAAATTGACCGGTAGGCGCGCCTTACGCTGTTTATATACCTGGAAGAATTTTCTACAACCCATCTATCTATCTCTGTTTCGTTTATCGTCTATCCCTTTTTAAATATATCCGTCCTTGTCTTTTTCTTTCTAGAATGTTCTAGTTTTTTCTTAAAGTTCTAAAACTGATTTACTCTGCTGGACAGTTCTACCCTCGGTCGCCACAATATGCAACTGAAAATTTGCTGTACGCACATGACTGTACATTCATCAAAATCTCTCTCTTTCTCTTTCTTACGTAATAAGCCGGTTCGGTTTTCTTCTGTTTCTAGTCTCTGTATGTTGCCTACTAACACTTGGTAACGTTGCCCGACAAAAAGTGACTGCAGTGTGGATGCACCTTATTTTCCTTTTAACATCTTTTCAGCTACATTATAGGATCACCGAGTGTGTCATATGCTTATCATTCTCTTATCAATAGTTACGTACCATATGCGAGTAAAGCAGTGCGAATCGCGCCGCGTCCGCACGCAGTACTTGTCGGATTATAAATATTGTAGGTTATAAATCAATTGAAATTAAACACAAAGCATGTGTCAATTAAACTGTAATTAATGTTGTATTAAATATATTAAAGAGCGGTGGTAATAAAATATATAGTAATTATATTTGAGTGTTTAACAATTTATGAAGAATGAATACAGTATTTAGACGGCCTAGGACGAATTAGGATGGTTGGAGGAGACTGTATTGGATAATTTAATATTTGGACTTCTACATTGTAGGGAAATAAACGTGCATGTGGTAGGTTCCTTATATCTTACTATTCTTCACTTGCCCTATCAACGGTTGACTTTAACCGATGTATGAAATAGCCATCGCGCCTATCGGCCATTATCTCTATATAAAGTTTCAGCTTTTACGTGCTTTCGCTTTCAATTGTCCTTGCGTTAAATGCCAGTTACGTTCGGAGTGGGCTCCGGAGATCAGGGTCCCGCTTTCCTACTTTTTGTCTTCATAAGGTCTCTGGGTTTATTTTACTGTTAGACCATTGGCATGCATATCTGATGTAATTAAGGCGGTATTTCTCGCGCCTACTCCTATCTAGTCTAGTGGAAGCAACAAAGCAATAACATCTGCCTTACTTTAACTTTTACACCGCGGAACTTTGGTCGTTTTGGAGTAAAGGGCATCATATGATCTTCGTTAACGAAATTACATATATATCATTATAATTCATTTAATATTTTAACTCTGTAGTGGGATATGAATTAATTTTATTTATATAAGATATTTATAAATATATCTACAGTGTAAACTCATATAACGACAATGAAGGGACTGTGCAGTATGGCGTTATAGAAAGTTGTCGCTAAATGGAGACAAGTCTGTTATTTGTATTTGACGTCTTTGGTTACACCAATAATTTTGTTGCATTTATTTACTTATTATATTCATATCTTGCGATATTGAGGCATCTTAATGATAGAAGACGTACTTAGAAATTTTGGAATTTCTTAGAATCTTCGGTATGCGTGATTCCGACAATCGACTTTATTAGGGCTAGGATAGTAAAGGGATAAAAGAACGCACACAGCTGCGCAGTTTTAACTAATTTTGGTAAATTAAAAGGTACTTTTTATTACATAAATGTTGTCGTTATTGAGTGTACCTACCTGTAACGCTATATAGAGTGTATCGTTATATGGAAGCCAATCTAATCAACCAAAGCCAAGTGATTTCGACGCTTAAGGGAGTTTGTCGTTAAATCGAGTGACGTTACATGGCGTTTACACTATATTTTTTTCAAGGCTTGGAATACTCTATACAATTATATTAGTAATCATACCATATAAGCGTATCCGATAATATACCACCTTTTAGGTATATCACAATTTTCCTGTTAAATAATACATATAACTGTAGTATAATAATAACAGCAATGGGCATAACTATTGTGAGCGTGTGTAAATTTAATTATTTTAAGCACTTATAATTATTTATAACACTCATTAAATGTTTCATATCACTGCCCATCATAGTAATAACTTCCTATGATTCAAAAATTCAGAACTAGACTGATTTCGTTGACTCAACAGTGTAAAGTGTGTGCCAGTGTAATCATCATTAACATTATCCTTTAATTTTGGGCTCAGCCACAAGTCCAATTCAATTCATAGATTTGTTCGGACACGAAGGGTAGTACAATAGAATAAATATCATATATCTGATTCCTTTCACACAATCCACAGCCCGGGTTGTCTGGAAGAGATCGCTCTAAAGCGATAAGGCCGCCCTTTGTTCCTGCCTTGACACGAAATTACTGTAAGAAGAGCAAACAAGAAATATCCAGAATTAATTAACTGCTGCGACTCAGCGGTTCAAAATGAGTTTTGTCCTTCCGAAAGGAGATTACTCCATCCCTTTTTGTTCAACGCTCTTTCCTGTCAATCAAAATTTTGATGCTTACGCAGATCAGCCTCCACTACGTCTCTCCATCGATAACTGGGGAGACCGGTCGGTCGGTCCGAATGGGCTCTTATCACTCCCGTTTTCCTTGTAGCTGGCTAAGCCAGTGCAAGCGATGTGCTTTGCTCTCGCCTATATATAATATAACATCTGCCGGTACAGCTAAGGTCCCGGCAGATGTTGCCATGTCCTGAAAAAATAAAAATTCAAAACCCGATTCAAGCGCCACCTGCTGGGTCTAATTGTGAATCTAAACCATCTCTGGTCCCACGCAAACACGGTGATATTTCATCAAAACCCTAGAACTAGATTGACATTTTTAAATTCGTAATACCTTTAGAATGGAATTTCCGATTTGAATAATTCAAAAGTAATCTGCAGATATTGAAAGTCTTGAATATTAAATGATTTATTTGAATAAGGATTATTAATACGAAGGTAACATGGTCTGATTTTGGTCGGTATTTCTATTAACTTTTAAAATGTAACAAAGTAGTTATAGTGACATAACTACAATAGTTGGATATACGGTATCACGAAGTTTTTTAATATTGTAGAATATTTTTAGTTCTATCATCAACAGTTTCCGCAGCGTATGCGGTGAAAGACAATTCATTTCTAATCTTTTACACCTTGGTTTACGTTATTGAAGGTTTAGTAGGGATCCCTACTTTTTTCTAGTGATAAATATAGCCTATATTATTTAGGGATAATGTAGCAATCTAATGGTGAAAGAATTTTTTAAATTGTTCAAGTAGTTTTTGAGTTTGTTCGTCACAAACATACAATAATAATTCTTCTTTATTATAATAATAATAGTATAGACATAGATTGGCCTCATCCATCAGCTCATCAATTTCGACATTATTACGAATGTGCCAGTTGCCATCGCTTTCTGGTGTCGGACTCAGAATCTTTCTTAGGACCTCTTTTTCAGTTACTTTGAGCTTACTCTCCTCCTTAACTATCAGGGCCCAAATATCATGAATTAGTGAATGCTAAACGATATGTGAATGATATCGTTTGATAAATCAAATTGAACATAAAAATGATGCCGGCGAGGAAAATGGCGCATCGAGCATGTTTCTTCGTTAGCAGGACAGTTTATTTGACATGTAAGTATGACAGTTACGGGACGAACTTAAAATTTCATGAGCGCTGGTAACCACTTTCCCTCAGGTGGACGGTTTGCCAGTTTGCTTTATAAGCAAGCATATTTTTATTATTATGTATCCTCATTGCCTATATTCAGATTTCTTGCTTCTCTATTCTATTAGTGATAAGCCTTGTGTTTTGAAAGAAGATGTAGTGACAAGAGTTGAAAAGGGAATGTTAAGATGGTTTGGTGTAGAGAGAATGAATGAAAGCAGAATCACAAAACAAGTATATGACAGCAATGTCAATGGTAGAGCCAGTGCCGGTAGACCGAAACGCACTCACTATGATCAAAATGAAGATATTTTGAAGAAAGGTCAGATAAAATGCAGTTTAAATAAGCGTGTATCTATGAAAAGATTAATGAAAGTTGATGAAGCGAAAAGCGTTTGTCAGGATCGAGCAGGTGGAGATCCATCGTCTCTGCCTACCCCAATGAAAAACAGGCATGACATTATGTATGTATGTATTATTCTACTATTGTTCTTTTTAGCATTCTCGTTCATGCTAATTCGATGGCTTAGTAAATAAATTATTGGTTTAATATGTACACCAAAAACCACATCTCGGTTTCGACTTGCGACATATAATCAATACAATTATTAAGTATATTGATTTGGACAGGTCTACAATGGCATAATTAGATCTGCATTTTTCTGTGGCAGAGAAGCGTGGCCTGTGTTTTTTTTTCTGATAAATAGGTTCGCATTTGACCACGATCTCTCGTAATGTCGGACGATGATGCGGTGGAAGATAGAGCACGCTTACCTAGATAATACATATATCACACGAGACTTGAAGAAACCCGGATTGTACTTTTTGGGAAACATGGACTCTGGTAGTGCATTCCATAACTCAGCCTTGAGCAACGTAAGCAAGAGCTTGCGTGTCACGAAAATGAATATTATGTATACTACGCTGGAGGTGTGGAATCACACGGAATGACTGCTTCAGGTATTCCAGCATCCGTGGTAGTCTGTTCTTCAAGTCCGTGATATGACAACCTAACCGGCCGACCGGCTAGTTACAAGAATGACAAATGTTTAATCGTGCTGCCGGCGTTAAGTTCCGGTAGAAGGCTGCCCCTTTTGAAAGAAATGCTGGATTGTCTTGAGGGATAACAACCTACGATCCTATGGTCTTAGCGTACCTATGGTCTCACAAGGGATGACGAAAGACAATGAGTGCATAAAGTGGAGAAGAAAAGTAGGAAAGCGGACCCTGGGCCTCGAAATAGACGCTTCGAGCTCAACCTGGAATTAACTTTGGGATTATAATAGTTTCTTCAAGAAATTACGTTAATAAGTCTCAGTCTGCTTTGTTTTCCAGGCTGCTGCGGATGCTGCTCAGCGCTTCGGCCGCGTTACAAACGACTGGTGGACAACATATTCCCGGCGTCCCCTCAAGATGGGCTCGTCAAATCCAACATGGAGAAGCTCACGTTCTACTCCCTGTCCAGTCCAGAGAAGCTGGACCGGATCGGGGAGTACTTATTCCAGAAAGCTTCCAGGGATATTTATAGGCGGAGACATGGGTAAGTTCTTTAGCGTTCTTAAACTTTAAACGCTGGATGGAGTCGCTCGCGACTTGTACCGTTCGTACTAGTATAGTCGACGATCCCATACTAACAGGCGGCTTAGAATCGTCATGCCTTCAGAGAGACTGCGTCCCTCTGCGAGTTCTACCGACTGTACAAAGGAGAGTGTTCCGATGAGCTTTTTGATCTGGTGCCAACGCCTCCTTTTTACAACCGCATCCTTCGCCATTGACGGGATCTTCACCCCTATTTCGTCGAGCTCCAACGCTCAACTACGCAACGGTTCTCTAGAACGTTTATTCCACGTACAACCATGATCTGGAGGGAACTTCCCACGCAGTTTTTGCCCCGCCCCTGGTATTGCAAAGGACCATAGGCGAGTGTAACCACCTTCCATCAACAAAAAAAAAACACCACTAGTGAGAGAATTCGCGAAGTATTTTCTTATTACAATTTGTATCTTTATTTTTACCGCGTATGAAATAAAAGCCGGTGCTTGATGAGTTATGAGTTTCAAGTTCAATTTCATACAATATTTGTGGAAAGCCGTCGAGAGTAATCGTTAATAATGCAATAAAAAACGTAAAAGCCAATTAATGCATGGCGCTTTCGATATTTTGGACGCTAGTTTCTTAAAGGAATGCTATGGAGAATCAAGTTGTATTAAGTCACGCCAATGCTATCTATTCAGCTGATTACCGAAGTAACCTATATAAACACAAACTTGTTTGGTAAATACTCTATCATCTCTTACAACAAGGCTCTTTCCTCGCCTTTCTCCTTTCTTGCACGGAATGAAAGGTAAATCAACCGTTCAAGCTCTTATTACAGAAGTATCTATATGGAATACGCTTTAAACAAATTTCTCAAATTGTTATCGATTCAACTTTACCTTCAAGCGCCCTTATCTTGAATGGCCTTTTATCTCTTCCTTGTGGTCTCTAGATCATGGCCTAAGCACTTGTAATAGATATTGCATTAGACTGTAGTATGATTTTACATATAATAGATAATCTTCTATATAAATAAAAACTTGAGGACGACTTTACCGATTTTGCTGAAACTGAATGCCAGCGGCACTTACAAAACTACCCACATCAGTGTAAATTGTGAGGGTACAACAGTGCACAGGATACTTTTTATCGCGGGAAAGTGATCGGTTCCCGTGGGATAACATTGACGCGTAGATGCGGGCTGAGACTGGCATACCAAGCACTCAAGAAGTATTACGAAAAAAAGTTCTTATGTCTGAGAGACTGGCCAGTTAAAAATTATTTTGAAAATATCATTATTTATAACTAAAAGTAGGTATGTTCCATTTTCAAAATTTCCCTCCACAATGTTTGCGAGCTAATTTAAATTATCGTGTCGAAAAATCGGTCTGCGGGAACATTTACACGCTATGATATTTTACGATTTCAAGTGTCGCCTGAAACCGGACGAATCGTACAATAGACTACAAATGACATTCATGGATGAAGGCCCTTCTAAGGCAACCGGGTGTCGTTGGTACAACGAATTCAAGTGCGGTCGACTGACTTTGGAAGATGAACAAAGAATTTGTCGCCCTTTGACGGCTGTTACGGGGGAAGAAAACGTGCTAGCAATGAAAAATTTAATCCAAGACATAACAAGAGATTCAGCTCGTTCTGCCGATTGGATCGGGAAGCCTTCACGAGATTCTATATGTGCATCTTCGCGTGAGGAGGATAGTTTCACGCTGGGTGCCGCACAATCTCACCGATGCTCAGAATTTTCATCGTCGGAAGATGCCCTGTCAGCTTACGAGCCAGCTGTAAATGAGATGTTTGCGCCAGACTGGAAAAGTGTTTCGAAAACTGGTTCTGACGCATGAAACTTTGTATATGGGTAGTGGAGTCTTGCAAAGATTTAATAAAAAAATATTTACCTATAGAACATTTTTATTTTATTTTCGCAAAACTTTCTGAGTGAGTATGTAAATTGCATAATTACTTGACCTCACTGACTGTCATATTAATGCACAGCCTAAGCTACTGGGGCTAGGATCGTGAAAGTTTGCTTGCGAGCTTTTTCTATACTATAAAGTACTTTCTATACTAATAAAAGTTTTTCGAAAAAAAGAGGGTAAAAAGAAGATGAAAGTTTGTATGAAAATCCGTCATTTTCAAAGTAGGAAGTATAACATTCTTTGTACACGCTTCTTGTTTGAAATAAATGTGCTACATGTGTACGTGCAGCGGCGTTTTTGGAAATTCAACCGCTAAGGTGGTTAAATCATGTAGAAAGTTTGCTCCAACTAAGACTGTTTTTAATCTACCCTTTCAGGTTCGTGATAATAGCAATGGAGGCGATGGACCAGTTGCTCCTGGCCTGCCACTCGCAGACCCTCAATTTGTTTGTGGAGAGCTTTTTGAAAATGGTGCAGAAACTTCTCGAATCAACAGATCCACAGTTGCAAATACTTGCAACACAGAGTGTGAGTTATTTTGGTTCAGATAAGTAGTGACAGTTGTTCGATATTTTTTAAATTTTTAATGCAAGAGTTCAGCAGACAGGCAGGCCCACTTGATGGAAAGCGGTTACCATCGCCTATGGATACTTGCAACCGCTTTACATCAGCTGGTTCCATGACTCTTAGCAGAACTCTTACAATAAAAAAAATAATGAGAAGGATTTAAAGATATTGTTACGTGCGAGCGGAGTGCGTGAGCGTGAGTATGTACGCACTTATGGATTGGAAAAAAACACCAGTTTTTAATTTAAAAGCTTTTATTGACTTACACAGCCGCACGTAGTACGTCTCGGCAGGGTTGCCCCTATACGCGCGACCAACGTTGCACAGTCCCGACGATAAGTAGTCGCACCCTCAATACCGTCGCCGATATTGCACGGACCACCTCCAATATTATAGCGTGTAGCTCGCTTCTGGTTCCTCTCTCGAACTACGCTACAGACCTCCTTCACGTGTCTGTCCACCAAACTTGTCACTAAATTCACCACTTAATTCGTCTCTGTCCTCTATTAACCTTCTCTAATAACTCCTTAGTATCGCACTTGTCGTTTCACCGTCTTGTACTGAACTCAACTTTAAACTCAACTCTCAACTCTAAACTGCTCGGTAGGCGCGCTTTACGCTGTTTATATATACCCGGAAGAATTTTCTAGAACCCTTCTATCTATCTCTGTCTATTCCTTTCCGAACCTTCTGTTCGGGAACTTTTGTTTATACATCTATCCCTTTCTAACATCTATCTATCTCTTTCTTTCGGTCATCGTCTATCCTTTTCTAACATTTATTTATCTCTTTCTTTCGTTTATCGTCTATCTCTTTCTAAATATATCCGTCCTTGTCTTTTCCTTCTAGAAATATCTAGTTCTTTCTAAAAGTTCTAAAACTGATTTACGCTGCTGGGCAGTTCCACCCTTGGTCGCCACAATATTTTATCTTTCTTTAACATTTTAAATGTTTATAAATATATATATATATATATTTTTTTTTGTAGTTCGTTCGTTTTGCGAACATTGAAGAAGACACGCCGTCGTACCACCGTCGGTACGACTTCTTCGTTTCGAAGTTTTCTGCGATGTGCCACAGTAACCACGTGGACAAGAACACCAGGGACAAGATTCGGCTGGCCGGCATACAAGGCCTGCAGGTAATATCATTTCTAATGACTCTCCACCTGGTTTCGCTTGCGTGTGTGTTTCACTGGGTTCTGATGCGTCAATTTAAATCTATATATTAGAACTAATTAAAACGAATGCAGGAACAGATAACTGAATAAATTATTTAAAGTACCGTAAAATGGGGGAATAGGGTCTAGGGGGTGAATTGGGACAAACCTGAAGTTTTATTTGCGACCTTATATACACATTTATGTTACGTGTTACACTTTGTGGTAGGATTTAAATTTGAAGCTTGTTATATTTTTTCTATAATCTGGCAACACTCAGTCATCTTGTCATAAGTATTTAAAAAACGTACTTCAAAACATTGGGTCAAAGTTGTGTGAAATTTGTATTGTAGGTATCTGCCTATAATATGAAAGTGTCCGCCCTAGCGAAAAACTATTAACCCCTTAAGCGACCCGATTCACCCCAACGCCTGGGTGAATAGGGACAAGTGAGTTTTTGTATTTTTGTTTTTTTTTTTGATATTTTCTTTTTGATTTGTAGGGTGTAATAAGGAAAACGGTGTCAGACGACCTCGTGGAAAATATATGGGAGGCCCAGCACATGGACAAGATTGTACCGTCGCTTCTTTACAATATGCAGGTATTTAAACAATATATCATAATTTTGATATTTATAATATTATAACATTATAAACATGCTGTGTCTATACATTAAAGCTATTAAAAAAATATTTGGATACACTATGTAAACGATGGAGAACACGATGCATTTTTTTTTAGATTTCTTGTCTGTTTTTGAAGTGAAACTTCTATATAGGGGTTTTAGGATTTTTCTGTCACGAAAAAGCGTTAAGGCCGCTTGGGGCGGCATAAATTTAGACTAGACGTGGTGAGAGGCGGCATAATTTTAGAGTAGACTATGGATGCGTTTTTTTGGTTCCGGATTGAATCAGCTTTTTTATTTGATAAAATATAATATGTTGTAATAAAATATGCATTCATTAAAATGTAGCCTAGCCAAATTATAATATGCAAGAAAACATTATTCCCAATAATTTGAAATTAGGCTATATTTGATATGCGTGGGTGCATGTGTATTTCTAATGACGCCCAGCACGCTGGGCACGTCTCAGCTAGTTATTTATAAATGTGAGGGTAGTCTCGAGACGGGAATCGGAGCAATGGAAGTTTTTATTAACCATTGACTACTAAATTGACTCGGGAGGATAATAAAAAGTGATCGTTTAGAGTGCGGAGAAGTACGAGACGCTGTCGTGTATGGAGAGTGAGGGACGGGATGGCGCGGAGGAGCAGCCGCCGCGGCTGGCCGAGGCCTGCCTCAGGGAGCTCGTGGGGAGGGCCTCCTTCGGGCACATCCGGAGCGTGCTGCGGCCCGTTCTCACGTAATTATACCATCTGCTACTTTAATATGGACTCTCCACGATTTATACTAAGTTTCCTTTGGTTCTTTAATAATATCGTATGTACCTTGTTTTGCTCTGCCCTACTAATTATACTTGCAGCAATCGTTATTTTTGGTTTTTCACTTTTTTGCTAATCTATCAAAAATCTATAAAGCTTAATTTTTTCCTTGCTTTTTGGATATCTAAAAACCGTTTACCGCGTTTTCTCGAAACCCTATTTTGCAAGTATTGCGTTTGTTATAAGGAGGGCATTGCGATGTAAGCTCAATGACATTTAATTACGTTCATTCGTTTTATTGCATTCATTTCATTCGTTGCAATTCAATCATCTATCCCAATCGCTAACTACGCTAATAATTAGCAGAAGAACACGCACATCGTATATCCCGAACTTGCGAATAGTATAACAACGGGATACTAAGCATTCAAGTACCCAAAGAATATTCAATTCAAGATTTAGAATAATCTTCAAGTAAAAGACTCGGACTAATTTTACGTCTGATGTTAAAAGGAATTCTTGTTTTTGGGTGGTTTCTATACTATCATAGTGTACAAGACCCGCAAAACTTAAATGCGTCTCGAGTGAAGTTGGTTCCGTGAATTTGTGCAATATAAGTCAAATTTTTAACGTGTATGTGTAACCTGACAATGTGTGGTGCGAAAGAGATGGCATGCGAATTCGGATAGCGGCAGAGCGAGAGCACAACACTAGAAGTGTTGTGCTGTTGCTCGCTATATCAGCTCAATACGAGTACGAACTTCAGGGATGCATTTAAGTTTTGATTTATTACATATATTTTTTTTAGTTTTTCTAATATCGTTATAGATGTGTATTTTTTCTATTTCAGCCACTTTGATCGTCACGATCTTTGGATACCGACAGATTTCGCTGTTCACACGTTTAAGATTATCATGTTCTCTATTCAGGTAGGGACATGAACAGATTATAATTTTCTTCGTTCGTTACGTGTAGAAATCTATGAACATCTTATATCTAAGAAAGAAAATAATAAAGAAATATTATGTATAAAACTAAATATATAAGATTTTACGATGTCAATATGTATATGATATATTTATTGTCAGTTGTTCTTTCCCGTCATCAAGTTTTAGAAACCAATGATTTAATTTAAACATACACTTTAGTGAACTTATTCATAGAGAGTTAGAGTCAGTTTAACTGCTTCTTAAAGAAGCGTGCAAACTAAAGGAAACTCTTTATGAATAAGGCCGTTTGTGAGTAAAATCATGAATTCGAATATTTTTTACTTTGTTGTCTTTTTCCATGTTGGTATAAGATTATAGCCAATTAGTGTACCTGGTGTTAGTGAGCTGTTTTCGAGACAATAATGCTAAGGCTGGTGTGCACCGAAATTTAACCGACCGGTTAACCAAAAATAATCACTGTTTTTCCATACATTTTTAGCGATTATCTTATTTTAACCATCGGTTAAAAGTCGCTGCACATCAGCCTAATTATATCTTCTTTGGTTTTTGTTACTTGGTTCCTTATGGGAGATTCTTTATTAGAGCGTTGCGTAGCAATGCGTTGTCGCAGCGTTAACGCTGCGTCGTTTTGCATATATATATTTAGCGACATGTCACATTACGCGTTACGTCGTTACACGCGACGGTGACGCGCTACCAGAGCCCTGCGCTTTCATTTTCCCTAATTCCTAACTCCCTATATTCCAGAAAATCCAAAATAAAAATTGTTTCTACGCGTGGTTTCGGCGGTGGCGTAATAAAAACAATAGAACATGTCTGTTCCGAACCATTGTCGAAAATCGACTGAACGCACACTAAAGCCTCGTTTTCACAATAAGAGTTCCACACAATAAGAGACCGTACTCGGACGTCGGTGCGCCTCGGATTAGGTGTTTACACAATACGAGTATCGTCCGAGTAGATATCCGAGTGCACTCGGTCCGAGCCAACTCTTATTGTGGAAACCACAGCTTTAGTGTGCGTTGGCGCATCATCGGAACACAGGGGGATTACAATGCATCATCCGCCCATGAGGCCTCACCCTATGTGATACCACTACGTTGGCGAAGAACATTCGTGTTTTGTTAGGAGTTAATATTCCTGTTTGCACAACAGGCGCAATACTCGTATAGCGTTGTGGGAGGCGTTGATGCAGCACTTGGCACGCGGGCGGGGCGGGCGCGGGGAGGCGGGCGCGGGGCGGGGCAGGGGCCGCGTGCGCGCCGCGAGGGCCACCGTGCTCAGTAACATCGTGGCCATCGCCGCGGGAGAAAGTGTCGGTGAAGTGTAAGTGAAACAGCAACTAGGTGGTGATCGGAGTGTTTGATTTGTTTACACGACCACGTGCTTTCACTCGCGATTAAGCTCGCATGCGCGATCGTAAGTGATTGTTGTTATAGTTCGCGCCACGTAAAAAGAAAGCTGGCTCTGAACCTGCGCAGTGAGCCTTTTATCGATCAAATTGATGATATGAAGGGGCAAGACGGGGTGATACTTTTGGATAGACTGTACACCTGCGCACATTTCCTCCACCGCTCAGCGTTCTTTTTACGTGGCGGGACCTATATTCATTTTTATGTGCGTTAACTCTTTCGCGCGCTATTACTCCTTCATTTTTATTCAAAGAGGAAAGAGCATCGCATAAAACCTATAGTAGAATTATTTTGTCCGTGCAGTTTGGTCATAAATAATCGGAGCAGTGAAGCGAGTATTTCGCTCTCTCTTCCACTCACGGGCTTTATAGGCAGGCATAGTGATACGCATTATTGTTGTCGATAAGCGTTATCGATAGTGATCGATAGATATTTAGTTTTGTCATTTTGTGGGTTAGTGATATAAATGAAAGATAAAAAATAGATAAAACAACGTATTTATTAAAATAAGAATAATAATGATTTAAAATAAATTATTAATTAGGTATCTATTTATTAAAAAACTATAAGTACAAAAGTTTAGAATGTAACAAGTTATTAAAAATAAATAAAATACTTATATCTAAGTTTGAAATTACCAGCAAAA